>CM056059.1:323415440-323755440 GCA_029574335.1 Rana kukunoris | reverse complement strand
CTGTGATGATGCGCCGTCGTTTCTATGTGCCCGTACCCACCAAACTAGATGCGCCCAATAACGGGTCATTTGCGACCGGCAGAACGTTCCGACGCCAGAGTATCGTCAGCGCTTATTTTCGCTGGGCGCATCAGTCGCGCCCATTGATTTCCCCTGCAAATATGCAAATGAGGGATTTTTGCCAATTCACGAACGGATTAGCACCATACGCTGGCTACATGCGCCGCGCGTATCTCGTCCGTCCGGCGCAAAGTTATTTCTACAAAAGGCTGCTTTATCTTTACTCCAGATGGCCTCAGGTCAGCAGGAGAGCAGCTACAGCAGCGTTACCGACGATAAGAGCTAGCTGAGCACCCCAACTTGCAGGACAACACCTCTGTCCATGCTTGTCTGTCAAATTTTACAGCCATGGAGGAAGACATCATAGGTCTCCATAGCCGAGATGATGGCTGACAGCTCCCGGCCATTAAAGTTCAGCTTTCTCCTGTGTGTTTGCGGGGAACGGGAGCAGCCATCTCAGAACAAAAGTAACATCACTGCGGGGAGGGGGAGCAGGATATACTTTAGTGCCGGAATGGCGCTTCTACGGGCGCATTTACACGCCCAACAGAAGGCATTGCGCTGACGTTTCCCGTGAAGTGGTGCCGACGGAAGTTGTGAGCATGCGCACAAAGGGGGCGAGTGGAGCCTCACTCACTGCGCATGCTCCGTGGTTGATGCGCTGAACGTAAGCCTCTGAGCTGGGCTCCGCCCATCATTTACATATGATCACACCCACTTCCACTTGCGTCGGGTTACGCCAGCGCATTATCGTTACTCTGGCGCAAGTTTACGCGCAACTGCTATGTGAATTACAGGACTTGCGCTGAAAGGGTCTTCAGAGTAACGTAAATGAGAAGCGTTACTCCAGAGGAAAGATACTCTCATGTACCTGAATCTGGCCCAATGTATATAATGATGGACAGACCAAATAAGGAAAAGTACATGCAAGTGACAGACACACTATGTAGAAGTAAGGACAGACAGACACTAGGAAAGGACAGGATGGATGGAAGGACAGGCACTTTGTAGAGGGACAGGCAGAGGACTGGGATGGATGGATGGATGGACGGACATGAAGACAGGCAGAGGACTGGGATGGATGGATTAAATAGATAGACAGACATGAAGAGAGGCAGAGGACTGGGATGGATGGATGGACAGACATGAAGAGAGGCAGAGGACTGGGATGGATGGATGGACAGACATGAAGAGAGTCAGAGGACTGGGATGGATGGGTGGATGGACAGACATGAAGAGAGGCAGAGGACTGGGATGGATGGGTGGATGGACAGACATGAAGAGAGGCAGAGGACTGGGATGGATGGATGGATGGATGGGCAGACATGAAGAGAGGCAGAGGACTGGGATGGATGGATGGATGGATGGATGGACAGACATGAAGAGAGGCAGAGGATGGATGGATGGACAGACATGAAGAGAGGCAGAGGACTGGTATGAATGGATGGACATGCAGAGGACTGGGATGGATGGATTAAATAGATAGACAGACATGAAGAGAGGCAGAGGACTGGGATGGATGGATGGACAGACATGAAGAGAGGCAGAGGATGGATGGATGGATGGACAGACATGAAGAGAGGCAGAGGACTGGGATGGATGGATGGACAGACATGAAGAGAGGCAGAGGACTGGGATGGATGGATGGACAGACATGAAGAGAGTCAGAGGACTGGGATGGATGGGTGGATGGACAGACATGAAGAGAGGCAGAGGACTGGGATGGATGGATGGATGGACAGACATGAAGAGAGGCAGAGGACTGGGATGGATGGGTGGATGGACAGACATGAAGAGAGGCAGAGGACTGGGATGGATGGATGGATGGACAGACATGAAGAGAGGCAGAGGACTGGGATGGATGGGTGGATGGACAGACATGAAGAGAGGCAGAGGACTGGGATGGATGGATGGATGGATGGACAGACATGAAGAGAGGCAGAGGACTGGGATGGATGGGTGGATGGACAGACATGAAGAGAGGCAGAGGACTGGGATGGATGGGTGGATGGACAGACATGAAGAGAGGCAGAGGACTGGGATGGATGGATGGACAGACATGAAGAGAGGCAGAGGACTGGGATGGATGGATGGACAGACATGAAGAGAGGCAGAGGACTGGGATGGATGGATGGACAGACATGAAGAGAGTCAGAGGACTGGGATGGATGGGTGGATGGACAGACATGAAGAGAGGCAGAGGACTGGGATGGATGGATGGATGGATGGATGGACAGACATGAAGAGAGGCAGAGGACTGGGATGGATGGGTGGATGGACAGACATGAAGAGAGGCAGAGGACTGGGATGGATGGATGGACAGACATGAAGAGAGGCAGAGGACTGGGATGGATGGGTGGATGGACAGACATGAAGAGAGGCAGAGGACTGGGATGGATGGGTGGATGGACAGACATGAAGAGAGGCAGAGGACTAGGATGGATGGATGGACAGACATGAAGAGAGGCAGAGGACTGGGATGGATGGATGGACAGACATGAAGAGAGGCAGAGGACTGGGATGGGTGGATGGACAGACAGGAAGAGAGTCAGAGGACTGGGATGGATGGGTGGATGGACAGACATGAAGAGAGGCAGAGGACTGGGATGGATGGACAGACATGAAGAGAGGCAGAGGATGGATGGATGGACAGACATGAAGAGAGGCAGAGGATGGATGGATGGATGGATGGATGGATGGACAGACATGAAGAGAGGCAGAGGACTGGGATGGATGGATGGATGGACAGACATGAAGAGAGGACTGGGATGGATGGATGGATGGATGGATGGACATACATGAAGAGAGGCAGAGGACTGGGATGGATGGATGGATGGAGAGGACTGAAGAGAGGCAGGGATGGATGGGTGGATGGACAGACATGAAGAGAGGCAGAGGACTGGGATGGATGGATGGATGGACAGACATGAAGAGAGGCAGAGGATGGATGAATGGATGGATGGACATGAAGAGAGGCAGAGGACTGGGATAAATGGGTGGATGGACAGACATGAAGAGAGGCAGAGGACTGGGATGGATGGGTGGATGGACAGACATGAAGAGAGGCAGAGGACTGGGATGGATGGATGGATGGATGGACAGACATGAAGAGAGGCAGAGGACTGGGATGGATGGATGGATGGACAGACATGAAGAGAGGCAGAGGACTGGGATGGATGGATGGATGGATGGATGGACATACATGAAGAGAGGCAGAGGACTGGGATGGATGGGTGGATGGACAGACATGAAGAGAGGCAGAGGACTGGGATGGATGGATGGATGGACAGACATGAAGAGAGGCAGAGGATGGATGAATGGATGGATGGACATGAAGAGAGGCAGAGGACTGGGATAAATGGGTGGATGGACAGACATGAAGAGAGGCAGAGGACTGGGATGGATGGATGGACAGACATGAAGAGAGGCAGAGGACTGGGATGGATGGATGGATGGACAGACATGAAGAGAGGCAGAGGACTGGGATGGATGGATGGATGGATGGACATACATGAAGAGAGGCAGAGGACTGGGATGGATGGGTGGATGGACAGACATGAAGAGAGGCAGAGGACTGGGATGGATGGATGGATGGATGGACAGACATGAAGAGAGGCAGAGGACTGGGATGGATGGATGGATGGACAGACATGAAGAGAGGCAGAGGACTGGGATGGATGGATGGATGGATGGACAGACATGAAGAGAGGCAGAGGACTGGGATGGATGGGTGGATGGACAGACATGAAGAGAGGCAGAGGACTGGGATGGATGGATGGATGGACAGACATAAAGAGAGGCAGAGGATGGATGGATGGATGGACATGAAGAGAGGCAGAGGACTGGGATAAATGGGTGGATGGACAGACATGAAGAGAGGCAGAGGACTGGGATGGATGGATGGACAGACATGAAGAGAGGCAGAGGACTGGGATGGATGGATGGATGGACAGACATGAAGAGAGGCAGAGGACTGGGATGGATGGATGGATGGACAGACATGAAGAGAGGCAGAGGACTGGGATGGATGGATGGATGGACAGACATGAAGAGAGGCAGAGGATGGATGAATGGATGGACAGACATGAAGAGAGGCAGAGGACTGGGATGGATGGATGGACAGACATGAAGAGAGGCAGAGGACTGGGATGGATGGATGGATGGATAGACATGAAGAGAGGCAGAGGATGGATGAATGGATGGATGGACATGAAGAGAGGCAGAGGACTGGGATGGATGGATGGATGGACAGACATGAAGAGAGGCAGAGGACTGGGATGGATGGATGGATGGACAGACATGAAGAGAGGCAGAGGACTGGGATGGATGGATGGATGGACAGACATGAAGAGAGGCAGAGGATGGATGAATGGATGGACAGACATGAAGAGAGGCAGAGGACTGGGATGGATGGATGGACAGACATGAAGAGAGGCAGAGGACTGGGATGGATGGATGGATGGATAGACATGAAGAGAGGCAGAGGATGGATGAATGGATGGATGGACATGAAGAGAGGCAGAGGACTGGGATAAATGGGTGGATGGACAGACATGAAGAGAGGCAGAGGACTGGGATGGATGGATGGACAGACATGAAGAGAGGCAGAGGATGGATGGATGGATGGATGGACATGAAGAGAGGCAGAGAGCTCCATAGGAGGCTGAGCAGCTGTAACTGGCTCCGCTGGATGGAGAGTTGGGAGGGCGCATGCGCAGTGACAGCTCTTGCAGCCTCTCATCCTAAATGAAGCACATTTGTTGGCAACTCTTCATTGAGCCGCCAGCCCACCCAGCCCAGCTCCAGTCTCCTGCACCCCCTCCTCCTACCCTGGACATCCTTCTTCCTCCCCCACCAAGGATGGCAGCACAGCATCGCCCCCCAGGACACAGCTGAGAGGGGGGCACCCAGGGGGGGTCACCCTGATGGATTTGGGTACCTGTGGGCAGTGGTGTGAAGTGCTGCCAGGGCTGCAGATCTCCAGCACAGAGCCCCCCCTCTGCCCAGGGCTGCTGGTACACTTCAGGGGTTCTGACACCCGGAGGCTCTGAGCACACCGGACCCCCATCACCCCCCTTCCTGGATACCCATGGGGGGACCTGGCATGGAATGCCCACTGCCTGTGGATTTCTGACCTGGCACTGGGGCACCACAAAGCTCATCTGACATTTGGATTATAAAAGGCATCACCATGGCACTGGAGAAAGTCTACTTTATCCTAGAAGGTATGGATCCATGGGGCACCCCCCCCCCCCCCCCATCCAAAATACACCCGCATTTACACACCACACTGCCATGCATTCTCATCATTAGTAGGTGTCATTATGGGATGTAAGCTGCTTAGGACTAGCCCCTGAGACGGTAAATCATCCCTGGCATTGCCCTGTTATGCCAGTCTTGGTCCTGGCACTGGGGTTGCTGTACCCTGGTCAGGTACACAGTGTCTGACATCGATGCCCCCAGGTTGGTGCTGTATAATGCCATGTACAGGTATTACTCCCTACAACAACAGTCGGTACAACATTGGTATTTGGTCTTTGACTGCCCTCTAGTGGACGAACAAATTCATCTCCATAAGGTGTAGATCGATAATATAAGGGATCAGTAAAAATTGAAACATGTCAGTAGCTATCTACAGGGACTCCTGGCACATTAGATGCTGTTTCTAAACCCATGGCATGGCACAATATTGTGTGCCCCATAAGTAAGACATGTATTGCACATTGGGCTAGCACCATGTGCAAATGCAGGGCTCACAGTGCAGTAACCTATAGCAACCAGGGCTTAGTATATCTGAAAATATTGCTATCTGCAGGACTCTCTGGAACCTAAGCTCCTGTTTCTAAACCCATGGCATGGCACAATATTGTGTGCCCATCAATTAAGACATGTATTGCACACTGGTCTAGCACCATGTGCAAAGGCAGTGCCCACAGTGCAGTAACCTATAGCAACCAGGGCTCAGGTAATGGCATTGGTTTATTAAATCGGGTTAGCACCATACCCGACATAACCTACAATTTATCAGCTCAGTAACGCTAGAAACATTCCTATATATCCAGCTACAGGAACGCCTGGCACCTTAGCTGCTGTTTCTTAACCCATGGCATGCACACGATTGGGTGCTCCATACCTAATACATGTATTACACATGTGCAAAGTCAATGCTCACTGTGCAATAACCTACAGCAACCAGGGCTTAGTAAGACTAGAAACATTCCTATATAGCCACAGGAACCCCTGGCGCCTTAGCTGCTGTTTCTTAACCCATGGCATGCTTAATATTGGGTGCCCCATAGGTAATACATGTATTACACCATGTGCAAAGGCAGTGCTCTCAGTGCAATAACCTACAGCAACCAGGGCTTAGTATATCTGGAAATATAGCTATCTGCAGGTCTCTCTGGAACCTTAGGTCATGTTTCTAAACTCATGGTACGCACAATATCTGGTGCCCCATAGTCATACATGTATTACACATTGGGCTAGCACCATGGGCAAAGGCAATTGCTCATAGTGCAATAACCTACAGCAACCAGGGCTTAGTAAGACTATAAACCTACCTATATAGCCGGCTACAGGAACCCTTGACACCTTAGCTGCTGTTTCTATACCTATGGCATGCCTAGCGTTGGCTAGTCCATTATCCCCTGGCACACACAGTGTACTAACCCGATATTGGGTACTCCATAACTAATGCATGTATTACACATTTATTGATCTGGGCTAGCCCATGTGCAAAAGCAGTGCTAACAGTGCAATAACCTACAGCAACCAGGGCTTAGTCATACTAGAAACATACCTACATAGCCGGCTACAGGAACGCCTGGCACCCTAGCTGCTCTGTCTAAACCCATTACATGCACAATATTGGGTGCTATGTAACAAATACATGAATTACATATTTATTAAATTGGGGTAGCGTAATGCGCAAAGCAGTGCTAACAGTGCAAAAACCTACAGCAACCAGGGCTTAGTAATACTAGAAACATATTTGTATAGCCAGCTGCAAGAACCCCTGGCATTCTAGCTGCTGTTTCTGAACCCATGGCATGCACAATACCGGGTGCCCCATAGGTAATACATGTTTTACACATTTATTAACTTGGCTAGCACCATGTGCAAAGTCAATGTGCACAGTGCAGTAACCTACAGCAACCAAGGCTTAGAAAATCTTGAAACATCCCCATATAGCCATCTGCAGGAACCCCTGGCACATCAGTTTCTCTTTCTAGTCCCCTATCCCCTGGCACACACAGTGTACTATCCTGATATTAGATACTCCATAACTAATACATGTATTACACATGTATTGATCTGGGCTAGATCCATGTGCAAAAGCAGTGCTAACAGTGTAATGACCTACAGCAACCAGGGCTTAGTAATACTAGAAACATATCTGTATAGCCGGCTACAGGAACCTCTGGCACCTTAGCTGCTCTTTCTAAACCCACAGCATGCACAATATTGTGTGCCCCATAATTAATACATGTATTACATATTTATTAAATTGGGGGTAGCGTCATGCGCAAAAGCAGTGTTAACAGTGCAATAACCTACAGCAACCAGGGCTTAGTAATACAAAAAAAATATCTGTATAGCCAGTTGAACGAACCCCTGGCACTCTATCTGCTGTTTCTATTCCCATGGCACACCCAGTGCCCCAGACCAATATTGGGTACTCAATAACTTACACCTAAATATTTATTAAATTGGGCTAGCATCATGTGCAAAACCAGTGAGCTCAGTGCAAACACCTATAGCAACCAGGGCTCAGGAAAGCTAGAAACAGATCTGTAGCCGTCTTCAGGACCCCCTTCGCATTTTAGCTGTTGTTTATAATCCCATGGCATGCACAGTGTCCCAGACCAATATTGGGTACCCCATACAGGGCCGCCATCACGGGGGGTACAGGCAGTACACCTGTAAGGGGCCTAGGGGTCCCCAGTGGCCCGGATGGCAACCCCCTATTTTTTTTTTCATTTTTGTTCGTCAGCACCCCCGACCTGTAAGGGGCCCGGATGGCAACCCCCCCCCCCCCCCCCATTTATTTTTTATTTCGTTTTTTTTTGTTCATTAGCACCCCCCGACCTGTAAGGGGCCCGGATGGCAACCCCCCCCCTTTTTTTGTTCGTCAGCACCCAAAGCCCCCTGACCTCAATTCGTGCCACCCCCTCTTCTCAATTCGTGCCCCCCCCGCTTGTCAATTCGCTGCACCCCCCCCCCCCCAGTCCTCTGCTACACCAGGGGGCCCAAGCCTGAAGCTGTGTAAGGGGCTCCAAATTTTCTGATGGCGGCCCTGACCCCATGACTAATTCTTGTATTACATTTAATATATTGGACTAGCACCATGTGTAAAGCCAGTGTTCACAGTGCAGTAACCTGCAGCAACCAGGGCTCAGTTATTGGCATTCGTTTATTAAATGGGGCTAGCGTCATGTGCAAAGCCAATTTGCACAGCATTATCCCCTACAGCCACCAGGGCTCATACAAAACTGGAATCATATTTATAGCCCTCTGGCACTTTATTTGTTTCTAAAACCATGGCACACACAGTGCCCAATATTGCGTACCCGGTACCCCAGAACTAATAACAGCATTACACATGTAACAAATTGGGCTAGCACCTTTTTCAGGGCCAATGTGCTCAGTAACACTGGAAGCAGATCTAAAGCTGTCCACATTAGCCCCTGGCCCTTTAGCGGCACAGTGCCCCAGACCCAATAACTAACACCTAAATTACGCATGTATTACAACTGGGCTAGCACCATATGCAAAGCCAGTGTACTGCAATAACCTACGGCAACCAGGGCTCAGGAAAACTGGAAAAATATCTACAGGACCCCCTGGCACTTTAGCTGTTGTTTAAAATCTTATGGCACGCACAATGCCCCATCCCAATCTTGGGTACTCTAGAACTAACACCAGCATTTTACATGTATTAACCTGGGCCACTTAGGCGTGCACACAGGGTGTGCCAGATGTGCCCAGGCCCACCCTAATCACTGTGCAGCACAGATTCACCCTATTGCCCTGCCCCCCCCCTATTCCCCCACAGCACTGCCAGCTTTCCTCCCCTCCTCTCCCACCGGCTTCTGCAGTAGGGTGACCACATTTCCAAACTACCGTTCAGGGACACCCTCCCTACCCAAAAATCAGCTTGCGCTGTAACGAATCACAGCACAGTGATTGGACACAAGAGGCGGGATTTATGATTTCTCCAATCACAAGCAGGGGGCGGGGATTGTGCTCCTCCGGCATTCCCGGCCAGGACAAGTACTGTCAGTGAGTAAAGCGGTGATGTGGCAACCTTTTTTGGGGGCATCAGATTGGCCCAGGGGGTGGCTGTGTCAGTTTCATTCCAGGACACTGTATTGTCCTGGAATGAATTTGCCCGGGACAGACATGCAAAATGCGGGACTGTCCCGGGCAATCCGGGACACGTGGTCACCCTATGCTGCGGCCACACACACAGGGGGATGGTTTAGGATTAGGGGGGGAAAGGGGCCAGTAAATATGTAATTTACCGACCCCTTCTTTTTCTAAATGAACACAGTGAGTGAACAGTAGCGTGTGTTTGAGCTTTGGGGGTGCACACCCTAATGCAATAGGATGCACACACCTATGCTGGGCTAGCACCATGGCAAAGCCAATGTGCTCGGGGCAGTCCACTACAGCAAGCAGGGCTCAGTAAAACTAGAAACATATCTAAAACCATCTACAGGAACCCCCTGGCACTTTAGCTGCTGTTGGTAAACCCATGGCACCAAAATGTCCCAGCCCAATATTGGGTAGACCATACCTCACACTTGTATTACACATTTATACATTGGTCTAGTGCCATCTCTAAATCATTGTGTTCGGTGATTACCGCAACCAGGGTTCAGGGGCACTAAAAACAGATCTATAGCTATGAACAGGACCCCCTGGCACTCTATCTGCTGTGTCTAATCCCCTGGCATGCACAGTGTCCCAGCCCAATATTGGGTACCCCATTAATAATAATAATACATGTATTATATATATATATTATTTAGTAATTTGGGCCAATGTCATATGCAAAGCCAGTGTGCTCAGTGCAGTCCCTTACGGCAACTTGGCCCCGTGCTGTGTCTAATCACAGGGCACACACAATGTCCCAGACTATTATTGGGCTCCCCATAAATATTAATTATTATTATTTAGGAACTTATATAGCGCCATCCATTTACACAGTGCTTTACATATACATTGTACATTCACATCGGTCCC
Source organism: Rana kukunoris (assembly GCA_029574335.1). Taxonomy (NCBI): domain Eukaryota; kingdom Metazoa; phylum Chordata; class Amphibia; order Anura; family Ranidae; genus Rana; species Rana kukunoris. The sequence goes on along the minus strand of CM056059.1, from coordinate 323,745,129 downwards.
TCGGGGAGCTTTAGGGTCCATGCGCAAGGTCCCCAGGCCGAGATAGGGCTCCAGGCGGCAAGCAGGACCTTCCGCGGGTGTAACCGGGACTAACCGCGAAGGTTTGGCCGAGATCGGGCTCCACGCGGCAAGAGGGAACCCTCGGGGAGCTTTAGGGTCCCTACCCACAAGGAGCTTACAATCCCTAACTCACATTCATATACTAGGGGCCAATTTAGGCAGTAGCCAATAAACCTACCAGCATGTCTTTGGAGTGTGGGAGGAATCTGGAGTACCCGGAGGAAACCCACGCAGGCACAGGGAGAACATGCAAACTCCAGGCAGGTAGTGTTGTTGTCGGGATTCGAACCAGCGACCTTTTTTACTGCTAGGCGAGAGTGCTACTCACTACACCACTGTACTGCCCCCTATACCAATTTATTAAACTGGGCTGGCACCATGTGCAAAGTCAATGCGTTCAGTCCAATACCCTACAGCAGTGATCTCCAAACTGCGGCTCAGGGGCCGAAAATGGCCCTTTGCGTGCCTTTATCTGGCCCTTGTAGCACTGTTCCACCAACTGACACCAATGATGAGATACCGTTCCCCCAACTGACACTATCAACGGGGCACTATTCCTCACATTAAAACCAAGGCCGGGGCACTATTCCTCACATTAAAACAATGATGGGGCACTATTCCTCCCATTAAAACCAAGGCTGGGACACTATTCCTCCCATTAAAACCAATGATGGGGCACTATTCCTCCCATTAAAACCAAGGCTGGGACACTATTCCTCCCATTAAAACCAAGGCTGGGGCACTATTCCTCACAATAAACCAATGATGGGACACTATTCCTCCAACTGACACCATCAATGGGGCACTATTCCTCCCATTAAACCGATGATAGGGCAATATTCCTCCAACTGACACTATCAATGGGGCACTATTCCTCCCATTAAAACAATGATGGGGCACTATCCCCCCCCCCATTAAAACCAATGATGAAACACTATTCCTCCCATTAAAACCAAGGATTGGACACTATTCCCCCCATTAAAACCAATGATGGGACACTATTCCTCCCATTAAAACCAAGGCTGGGACACTATTCCTCCCATTAAACCAGGTCCTCTTGCAAATGAATGTTAGGGTGACCCAAACATTCTCCCTGTCCAGTCACTGCTGGTTGCACACAATGTTCCCTGTTGGGATCTCTCCTGTGATAAGCCATAGTGGAGTTTATTACGAAGGTCGGTTGGTTGGTATTTTCCAGCATGCAGGCAAATGTCTGTGCCCGAGCCCCATGGAATAAGGACGATATCCTTATCCATGGGGGATATCTGTCTGTATACGGCAGCCCTAAGGCTCACCATACCTGTTACAATCTGACCATACATCATACAACCATAACTGTGTAATATGAGGACCTACCTTCAATATCCAATCAATCTGTATCCAATCAGACACTGCATAGTTGTTAGTACTGTAGAGATTGTACATGTGTGTGTGAGTGAGTACAACGCCATCCTGGGACTAAAAGTCAGCTGCTACAAATAGCTGTCTAGGGATCCGGTTGTGTCCTCACCTGGGCTGGTCTTCGGGTCCCCGGCATGTTTAGTGTGGGCTTCTCACTGTGGTTCTGCAGCCACCTGGGACCTTGGATGTGATCCCAAGAGGTTGTGGACGGGGCCAAATTTCTGCTGTAAGCTCCCTAGGCGATCTGACCAGAAGTGGGTTGTGAGCACCTACCAAAACTAGCTGCCCACTACCCCCCCCCCCCCCCCCAAAAAAAAATGTTAACAAACGTTAGGGGAAGGGTGCTTTAATTATATTTGAAATGCGTAAGAGGCTGTGTGACTGGTCCTGTAGCCTCCTTGGACCTGCTGAGACATAGGTCAAGAGGTTGCTGGCGGGGGAGCGAACTTCTCTTAGGGAAGAAAAGTGGGAAGAAAAGGGAAGAGGATGTCATAAAGCATAACTTCTCTTTTAGGGTGAAGTTCCGATTTAAGAAGTAAAAGCAGTTTTAAAACATGATCCCCCATGGTGCCCCTGTAACTAACAACCCATGGTTCCCCCAAAAAATGATCCCCCATGGTGCCCTCATAACTGATCCTCCATGTTGCCCACATAACAAATCCTCCGAGGTGCCTCCATAATTGATCCACCATGGTGCCCCTAAAACTGATCCTCCATGGTGCCCCCCATAAATGATCCCCCCAGGTTGCCTCCATAATTGACCTATCATGGTGCACCATAAATGATCCCCCATGGTGCCTCCATAACTAATCTTCCATGGTTCCTTTCATAACTGATCCTCCATGGTGCCTCCATAACTAATCTTTCAATGTTCCCTTCATAACTGATCCCCCATGGTGACTCCATAACTGATCCCCCATAACTGATCCCCCATGGTGACTCCATAACTGATCCCCCATGGTGCCCCCATAACTGATCCCCCATGGTGACTCCATAACTGATCCCCATGGTGACTCCATAACTAATCCACCATGGTGACTCCATAACTGATCCCCATGGTGACTCCATAACTAATCCCCCATGGTGCCCCCATAACTGATCCCCCATGGTGACTCCATAACTGATCCCCATGGTGACTCCATAACTAATCCACCATGGTGCCCCCATAACTGATCCCCCATGGTGACTCCATAACTGATCCCCCATGGTTCCTTTCATAACTGATCCTCCATGGTGCCTCCATAACTAATTTTTCAAGGTTCCCTTCATAACTGATCCCCCATGGTGACTCCATAACTGATCCCCCATAACTGATCCCCCATAACTGATCCCCCATGGTGACTCCATAACTGATCCCCATGGTGACTCCATAACTAATCCACCATGGTGCCCCCATAACTGATCCCCCATGGTGCCTCCATAACTAATCTTCCATGGTTCCCTTCATAACTGATCCCCCATGGTGCCCCCATAACTGATCACCATGGTGCCTCCATAACTAATCTTCCATGGTTCCCATCATAACTGATCCCTCATGGTGCCCCCATAACTGATTCCCATGGTGCGTCCATAACAGATCCCCCATGGTGCCTTTATAACTAATCAATCCAGGTTGCCCCCATGACTGATCCCTCCAGGTTGCCTTCATAACCGATCCCCCATGGTGCCCCCATAACTGATCCCCCATAACTGATCCCCCATTGTGACTCCATAACTGATCCCCCATTGTGACTTCATAACTGATCCCCCATTGTGACTCCATAACTGATCCCGCATGGTGCTCCCATAACTGATCCCCCATTGTGACTTCATAACTGATCCCCCCATGGTGCCCCCATAACTGATCCCCCATGGTGACTCCATAAATGATTCCCCATGGTGCCCCCATAACTGATTCTCCATGGTGCCTCCATAACTGATACCCCATGCTGCCCCCATAACTGATCCCCCATTGTGACTTCATAACTGATCCCCCATGGTGCCCCCATAACTGATTCCCCATGCTGCCCCCATAACTGATCCCCCATGGTGATTCCATAACTGATCCCGCCATGGTGACTCCATAACTGATCCCCATAGTGCCAAGGGGAGGAATAGTGGTTGTAGACTCTTACATGTACCCAGCGAAGTGACTATCCTCAGGTGTTACACTGTTTATCTGCAGTCTTCTCTACAACCATCTACATCCATTCAAAGTCCAGAATTAATAAAACTTGTCCGGGTTGCCGGAAAAAAAGGGGGCTGAGAGCTGAAATTACAGTGAGCTCAGTGAGGAGAACTCTGGGAGATGATTGGAGGGAAGGGACACCCCCCCCCCCCCCCACACACACACACACACACTCAACATACAGGAACAGAGCTGAGGTTGTCAATCACAGGCAGTGTGCTGGAGCTCCCTCCCCTGTCATCTTTTTATCTCTTGGTGTCAGAAAAACTTGTCAGAAGTGACTCATTCAGAAAGCAGAGGAAGGGGGCAGCAGACAGATATGACACTTAGTGCTCTGGATTGAGACAGGTACACACTATAGAGGGATGTGCTTTGTTCATATTTCATTGCTGAGGTTTGCAACCACTTTAGTTCCTCTATAGAGTTGTTTTGGCCTGTTTTCCATATTAGCATTCCGTGGTTGTGTAGAACAGATGTGCAGAGCGTTTTGTTTCCAGATGTTCTTCAGTTTTATTCATCAATTCACATTAGTGTCAGAACTGTTCAATTCCACCCGGACATCCCATTCACCAATCCGCTCCTGACACCAGAGATCTTCCCCGTACCCGGAGCATTCGCAAAATATTCCATGCTGCCCTACTGCCTTAGTAGAAGATATTTCAGTGAAGCAGAGGGGCTCACAGAATATGGCTTCATCTTAGGATCTAACGTGGAACAGATCAGCGGTGTCAACAGTGGGGTCCCTGAAAGAGAACGGAAACAATGGATGACAATGCCACAGATAAAAGGTGGACCTCTTCATTAGTAGTCACCCCGACTTGTTCATTCCCCCAACTTGTTCATTCCCCTGACTTAGTTAGGTTGGGCGGTACACTTTGGTGGGGGTGGGTCAGTCACGCTCCGTGACCTTTGACCTCTGGGAACCCGCCTTCTGACCTTTGGCCTCTGGGGGAGGTCCCTGTTCCAATTCCTGAGTCCTAGCCTTATTCTTCAATGGGAAACCCTAACCCTCACCCTAACCCTAACTCCTAACCCCTAACCCTAACCATCACCTTCACCCTCAACTTAACCCTAACCCCTAATCATAACCCTAACCCCTGACCATCACCTTAACCCTCACCCCAACCCCTAACCCTCACCCTAACCATCACCCTAACCCCTAACCCTCACCCTAACCATCACCCTCACCCTAACCCCTAACCCTAACCATCACCCTCACCCCTAACCCTCACCCTAACCTCTAACCATCACCCTAACCCTAACCATCACCCTAACCCCTCACCTTAACCCCTAACCATCACCCTAACCCTAACCCCTAACCATCACCCTAACCCTCACCCTAACCCCTAACCCTAACTCTAACCATCACCCTAACCCCTAAATCCCACCCTAACCCCTAACCATCACCCTAACCCCTAACCATCACACTCACCCTAACCCTCACCCTAGTCCTAACCATCACCCTCACCCTAACCCCTCACCCTAAACCTCACCCTAACCCCAACTCTAACCATCACCCTCACCCTAACCCCTAACCATCACCCTCACCCTAACCATCACCCTAACCCTCACCCTAACCCCTAACCCTAACTCTAACCATCACCCTAACCCCTCAACCTAACCCTAAATCTAACCATCACCCTAACCCCCACCATAACCCCTAACTCTAACCATCACCCTAACCCCTAACCCTCACCCTAACCCTAAACCCCTAACCATCTCCCTAACCCCTAACCCTCACCCTAACCATAACCCTCACCCTAACCCCTAACCATCACCCTCACCCTAACCCCTAACTATCACCCTCACCCTAACCCTCACCCTAACCCCAACGCTAACCATCACCCTAACCCTAACCCCAACTCTAACCATCACCCTAACCCCTAACCATTACCCTCACGCTAGCCCCTAACTGTCACCCTAACCATAACCCCCCCCTAACCCTAACCATCACCCTCGCCCTAACCCTAATTCGAACCCCTAACCCTATACTCTAGTGTATACCCTAAGAAAGTCTGGCAAATACACAGAGGCCACTTACGCATTTCACCTACGATTAAGCACTTGTTAGCCTGAAAGGCGTAAAAGGTCTTTCCACCTGCTGAACTTTGCTTTATGGTTGACCACAATATTTTTTTTTTTTTTTACTTTTATCTGGAATGCCTACATCCATTAGTTCCATTGGGGCGGCCTTTCAGTAACAAGCTGGACAAGCGTTCTACCAGAGTTATTTGAAGGGTTTCTCCATGTTATCGTTTAGGCATCACCAGTAGAAGCTCCATGGTGTTGGGTCCCCTTTGTACTGCTTTGTATTCTTGTGAGCTATGTATCAGTATCATTACATCCATGGGAAGCAAGCCCCCCCCCCCCCCCGAATCAGGGATCAGCAAGGTGTTCACCATAGGTGTGCACATGGGTTGTGCCCAGGCACCCTAACCACCCGAACACTGAGTGTCAGCGGGCGCCGAGCTCTGGAACACTCTCCATGTACCGACACCCGACATTTAAAAATAAATACTTGCGAGTCGCGGCTAAGCCCCTCCCATTCATGACAATGTCAAAAGCTTTGTATTCTTGTGAGCAATGTATCGGTATCATTACATCCATGGGCATCCACAGGTAGGGGCAAGGGGGGCAAAACCCCCCCCCCAGGGCTGTCTTAATGAGAGGGAACACCTGGGCACTGCCCAGGGGCCCCCGCTGCATGGGAGGCCCCTGCACCTTCCCCAAAGCAGCTGGTCCTTGAGCCTACACTGCCCTGAAATTGGGGGCCCCATGATGGCACTGAGAGTAATAGATGCACAGGGGAGGCAGTCTGCCTCCTACCTACTTAATGTCTGTTTACCTGCACTGTCATCATTGTAGGGGCCTCAGAGCATTACTTTGTCCAGGGGCCCATGATACTATTAAGACGGCCCTGGCCCCCCCCACCCCCGAATCAGGGATCAGCAAGGTGTTCGCCATAGGCATGCGCATGGGTTGTGCCCAGGCACCCTTATAACCTGAGCGCAGAGTGTCAGTGGGCAGGGCTGGACTGGGACAAAGTTTTGGCCCTGGACTTCATCCAGACTGGCCCACTTTAATTTCACGAACACGCACAAAAACAGTATATAAACTAGACACGGTACAGGGGATGGTCAGAGACTGCAGACATACTACAGGAGATGGTCAGAGACTGCAGACTTACTACAGGAGACGGTCAGAGACTGCAGACATACTACAGGAGACAGTCAGAGACTGCAGACATAGTACAGGAGATGGTCAGAGACTGCAGACATACTACACGAGACGGTCAGAGACTGCAGACATAGTACAGGAGACGGTCAGAGACTGCAGACATACTACAGGAGACGGTCAGAGACAGCAGACATAGTACAGGAGATGGTCAGAGACTCGGGACTGTCACTAAAAATCGGCCCACTGAGTGATTTGTCCCACCGGGAATCTCCCGGTAGTCCCAATGGCCAGTCCATCCCTGTCAGCCGGTGCCGGGCTCTGGAATGCTCTCTATGTACCGGCACCGGCATTTAAAAATAAATACTTGCGAGTCGCGGCTAAGCCCCTTCCCTTCATGACATTGTCAAAAGGGGCGGAGCATTGGTAACCTTAAAATGATGTCGTTCCCCCCCCTGAAAAAAGTTCTGCGGACGCCCATGATTACATCCCATTGCGTTGGCTCACGTCACGGCAAAATTACGTCAACTCAAAAAATATTGACCAGTAAAAAAGACCATTGTTGAAGATAGACGATGAAAAACTCAACGTCCTTCCTTTCGGGTTCCCTTCTCCTCTAGAGGATGAGAACGGCTTCGTCTTCAGTCGGCTTTGCTTGCAGAGGAAAGAAGAGATCTCAAACAAATTAAAAGAAGGGTTAACGGCGACGGCAGCCAGATAATCTCCTGGTTCTTGGCTGATGGAGGATTCTCCATCCCTTCCCAGCACACATCATTAACTTTCCCGCTACGTCCCTTCAGCTCTCTTCATAGCAGTATAATGGCGCCTCTGTCAGAGCACCTAGGCTCCGCCTTCTTTGGCCCAGAAAAGGGCCCCGTCTGGGGCCACGCTAAAAGGGAATGAAATATTGGGATGCCGCCTTGTTGCCTCTTCTATGACAACAGATGTTGGGAAGGATGCGCTCATCACCGGACTCCCCCGGTACCCACCCCCCCAGCTAAAGATAGTTTTTTACTGTTATTTTTATATCTTTATTCATTTATTTTCCTTGTTTATTCATCAACATATTTGTAGCACTTTGTAGGAAACATTGAACTGGTTACATCTGTTCTTAGCCCCCCCCCCTCCCCCCCAAAGAGCCTCATAATTGAATGTCCCTATTGCAGTCACATCCGCACGTTCTGCCGATTAACCTTCCAATTTCCCCCAGCGACCGGCGCCGGGGGGCTTCCTATTTAAAAGCATAAAATATATATATATATATATACGCACTATAAAAAGAAATCAAAAACAACAACAAAGCAACATTTACAATCAGTATCAGTCCTTTCAGCAAATATGTAAGCGATATTAACCCTTTCATGCCTAAGGCCCCGTACACACGACCGGTTTCCTCGGCGGAATTCAGCGAGAACCTCGATGGGAGACGTATTCTGCCGAGGAAACCGGTCGTGTGTACACTTTTCGCCGAGAAACCCGTCGGGAAACTCGTCGAGCCAAAAAGAGATTATGTTCTCTATTTCCTCGACGGGCAGTGGGACAATTTGGCTCGACGAGTTTTTTGAAAGCCGAACAAGAAACTCGACGGGGAAAACGATGTGTTTCGCCCGACGAGTTTCTCGGTCCCGTGTGCGCCGCCTCAGCCTATTTATGACATTTGGTGTTTACAAGTTAAAATCCGTATTTTGTGTTAGAAAATTACGTAGAACCCCCAAACATTATATATATTTTTTTAGCAGAGGATCTAGAGAATAAAATGGCGATTGTTGCAATATTTTATGTCACACGGTATTTGTGCGGCGGTGTTTTAAACGCAACTTCTTGGGAAAAATGTACTTAAAAAAATGAAAAAGTGAAGTTAGCCCAATTTTTTTTGCATAATGTGAAAGATGATGTTACGCCGAGTAAATAGATACCAAGCATGTCACGCTTTATAATTGCACGCACTCGTGGAATGGCGACAAACTACGGCACCTAAAAATCTCCATAGGCGGCGCTTTAAACTTTTTTTACGGTTACCAGGTTAGAGCTACATAGGAGGTCTATTGCTAGAATTATTGCTCTCGCTCTGACAATCGCGGCGATACCTCACGTGTGTGATTTGAACACCAATTTCATATGCGGGGGCGACTTCCGTATGCGTTTTCTTTGTTGCGCAAGCTCGCGGGAAGGGAGACGCTTTACATTTTTTTTCTTATTTCTTTTATTTCTTTTTAAATTATTAAACTGTGTTTTTTTTTTTTTTTTTTACATTTTGATCACTTTTTTTTTTTTTTTTTTTTTTTTTCCATTTTTTTTAAAGTGTATTTTTGTGCGTGAGCTCGAGAGAGAGGAGCCGGACTGCAGGAGTTGGGAGTAGGCAGACCCTCCCCCCGGAGGCAATCGCCATCCTTCTCCATGCCCCTGGTGGCAATGGCGGGTGTGAAGGGGGGCCTCCCACTCACCCCACCCTACCTGCTCCTCTTGGGAGCCCAACTGGGGCCCAACGGGACCCCAATGGGGCAGAGGGACTCCCCCTATGAGGGAGTGAGGGGGCCTAGCCCACCCAGCCAGCCCCGTAGGTCCTTCGCCTCTCTTTATTTAAGAGACCGCATGGCCAAAGTGCGTGTGTTTTAAACCAATTTCGTGTGCGTGCAAGTGTGGTGGTTTTTGTGGGGGGGGTGGGCGTACTAAGCACAGGCGTACCTTGCATAGCACACCCACCGGGAGCCGGGCTGAGACCACCAAACTCAATTCACATGTAGCCGAGGCCGGGATCCGAACCCTTGGCTGCAGAGGTGAATGGCTTGTCAGCGCAGTGCCAATCACGTTGAGCCACCCATTTTGATCACTTTTGAATGAATGACTTGTATAGCGCAACGCATGCGAACTGAATCGCCTCTGGGTGCTTTTTTCCAGCCAGTGTCTGCGGTCATTTTTACCCCGTAGGATTTTGACACGCTAGGGACACACAGTCATACACACATATATACTGGGCCAATTTTTGGACGATATCCAATTTACCTACCAGCATGTCTTTGGAGTGTGGGAGGAAACTGGAGTACCCGGAGGAAACCCACGCAGACACAGGGAGAACATGCAAACTCCAGGCAGATGGTGTCGTGGTCGGGATTCGAACCAGCGACCCTTTTGCTGCTAGGTGAAAGTGCTACTCACTGCACCACTGTGCTGCCCATGTAAACATCCCTTGTGACAGTAATAGGTGGTGACAGGTACTCTTTATGGAGCGATCGGGGGTCTAAAAGATAGGCAGCACGGATGGGCACTGATAGGCGGTACATATGGGCACTGATAGGCAGCATGGATGGGCACTGATAGGCAGCATGGATGGGCACTGATAGGTGGCATGGATGAGCACTGATAGGTGGCACGGATGGGCATGGATGGGCACTGATAGGTGGCACGGATGGGCATGGATGGGCACTGATGTACTGTAATGTGTTGTACTAATGGATGCCAATCAGTGCCAAACAATAATGCCTGCCTATCAGTGATGCCCATTGTGGGCACTGATTGGCATCCATTAGGCATCCATTATACATTTCTGGTTGGCATCCCTGGTTGTCTAGGGTGGCATACCTGTGGTGGGCATCCCTGGTGGTCTGGTGTGAGCATCCTCGGGGGGGGGGGGGCTGCGCTCATAATCGATCAGCACAAACCCCCCCTGTCAGAGGAGCAGCCGATCGGCTCTCCTCTACTCGTGTCTGACAGGCGCGAGTGAGGAAAAGCGAATTACCTGCTATTCCTGTTTACATCGTGTTCAGCTGTGATTGGGCACGGCTGATCACGTGGTAAAGAGTCTCCTAGATCGGTGTTACGGGACACCCCACAACAACGATCGCCGCGATGCGTGCCCCCGGGGGCGCACAGCAGCTCAATATCCCGAAGACGTCATATGACGTCCGGTCAGGGTATTGAAACCACTTTGCCGCCGTCATTTTGCTATATGGCGGGCGGCAAGTGGTTAAACCCAAAATGTCATCTATTGCAGCTTACCAATCATGAGATGTGGTGGCTGCATTCCTTTTCTTTTGCCTTTTTTCCTCTCTGTTTTCACCTGGTGATCTGGCCAGTAACACACCTCCTGTATTATAGTGCCTCCACTCTGTATGAAGGAGCACGGGGGACACAGCAGACAGCAGCATTGCCCATATGGGCCTGGGGGGGAGTATTATGCCCCGTACACACACGATCGGAATTTCCGATGGTCTAAAATCCAATGGAATGTTTAGTCGGAATTCCGTTCAAGCTGTCTTCCATCAGTCTTGCATACACACTGTCAGACCAAATTCCGACCGTCCAAACAGCGCTCACGTAAATCACTACGATGAGCCGAGGAAAATAAAGTTCACTGCTTCCGAGCATGCGTCGACTTGATTCTGAGCATGCGTGGGGTTTTTCTCCGTCGGAGTTGCACACGGAAAAAAATAAAACATGTTATATTTCTAAACACCGACGGAAAAAAGTCAGATGGGGCCCACACACGGTCGGAGTTTCCGGAATTTCCGGTGAAAAAGTCCATCGTGTGTATGCGGCATTAGATGTACTAGCAGATTTAGATACACTAACAAATCCAAACACCAGCTATTATCTTAAATAAAATAATAAATATCTGCGTTTATCAGCGTTTATTGGCGTTTATCAGCGTTTATTGACGTTTATCTGCGTTTTTCGTAGTTTATCAGCGTTTATCAAAGTTTATCAGCGTTTATCGACGTTTATCAGCGTTTATCAGCGTTTATTGACGTTTATCTGCGTTTATCGTAGTTTACCATCGTTTATCAAAGTTTATCGGTGTTTATCGACGTTTATCGACGTTTATCAGCGTTTATCAGCGTTTATCTGCGTTTATCGTAGTTTATCAGCGTTTATCAAAGTTTATCGGTGTTTATCGACGTTTATCAGCGTTTATCAGCGTTTATTGACGTTTATCTGCGTTTATCGTAGTTTATCAGCGTTTATCAAAGTTTATCGGCGTTTATCGACGTTTATCAGCGTTTATCAGCGTTTATTGACGTTTATCTGCGTTTATCATCGTTTATCATCGTTTATCAAAGTTTATCGGTGTTTATCGACGTTTATCAACGTTTATCAGCGTTTATCAGCGTTTATTAACGTTTATCTGCGTTTATCGTAGTTTATCAGCGTTTATCAGCGTTTATCGGCGTTTATCGACGTTTATCGACTTTTATCAGCGGTTATCAAAGTTTATCGGTGTTTATCGGTGTTTATCGTAGTTTATCAGCGGTTATCAAATTTTTTCGGTGTTTATCGGTGTTTATCGACGTTTATCGACGTTTATCAGCGTTTATTGACGTTTATCAGCGTTTATCTGCGTTTATCTGCGTTTATCAGCGTTTATCAAAGTTTATCGGTGTTTATCGCCGTTTATCGACGTTTATCAGCGTTTATTGACGTTTATCCGCGTTTTTTTAGCGTTTATTGACGTTTATTCGCATTTATTGACGTTTATCTGCGTTTATCTACGTTTATCAGCGTTTATTAGCATTAAAGCGTTTTTACAGCTGAAAAATGACTCTTAGAACCCACAAGTTTGGGGGATTTTAACTGCTGATAACAGTCTATGTGTGCATGTACACAGAGGATAACATGATGGAGAGTTTATTGACTGTAGAAAAAAACGTCTATTGCCAAAAACAGCCACTGTAAAAACGTCCAAAAAACGTCCGGTGTGCATGAGGCCTTAAAGGGGTTGTAAAGGTACAATTTTACTTATTATACTTTTTTCTCCTGAGTAATCCTCACTTCCTGTTCTTCTGTCTGTAACACCACACAGTAATGCGAGGATTTCTCCCTGGTGTGGAGTGTCATGCTCGCCCCCTCCCTTGGACTACTGGAGAGTCAGGACACCCACTAACACACAGCTCTTTCTCTTTCTACAACGTAGAGCGCTTCCTCACTCTCCTGTAGTCCAAGGGAGGGGGCGACCACGACACTCCACACCAGGGAGAAAGCCTTGCATTACTGTGTGGAGTTACAGACAGAAGAACAGGAAGTGAGGATTTCTCAGAAGAAATAAGGACATTTAAAAGTAAAATGGAAGGATGAGGTAAGTGAAGGAGGACTGCACTAAGGGAAAGGAAGATATTTAGGAAAAAAAAAATCATACCTTTACAACCCCTTTAAAGTCCTGTTATAGAGGGGGAAACTATGCCTTTCCATGTATCCTGGGGAGGAGTCTATTATAAAGCGGATGTCCGCTGAACAAAAATTATTAAAAGCCAGCAGATACAAATACAAATACTGCAGCTGCTGACTTTTAATATTCGGACACTTACCTGTCCTGGAGTCCAGCACCGTCCGCAGCAGAGGACGAGCGTTAGCTCGTCACCCTGCTGCTCCCCCCTCCATCCACGGTGAGGGAACCAGGAAGTGAAGCGCTCCGGCTTCACTGCCTGATTCCCTACGGCGCATGTCAAATGTGACACCGGAGGGGGGAGGGTTCCGATCAGCGTGAGTTCCACTTTAGGGTGGAGCTCCGCTTTAAGCAGATATCTGAACCTCCATTTTTTATCAAGCCTGAAAGTATCAGTTTTAGGTATCGTAGCATTTACACGAGTACCGATTCTTGTGCAAACTGTGGTCAGGCAGCGCACTGGCACATTTGCTTCCATGTGCTGGGTGTGCAGTGTGCTCCTGCCCCTTTATTGAGGGCTGGGCTACCTCCAGTCACCTGCCCCTTATCTATCCATCAGCAGTCATGTGCTCCTACTGAGGAGACTTAAAATGCAATGTTATAGTTAGGACTGCAGTAAACGGAGTGCCTTGACGGGGCCTGCAGCTTACACATGCATTTGCAAAGGCGTGCAACTTAACCTCTGTTTTTAACGCATACTGTTAGACAGGTGAATTTGATTCAGTGGCGGTGCGTCCATAGAGGGCGCTGGAGCACCGCCCCCTCTGGCTACCGCACACACCACTGACAATATACATAGATTCATGCATTACATTGGTGTAATTGGTAATGGGTACATTGGTACCCTGGTGAGCGCCGGCCATCTGAATAACGGCGGCTGCGGAAGTGCCTATCAGAGCCGGCGGCTCTGATAGGCTTTCCGATTACAGCCCTCAGGCTGTAGTCGGCTTCCGGATGCTTATCCTCGGGACGCACGGTATGTGCGTTCCTTGGATAAGCGCGACAGGCGTCTCAGCCAATCAGGTTACTGGTAACCTGATTGGCTAAAGCGTCAACAAGGGCGGAAGAACACATCGAGGGACAGAAGAAAAATCACGGCTGACCCCAGGTAAGTGCCGGGGGAGGGGGGCATTTTACGGGGCACAATGGCTACAATATGGCAGGGCACAGTGGCTACAATGGCAGGGCACAGTGGCTACAATGGCAGGGCACAGTGGCTACAATGGCAGGGCACAGTGGTGACAATGGCAGGGCACAGTGGCTGCGTTTGATGGGCAGTGTCTGCAATTAATGGGCACAGTGAGCCTGTAATTGTTGGTCACAGTGAGGCTGCAATTGTTTTTTTTTTGATCACCAGCCGCCACTGATTTGGTTGGTTGCTGATTGGTCGGTAAGTTTGAGCCTGGATATTCTGTTTATTGCAGCATTGTGAGCTAGGTCCAGGGCCAGGACGAAGGAAGCAGTGTTTTCACTGCCTTGTGCTGCCACCTGTTGGCGTGTTACAAAACTTTTTGCTACCACCACATATATCTGATGGGTTTTACTCATCAATTAAGCCCTTAGAAGTGGAACACATCAAACACTTGAGAGGTGGTGTTGAGGAGCAATTGTGAAAATCATCCAAAGTGAGGTTTCTGTCTTTTAGACCGGATTGTGGTAGCAGTGAGACAAGCCTGGGAAAGCTATGGTGTACAGAGTATGATCGGGGCCTCAAGCGGGATCGATGCTCAGAAGTGATCACCTCATGCAGGGCTGGACTGGGACAAAAATTTGGCCCTGGACTTCATCCAGACTGGCCCACTTTGACAGGTCTCTCCCATGGCGGCCGGACAACTCCCGCACCCCCCTTCTGGCCACCCAAGCCCCCTCTCCCCCTTCACTAGCCACTAGCCATTCTACTTTAGTACTTTTATAGGCAGTACCAGTGGGGAAGCTAGACAATATTTTACCCAGGGCAAATAATCAGTTCGGTGCCCCCCCATATGGGACAAGATTAGGCAGAAGCTCCTCTGTCGCCCCCCCTGCTCCTCTGGTCCTCCCCCTGTTTCTTTGTTCCCCCCCAGGTGAACTCTGCGGGGAGGGAGAGGAGGTGAGCGCTGCGGGAAAGGAAAGACAGAGGAGCGGAGGGGAGCGGCGGTTCGCTGTCACTGAAGCCGGCCCACTAAGCCATCCGCCCACCGGGAAACTTCCTGTAGTGCCAATGGCCAGTCCATCCCCGACCTCATGCGATAAGCTTCTGTTTGAGACCCAACAGTGAAAACATGCAATACTCACTCATAATCAACACATTTTTTTGACACCTACACAAGGCGTTCGGTTCCAGTTTACTTAGCGGCTCTGACAATAAATCTAATCAGGAATTATAATTGAGTTTCTTTTTTTCCAAAAGAGAACCCGCTCCGATCTGCCATCTTTCATTCCCATCGATTGAAAGTTTTGTCTCTAATTAAATGTTCTGAACCCAAGGAAGCGCCATTAATTCCCATTAAACCCGCCGTAATTGTTTCTATATTATTAAACCGCGCAACTCATAACAGGCTACTGGAAGGCTCGTGTCTTTAAAGACTTTGTAATAAAATGATAGAACGGCGGCGGGTCAGCTGTCTGGTGACAGTGTTGGGGAATAACTTTTGTAAGGAATTGTAAGACAGATGGGGGTGTCTAGGGAGAGCGTGGCTATGATACTGCTTGGCACATATCATAGCCGCATATGCTTGCAAAAGCATAAAGGAATACGATCGAATGCTCTATTACATGAGTTGTGACAGTAGAACAGACTGCGATTAACCACTTAAGGACTGCCGCATGTACATATACGTCGGCAGAATGGCACGTACAGGCACATTGGCGTACCTGTACTTCCCTGCCTAGACGCAGGTCGGGGGTCTGATCGGGACCCCCCCCCCCCCGGTACATGCGGCGGTTCCCGTGGCTCTGGGAGCGTCCGGGATGAGGGGGCGGCGGTTCGTTTTTGTCCGCCCCCTCCGGATCACTCCCAATCTGCGCGCTCCCATGCTCTGCACTCCCTCCTCCTGTGTAAACACAGGAAGGGGGAAGTGATGTGATCTCTGCTCTCGGCGTTTTTTTCAACCACCGCTGAGGAGAGATCACATCACACAGTGAGTCTGCACAACACTACACTGACATACACTACACATAGGCACATTAACCCCTTTGCATCTTTGCGCCGATTCACAAAGCAAGATACGCCGAAAAACAAGGCTTCGGCCGTCCGACGTAACTTGCCTACGCCGGCGTTTCATGGGAGCATAGTTACGCTGGACGCATTCGGCGTTCCCATGTTAAATATGCAAATGAACAAGATACGCTGATTCACGAACGTACGTACGTACGCCCGACGCAGTAATCTACGTCGTTTATGGCGCAGCCCATGTTAAAATATGGACGTCGGAACAGCTGTCATTTTTACGTCGTTGACGTGAGTTGTACGTGAATGGGGCTGAGCGTAAGTTACGTTCGACGTCTCTTAGGCATTCTATCCGACGTGATTCAGAGCATGCGCACTGGTATACGTTCACGGACGGCGCATGCGCCGTTCGTTCGGCACCTCATTTACATGGGGTCACGGTCAGGGGTCAAGTCCTGGGGAAAAAAGTGTGGGAACTCCCACCCAAGATCCACTCCCCCCACCAAAAAAAACCTTTAAGCAAGTTCTTTCTAAATCCTGTTCCCGCAGGACTTGAGCCCTGGTCACGGTTCATTAACATGTATCACGCCCACCTTCCACCTACTTTGAATTAGGCGGGCTTACGCCCGCCCATCTACGCTACGCCGCCGTAACTTAGGGAGCAAGTGCTTTGTGAATACAGCACTTGCCTCTCTAACTTGCGGCGGCGTAGCGTATATTCGATACGCTACGCCCGCACAAAGATACGCTCAGCTACCTGAATCTGGACCACTGTCTCTAATAGTAACACATTTCGTCTTAGTGAAATAATCCATCTTTATGCCAAAAGGTTCACTCACCATTCATCCCCTTCCATTCATTCAATAACAGACCATTGACACCAGCTTGTTCTTAGTTCGCCATCACCGCCATCATCCTATTCCCACAAACAGGAAGTGCTCACTGTGGCAGTTAATCACCTCCCCTATGGGAGTGGTTATCACAGGATGTCCCCTTGACACAGCAAGCACCGTGTAAGGACATCTCTCTAACGGGATGTCCTATACAATACATGAAATGAACATACCTCCCAACTTTTTGAGATGGGAATGAGGGACACCTATCAGCAAAAGTATGCCATGTGTTGTTGAGCGGGGGGGGGGGGGGGTTCCGCGGGGACGGCGACTCGGAAAACAGTCCAGCACTTAGCTTTTTCTGTTTTATTGAGGGGGTATAACTTGGATAGGGGTTGGTAAATTATGGCATAAAGTCTATATACACTCTTCCTCCCTCCAGCACACTTGCTAACTATGGGCGAGAATGGCTGTTCAAGAGGGTAAGTTGGCACTGTCACTGACCATCAATGAAAGAGATGGTGGAATCAATTAGCATCAATAAAAGGGGTGGGGTATCAATTATCACTGCTACTGACCATCAGTGAAAAGGGTTGGGGAAACAATTATTGCTACTATTGACGATCAGTGAAAGGGGTGGGGTATCAATTATCACTGCCATTGACAACCAATTAAAAGGGGTGAAGGGATTAATTCCCATCAATGAAAGGGGTGGGGGATTAATTACCATCAATAAAAAAGGGGTTGGGGCGGGGGGATTCATTACCATCAATAAAAGGGTTGGGGGGATTCATTATCACCAATGAAAGGGTTGGGGGGATTCATTATCACCAATGAAAGGGGTTGGGGGGGATTCATTACCACCAATGAAAGGGTTGGGGGGATTTATTATCACCAATGAAAGGGGTTGGGGGGATTCATTACTAACAATGAAAGGGTTTGGGGGATTCATTATCACCAATGAAAGGGTTTGGGGGATTCATTATCACCAATGAAAGGGTTGGGGGGATTCATTATCACCAATAAAAGGGTTGGGGGGATTTATTACCACCAATGAAAGGATTGGGGGGGATTCATTATCACCAATGAAAGGGGTTGGGGGGGATTCATTACTACCAATAAAAGGGTTGGGGGGATTCATTACCACCAATGAAAGGGTTGGGGGGATTTATTACCACCAATGAAAGGGTTGGGGGGATTTATTACCACCAATGAAAGGGTTGGGGGGGATTCATTATCACCAATGAAAGGGTTGGGGGGATTCATTACCACCAATGAAAGGGTTGGGGGGATTCATTACCACCAATAAAGGGTTGGGGGGATTTATTACCACCAATGAAAGGGTTGGGGGGGATTCATTATCACCAATGAAAGGGTTGGGGGGATTCATTACCACCAATGAAAGGGTTGGGGGGATTCATTATCACCAATGAAAGGGTTGGGGGGATTCATTACCACCAATAAAAGGGTTGGGGGGATTCATTATCACCAATGAAAGGGTTGGGGGGATTCATTACCACCAATAAAAGGGTTGGGGGGATTCCTTACCACCAATGAAGGGGGTTGGGGGGAATTCATTACTACCAATGAAAGGGTTGGGGGGGGGGGGATTCATTACCACCAATGAAAGGGTTGGGGGGGATTCATTATCACCAATGAAAGGGTTGGGGGGATTCATTACCACCAATAAAAGGGTTGGGGGGATTCCTTACCAACAATGAAGGGGGTTGGGGGGAATTCATTACTACCAATGAAAGGGTTGGGGGGGGGGATTTATTACTACCAATGAAAGGGGTTGGGGGGGGATTCATTCCTACCAATGAAAGGGGTTGGGGGGGATTCATTACTACCAATGAAAGGGGTTGGGGGGATTCATTATCACCAATGAAAGGGTTGCTGGTATCAATTATCACTGATACTGACCACCAAAGCAGTGGGGGGAGGGGGGTATCACTACCACTGACCACCAATGACAGGGGGGAGGGAGGTAATTATTGCTGCCACTATCCTTGCTCCTAGACTCTGAGTTTTGTACAGATAGTAATATGGAATGGAAATGCGATCGCAACCCATTTCCTCCAGCAACAATGCAGCAGCACTTACCGGGGGTGGGCAGTATATACTATATACCACCAGGGGGTGATACTGGGCAAAGTGCTAAGAACCCTTCAGGTATTTATTCAGTGGAAGACCAAGCGCCGTCACCGCTCAGCAAACCCCTGATGGATATTTCAGGATCTTCATCGGCCCTAACAAAGCTACTCCTAGTCTCCTTGTTGCACAGATATCACTTTTATCTTTTCCGCCACCTTTAATAAACGCCACGAACCTATCAGAGCGCCGCGTTGGCTCTTCTATCCCGTTTGCAATTTTAGATTTTTTGTGCCGACGGTGAAAAGTATAATGTGGAATGAGAAGATTGCGGAGGGTAATGGGGGGGACGGACATGGCACAACGCTGTGTCGGGGGTGGGGAACACTCGGGATTCTTCTCTCTGTGAATGTTCCGGGTGGCGGATTGATTTCATAGGACACTCCATCGCCCGGCGCCGGCAAAGTGAATGATTCTCTCTTAAGGGTGACATTTCCTCGCCACATTACCGCCACCTCAATAGTCCATCAAATTTGTTGTTTTTTTTTCGTGAAAAGCGCCTGACATTTACCTTGCTCCCGACGTTTAATAAAATAAATGAGGAACAAAATCCCGAGCGCTGAAGAGATAAAAATGAATTTCTCCCTGTCTGGTGCACGGGCCCGCCAATGAGAAATAACCCTTCGGTACACGGGCCCGCCAATGAGAAATAACCCTTCACTACACGGGCCCTCCAATGAGAAATAACCCTTCGGTACACAGGCCCGCCAATGAGAATTAACCCTTCGGTACACGGGCCCGCCAATGAGAAATAACCCTTCGGTACGCGGGCCCGCCAATGAGAAATAACCCTTCGGTACACGGGCCCGCCAATGAGAAATAACCCTTCACTACACGGGCCCTCCAATGAGAAATAACCCTTCGGTACACGAGCCCGCCAATGAGAAATAACCCTTCACTACACGGGCCCGCCAATGAGAAATAACCCTTCACTACACGGGCCCTCCAATGAGAATTAACCCTTCGGTACACGGGCCCGCCAATGAGAAATAACCCTTCACTACACGGGCCCTCCAATGAGAAATAACCCTTCACTACACGGGCCCTCCAATGAGAAATAACCCTTCACTACACGGGCCCGCCAATGAGAAATAACCCTTCAGTACACGGGCCCTCCAATGAGAAATAACCCTTCACTACACGGGCCCGCCAATGAGAAATAACCCTTCAGTACACGGGCCCTCCAATGAGAAATAACCCTTCACTACACGGGCCCGCCAATGAGAATTAACCCTTCGCTACAAGGGCCGGCCAATAAGAATTAACCCTTCGGTACACGGGCCCACCAATGAGAATTAACTCTTCGCTACGCGGGCCCGCCAATGAGAAATAAACCCTTCGGTACACTGGCCCACCAATGAGAATGAACCCTTTGCTACACGGGCCTGCCAATGAGAATTAACCCTTCGGTATGTGGGCCCGCCAATGAGAATTAACCCTTCGGTACACGGGCCCGCGAAGGAGAATTAACCCTTTGGTACACGAGCCCGCAAAGGAGAATTAACCCTTCGCTACGCGGGCCCGCCAATGAGAATTAACCCTTCGGTACACGGGCCCGCGAAGGAGAATTAACCCTTTGGTACACGAGCCCGCGAAGGAGAATTAACCCTTCGCTACGCGGGCCCGCCAATGAGAATTAACCCTTTGGTACATGGGCCCGCCAATGAAAATTAACCCTTTGGTACATGGGCCTGCCAATGAGAATTAACCCTTCGGTACACGGGCCCGCGAAGGAGAATTAACCCTTCGGTACACGAACACGCGAAGGAGAATTAACCCTTCGCTTTGAGAAATAAACCCTTCGGTACACGGGCCCGCCAATGAGAATTAACCCTTCGGTACACGAGCCCGCCAATGAAAATTAACCCTTTGGTACATGGGCCTGCCAATGAGAATTAACCCTTCGGTACACGGGCCCGCGAAGGAGAATTAACCCTTCGGTACACAAGCCCGCGAAGGAGAGTTAACCCTTCGCTACGCGGGCCCGCCAATGAGAATTAACCCTTTGGTACACAGGCCCGCCAATGAGAAATAAACCCTTCGGTACACGGGCCCGCCAATGAGAAATAAACCCTTCGGTACACGGACCCGCCAATGAGAATTAACCCTTCGGTACACGGACCCGCCAATGAGAATTAACCCTTCGGTACACGGGCCCGCCAATGAGAATTAACCCTTCGCTACACGGGCCTGCCAATGAGAATTAACCCTTCGCTACACGGGCCTGCCAATGAGAATTAACCCTTCGGTATGTGGGCCCGCCAATGAGAACTAACCCTTCGGTACACAGGCTCGCCAATGAGAGTTTTTTTGCACTAATTTTCTTTTTTTATGCACTTCATTTTCAACACTTTTTAAATTGTATTTCACTTGTTTTAATTCATGTAAATTAATTGCTTCAATTATTGTCACTTTTTATAGTAATTTATTAAATTTATATTGTAAACCGATATTTTCAGTATTATGTCTCAACACACTTCTACTCCGCACTCATCATTTAAACATCATCACTTTCACGTAATATATTTCATCATAACGTTTTTTTTTACTTTTGTTTTTTTTAATCAGATTTAATTCATTTATATAGAATACAGGGGCGGACTGACAACTCATGGGGCCCCCGGGCAATAGGAGAATATGGGGCCCCCAGGGCAATAGGAGATTATGGGGCCCCCGGGCAATAGGAGATTGTGGGGCCCCAGGGCAATAGGAGATTATGGGGCCCTCAGGCAATAGGAGAATATGGGGCCCCCAGGGCAATAGGAGATTAAGGGGCCCCCGGGCAATAGGACATTATGGGGCCCCCCTGGGCAATAGGAAATTATGTGGCCCCCGGCAATAGATTATGGGTCCACACAGTATACACACACACAGTATACATACACACATACAGTATGCATACACAGTATACACACACAGTGTACACACCCACATACAGTATGCATACACAGTATACACACACAGTACACACACCCACATACAGTATGCATACACAGTATACACACACAGCATACACACACAGTGTACACACACAGCATACATATACACATACACACATACTTACAGTATGCATACACACACAGTATACACACACAGTATGCATACACAGTATACACATACACATACAGTATGCACACACACACAGTATACACACACACATACAGTATGCACACACGGTATACACACACACACATACAGTATGCATACACAGTATACACACACAGCATACACACACAGTGTACACACACAGCATACATATACACATACACACATACGTACAGTATACACACACAGTAGACATGCACAGTATACACACACACAGATACAGTATGCATACACACACACACAGTATACATACACAGTATGCATGCACAGTATACATACACACACACAGTATACACACACAGTATGCATGCACAGTATACACACACACAGATACAGTATGCATACACAGTATACATATACAGACACACACACAGTATACACACACACAGTATACACACACAGTATACACACAGTATACACACACACAGTATATACACACACACAGTATACACACACAGTATACACACACACAGTATGCATACACAGTATACATACACACACACACAGTATACACACACAGTACACACACACAGTATACACACACACACAGTATACACACACAGTATACACACACACACAGTATGCATACACAGTAGGCGGGGCAGCTATAATCTTGGAAAAAAAAGGATGCCGGTAAGGGACATTTCAGGGAGAGATGTAAAAAAAACACAGATTTGTGCTGAGGAGCTCAGTAATGTCAGTCCTGGTTCTGCCCCCCCCCCCCCCCCCCCCACCGTTTTTTCTCTATGAGAAAAGCTGGAAAAGCCGTAAATGCTATAAAAAAGCGAAAATCTGATATTTTTCTCCATCCTGTCAGTAATTTAATATCTGGAGTCAGTCAGAAAGGGATTGCGGTGAACATCACTGGCGCGTCTCTTTCCTCCGGATCAGACAATGTTCTGGAGGACTCAGTGGGATGTTGGGGAACGGGGGGGTTGCGGTAGCGTTTGTATGATCGCAATAGTTGGCGGAGTCGAAGGAGGTTTCGCACGCCGCGTGTCGGATGAGAAATGAGACGCAGAAGCACGACGGGCAGATAATTCCAGAACACTCCCAACAGGAAGCCACTAACAATGAGAATTACGATGGGAGTCGGGAACTAAGAGCCACGGGACGCCAGCACCGAGGTTCTCCTCTCATCGCCTTCAAAAAACACCTTTGCCCCTCCTCGGCGGCCTGCGGACCGATCGATTTCATTCAAAAGAGAAACAATCTATTCTTTTTAATGCGGCTTCTGCAGCAACGCCCCAAAAATCAAGAAAAATCACAAATTCCTCCCATGTGTTCATGTCCATTATCTCAGAAATTACGGACTTTGGTGTTGAGACTGAACTCCGGGGAGAGATACAGATTATTGCAGCTCGGCGATCATTAATACATCATTAACTACTTGCCTACCGGGCACTTTTACCCCCTTCCTGCCCAGGCCAAATTTTCAGCTTTCAGCGCTGTCGCACTTTGAATGACAATTACGCGGTCATGCAACGCTGCACCCATGTGACATTTTTATTATTTTTCCCCACAAATAGAGCTTTCTTTTGGGGGTTTTTAACCACTTAATGACCCCTTCACGCCTATATACGTCGGCAGAATGGCACGGCTGGGCACAATCACGTACCTGTACTTGTCTCTTTAAGTCCAGCTGTGCCGCAGACCCAATTGCCGCCGGTGTCCCACGATCGGACACCGGAGCTGAAGAACGGGGAGTGTAAACACACCTTCCCCGTTCTTCATTGTGGCAATGTCAGTGATCGTCTGTTCCCTGATATAGGGAAAGACGATCACTGACGTCACACGTCCAGCCCCGCCCCCTTACAGTTAGAAACACAAATGAGGTCACACATAACCCCTACAGCGCCCCCTAGTGGTCAACCCCTTCACTGCTATTGTCAACTTTTTGCTGTGAAAATGACAATGGTCCCAAAAATGTGTCAAAATTGTCCGATGTCTCCGCCATAATGTCGCAGTCATGAAAAAAATCGCTGATAGCCACCATTAGTAGTAAAAACATTTTTTTTTTTTAAAAATGCCATAAAACTATCTCCTATTTTGTAAACGCTATAAATTTTGCGCAAAGCAATCGATAAACGCTTATTGGGATTTTTTTTTTACCAAAAATAGGCAGAAGAATACGTATCGGCCTAAACTGAGGAAAAAAAAAAAAACGTTTTTTTTATATCTTTTTTGGGGGATATTTATTATAGAAAAAAGTACAAAATATTGATTTTTTTTTCAAAATTGTCGTTCTATTTTTGTTATATTATAAATATAAAAACCGCAGAGGTGATCAAATACACTTTTTTTAATAAAAAAAAATAAGACAACAGTAAAGTTAGCCCAATTTTTTTTTTTATATTGTGAAAGATAATATTACGCCGAGTAAATTGATACCCCACATGTCACGCTTCAAAATTGCGCCCACTCGTGGAATGGCGACAAACTTTTACCCTTTAAAATCTCCATAGGTGACGTTTAAAAAATTCTACAGGTTGCATGTTTTAAGTTACAGAGGAGGTGTAGGGCTAGAATTATTGCTCTCACTCTAACGATCGCGGCGATACCTCACATGTGTGGTTTGAACACCGCTTTCATATCTTGGCGCTACTCACGTATGTGTTCGCTTCTGTGCGCGAGCTCAGCGGGACGGGGCGTGTTTTCTGGCTCCTAACTTTCTTAGCATTCCAAGCAAATTTGTCAAACCCTGGACTAATTTCGCCAAATTTTGGCTTCTTTAGGGGAAATAGTGGTAACCTGTATATGTAAATACATGAAACTTGAAGGGAATACATGAAACTTGAAGGAGATATAAATAGAGTCGGACCTCCCAGCAGCGTCGTAGCCGACATCAGCACCTATAAATCGACCCCTTAGCGCGTAAAACTGGCCGCTTGACTGCTAGAATCACTCAGCTTCACCAACGATCTCATGAAATACCGGTTAACAGATTAGACCGTTACCGAAATTGTTCCAGTCAGCAATTCCATGATCTATACCTCCCTGAGTGTGACGCCTCCACACGTGATTTATACCGGACCCCTGAGAGATCACCTTCAAATCCATAAAACACGCCGCTGTTTGATTACAATCCGATAAACAACCCGGACGCGACGAGCTTTCTGATCAATGCACTTAATCCAATTAATGGGAACCCGAAACTGTTGGTGTTTAACATAGACACTTTAGGGAGCTGTGGTGGCTCAACGTGATTGGCACTGCGCTGACAAGCCGTTCACCTCTGCAGCCAAGGGTTCGGATCCCGGTCTCGGCTACATGTGAATTGAGTTTGGTGGTCTCAGCCCGGCTCCCAGTGGGTGTGCTATGCAAGGTACGCCTGTGCTTAGTACGCCCACCCCCCCCCACAAAAACCACCACACTTGCACGCACACGAAATTGGTTTAATACGCACGCACTTTGGCCATGCGGTCTCCTAAAGAGAGGCGAAGGACCTACGGGGCTGGCTGGGTGGGCTAGGCCCCCTCACTCCCTCATATGGGGAGTCCCTCTGCCCCGTTGGGGTCCCGTTGGGCCCCATTTGGGCTCCCAAGTGGAGCAGGTAGGGTGGGGTGAGTGGGAGGCCCCCCCTCACACCCGCCATTGCCACCGGGGGCATGGAGAAGGATGGCGATTGCCTCCGGGGGGAGGGTCTGCCTACTCCCAACTCCTGCAGTCCGGCTCCTCTCTCTCGAGTTCACGCACAAAATACACTTTAAAAAAATAAATTAAAAAAAAAAGAAAAAAAAAAAAAAAAAAAAAAAAAAAAAAAGTAACATAGACACTTTAAAGAAGTCACAAAAAAAATGGGAGGATAGGGAATGGGGATTATAATGGTTCCTAAGGAATTATAGACAATATTTAAAAGATTTACCTTGTATACCCGAATATAAGCCGAGGCACCAAATTTTACCACAAAAAAAAAATGGGAAAACGTATTGACTCGAGTATAAGCCTAGGGTGTCCATCTGCATGCCTCACTGTGCCCATGCCTCACTATGCCCATGACTAGACTTACATTTAACCACTTAAGGACCGCCTCATGCACATATACATCGGCAGAATGGCACGGCTGGGCACAATCACGTATTGGGTACGTCCTCTTTAAGTGCCCAGCCGTGGGTTGTGTGCGCGACCCACCGGCGCGCGCCCGCAATCGGTCACAGGAGCTGAAGAACGGGCATAGGTGAGTGTAAACACACCTTCCCTGTTCTTCATTGTGGCAGTGTCATTGATCGTCTGTTCCCTGATATAGGGAAACACGATCAATGACGTCACACATCCAGCCCCGCCCCCCTACAGTTAGGGTCCTTTCACACGGAGCGGACCATTTTTCGGTCCGCTCCGTGTGTGTCCGTCGGCTCAGCTGTCTGCGGACAGGGCGGTCCCCGTACACTGTGCAGGGACCGCCCTGTCTCTCCTCCGCTCTCCCCTATGGGGAATCGGAAGAAAACGGACCGTTTGTCTGTCTTCATCCGTTCCGTTCCGCCGGACGGAAGAAAAATAGGGTTTTCTTCCGTCTGAAAAAACAGACGGACGCGGATCATTGCGGACGTTAGCGGATGCATCATCTGCTAACGGACGCGACCCCATAGGCGTCCATTACAAGTCTGTAAACGGACTTGTAAAAATGGACGAACGGAGGCGGACATGTGAAAGAGGCCTTAGAAACACAAATGAGGTCACACATAACCCCTTCAGCGCCCCCTAGTGGTTAACTCCTAAACTGCAATAGTCATTGTCACAGTAATCAGCGCATTTTTAGAGCACTTTTCGCCGTGAAAATGACAATGGTCCCAAAAAGGTGTCAAAATCGTCCGATGTGTCCGCCATAATGTCGCAGTTACAAAAAAAATCGCTGATCGCCGCCATTAGTAGTTAAAAAAATAATAATAAAAATGCCATAAAACTTTCCCTTATTTCGTAAACGCTATAACTTTTGCGCAAACCAATCGTTAAACGCTTATTGCGTTTTTTTTTTTGGTTTACAAAAATAGGTAGAAGAATACGAATCGGCCCAAACTGAGGAAGAAAATTTTTTTTTTAGATATTTTTGGGGGGATATTTATTATAGCAAAAAGTAAAAAATATTGCATTTTTTTTTTTTAAATTGTCGCTCTATTTTTGTTTATAGCGCAAAAAATAAAAACCGCAGAGGTGATCAAATACCACCAAAATAAAGCTCTATTTGTGGGGGAAAAAAGGACGTCAATTTTGTTTGGGATCCACGTCGCACGACCGCGCAATTGTCAGTTAAAGCAACGCAGTGCCGAATCGCAAAAAGGGGCCGGGTCCTTTACCTGCATATTGGTTCGGGTCTTAACTGGTTAATGACTTCTGAGCAATTTCATCACAGGAGTGATTTTGTAGCCGTGATTTGTAGCAGCGAAATAGCATCCTTGTTATGGGAAAAATAAAAGACAGTCAATAAAAGGGCTGCGTCATAGCCATTTTTTTTAAAAACATTCTAGCATTGCTGTATATTGTGACATGGCAGGAATTGATTCCTGTAGACTTGTTAGGTTCCCGAAAGATCACTTTAATATCTGCATTTCTTTTTTTTTCTCTTCATAGTTCTCCTGATTACTATACTGGTCGTAGAAGGGATCGCTGTGGCTCAAAGGACGCAAGGTATGTACATTGCCAGTTCACATCGCCTGCTGGGACTTAGGTCTGATTGTATGATTTGCCAGTTTCGAAGCAACGTTCTACAGCTCTCAATAAATATAATACCGGATCTAATTACATTTTTCATAATAGCGACCCTTTCAGTGTTGCCCTGGCAGCACTGACACTGCCTGGCAGCACAAGTCTTGACAATGCAGGAAGCACACAGTGGAGAGTCCATATTCTTTACCATTATGGCAGCAGAACATATTCTACAGGACTCATGTGCAACATGACTACACAAGCACCTTGCTAGTACCGGGTTGGACCCCCTTTATAAGGTCCCCCTTGCTATTAATGGATTAATCCCCCTTTATTAGGTCCCCCTTGCTAGTAATGGGTTAGTCCCCCTTTATTAGGTCCCCTTGCTAGTAATGGGTTGGTCCCCCTTTATTAGGTCCCCCTTGCTAGTACCGGGTTGGACCCCCTTTTGCCTTCAGAACCTTTTGCCTTCATGGCATAGATTCAACAAGGTGCTGGAAACATTCCGCAGAGATTTTGGTCCATATTGACATGATCTCTATTGGATGAGATGTGGTGAGTGTGGAGGACATTGGAGTACCGTGACCTCATTGTCCAGTGGTGAGATGATTGGAGTTCAGTGACCTCATTGTCCAGTGGTGAGATGATTGGAGGACAGTGACCTCATTGTCCAGTGGTGAGATGATTGGAGGACAGTGACCACATTGTCCAGTGGTGAGATGATTGGAGGACAGTGACCTCATTGTCCAGTGGTGAGATGATTGGAGTAGAGTGACCTCATTGTCCAGTGGTGAGATGATTGGAGTAGAGGGACCTCATTGTCCAGTGGTGAGATGATTGGAGGACAGTGACCTCATTGTCCAGTGGTGAGATGATTGGAGTACAGTGACCTCATTGTCCAGTGGTGAGATGATTGGAGTAGAGGGACCTCATTGTCCAGTGGTGAGATGATTGGAGTACAGTGATCTCATTGTTCAGTGGTGAGATGATTGGAGTTCAGTGACCTCATTGTCCAGTGGTGAGATGATTGGAGTACAGTGACCTCATTGTCCAGTGGTGAGATGATTGGAGTTCAGTGACCTCATTGTCCAGTGGTGAGATGATTGGAGGACAGTGACCTCATTGTCCAGTGGTGAGATGATTGGAGTACAGTGACCTCATTGTCCAGTGGTGAGATGATTGGAGGACAGTGACCTCATTGTCCAGTGGTGAGATGATTGGAGTACAGTGACCTCATTGTCCAGTGGTGAGATGATTGGAGTTCAGTGACCTCATTGTCCAGTGGTGAGATGATTGGAGGACAGTGACCTCATTGTCCAGTGGTGAGATGATTGGAGGACAGTGACCACATTGTCCAGTGGTGAGATGATTGGAGGACAGTGACCACATTGTCCAGTGGTGAGGTGATTGGAGTAGAGTGACCTCATTGTCCAGTGGTGAGATGATTGGAGTAGAGGGACCTCATTGTCCAGTGGTGAGATGATTGGAGGACAGTGACCTCATTGTCCAGTGGTGAGATGATTGGAGTTTTAGTGACCTCATTGTCCAGCGGTGAGATGATTGGAGTTCAGTGACCTCATTGTCCAGTGGTGAGATGATTGGAGTACCGTGACCTCATTGTCCAGTGGTGAGATGATTGGAGTACAGTGACCTCATTGTCCAGTGGTGAGATGATTGGAGTACAGTGACCTCATTGTTCAGTGGTGAGATGATTGGAGTTCAGTGACCTCATTGTTCAGTGGTGAGATGATTGGAGTTCAGTGACCTCATTGTCCAGTGGTGAGATGATTGGAGTACAGTGACCTCATTGTCCAGTGGTGAGATGATTGGAGGAGACATAGTGACATTATCCTGCTGGAAGGAGCCATAAGAAGATGGGGACACTGTAGTCATAAAGGGATGGACATGGTCATCAACAATACTCGGGTAGGCCGTGGCATTTAAATTAGGGTTGTCCAGATACCAGTTTTTTGAGACCGGGTACAAGTACCGATACTTTTTTTCAAGTACTCGCCGATACCGGTTACCGATTCTTTTTTTTAATGTCATGTGACAGGGACAGCACGGAGGACGGAGGGGGGACAGCACGGTGAACGGAGGGGGACAGCACGGAGGATGGAGAAGGACAGCATGGAGGGGGACAGCACAGAGCACGGAGGGGGACAGCACAGAGCACGGAGGGGGACACAGAGCACAGACTGCAGCAAGGAGGGGGACAAGGACCCGGAGGGGGACACACAGTACGGATGGGGACACAAACCCGGCGGGGGAGAGCAGCACAAAGGAGGATACAGGGATAGTCAGCGGTGATCGCTGCGGCTTTAGGGGGAGTTACAAGCACTAATCACCGCTGTATAACTTTAACTAAAGCAGCTGAAAAGGGGGCAGATCAGTGCTTGCAACTCCCCTGCCGCACCAATCACCCTGACTGCCCAGGTATCGGGTGAAGCATCGGAGCATTTCCCTGAGTACAAGTACCTGGGGAAATGCTCAGTATCGGTACCAATACCGATACTAGTATCGGTATCGGGACATCCCTAATTTAAATTATGCTAAATTGATACTAAGGGTCCCAAAGTGTGGCAAGAAAATATCCCCCACATCATTACACCACCACCAGCCAGGATGGCAGGATGGATTTATTCTTTCATGTTGTTCACTCCAAATTATGACCCCACCAACTGAAAGAATCTATCTATTGGTGATAGAGAGGTGGCAGGAGAGAAAGGGCGGCGCCCGTGCACCCCTTTTGGATGCACCGCCACTGGTAAAGGCACCTTGCAGCCTCCAGCAGTCTTTTCTCCTTTACTTTCTTGCAGAACTTTATCTTTTAAGGTGGTTGGTAAAAAGATAGAGCGGAGCCTGTATAAAAGGTACATTGTCATTCCTTTAGGTACGGTAATATATTTGTATTCATTTTAGATGGACCGGTAATGGGAGCGAAACACATCCCTGTGACCCAGTGTGGAAGCTGGGTCAGAACTAGTAATGGAGGACACTTTGCATCCCCAAATTTTCCCAACACTTATCCTCCGAACAAAGAATGTGTCTATATATTAGAAGGTGAGTGAAATGTTTCTCTCTCTCTTTTAGAGTCTTATATCCCTGTGTGCTATCATTTTTTTAGAGATGTAGTGATTTAATGTTTTTAATGGACCCTCAATGGGTTTCCACCTGCCAAAAACTGGACCTTTCTTTGGTCCATGTATGCTTGTTGGGGGTACCATGAAATGCATTGTGAATGCAGCCTTATGGGGAGATGATTTCAGGATTCATTGTTATCTGTCTAGCGCTCACCCCCGAATGGGCCACTGGATATAGCCAAGTTCTTTCCTATACAGTTCCCTCAACCCGGTTTAATAATCAGTCTAGGGCAGTGATGGTGAACCTTGGCAAGCCAGATGTTTTGGAACTACATTTCCCATGATGGGACAAGGGAATTCAAACCAGGATAGTTGGCAAGTATGAGGCAGCTTCTTTGGGCCCCACAACAATGACAGGGCCCAGGGCAGCTTCTCCTTTTGCCCTGCCTTAAAGACGGCCCTGCCTGGGAGGCTTGCTCAAAGGGGAGAGAGCCCACGAACAATCTTGAACAAGATCAGGGATAACAATCTCTATTCATAGCTAGGGACCATGGGGACTGCACCTCAATAATCAAACTCTACTCACAGACCTGTTTAGAGAGATCCAGAATTTGAGGGTTCTGTCCATAGTACCAAGTTGTCCAGCAGCCAGTCCTGGAAGGCTCCAGGCACAAGCAGCCCTCCGAAGCATCATCAGTCCTCAGGTAGGTAGGACCAGACACTAACTCCTCTGCCCATGCTTCAGCCTATTTACCCCATTCCTCGACCCCCTATGGATCGGTCAACAGGTAGTAAATATTCAAGCTGAGCATTTTATTGAATTAAAGTGGGCCGGTCTGGATGAAGTCCAGGGCCAAATTTTTGTCCCAGTCCAGCCCTGTCCCTGACTACAGAGTGAGCCAAAAAATAAACTTCCCCAGGACCTAACTAGAGGGCGCTACATCTGTATCATGCCTGGAAAGGGCTTCACATAATTTAATAAGCAGACCTTACATTTGGGTGCAAGGTCCCCTAGAGAAGCTCGGTGTGCTGTGTATGATATGGCATTGGTTAAAGATATTTTATGGTTCTCATTGAATTTATTATAACTGTAATTACAAAGTGATAACACTACATTGTAACACTGTTGGGTTTCATCCTTCAGCTGCTCCTCGCCAAAGAATTGAACTGACCTTTGATGAGCCCTACCACATAGAGCCTTCTTTCGAATGTCGCTTTGATCACCTAGAAGTACGAGACGGTCCATTTGGCTTCTCACCGCTCATCGATCGGTACTGTGGGATTCGGAGTCCGACGGCAATCAGGTCGACGGGGCGCTTTATGTGGATTAAGTTTACCTCCGATGAAGAGCTGGAAGGCTTGGGGTTTCGAGCAAAATATTCCTTCATCCCAGGTATGGGAGACCAGGGAACCAGGGAACCAAGGGCTTGTTCTGCTACATGCTTCCAATACTCATAAATTATGAGCCAACATAAGAATTCTTCAGTAGACCGAGGTTTGTAACAATGGTAGAGAGGCTGTATGTCATCTGATCCTAGAGCAAGTCAAAGACTGCGACAGACTGAATGCACAACTTGGATCCACAAAGTGGATCTTTCAGTAAATTTACTGAATAGCATCACTAAGGTTGGTGTGACCTGGTGAGATAAACCTTCCCCCCCATCCCCCCATTGGGCGCTCTCCTGTCTAGCCTGCCACAGTT
The DNA here is from genome assembly GCA_029574335.1 of Rana kukunoris. NCBI lineage: Eukaryota > Metazoa > Chordata > Amphibia > Anura > Ranidae > Rana > Rana kukunoris. The sequence continues at coordinate 323,712,508 of CM056059.1, read as the reverse complement.
CCCTGGAGGGCACTGTAGTGGAATTGCACACTATAAGCTTCTTGCTGTGTACATTGAATTTCAGAATTTCTTTGAAGTGCCCAGGGCAGCCGTTCCTCCTGCCCAACCCTTGTCCCGGCCCTGCACGTGGCATTACTTAGGGCGGTTTCCCAACACATCCACTGAGACATTTTAATCTTTGCTAAATGATTCCCAAGAGCCAGCCCCAAAGACTCTTGGGGGGAGTACCTTGGTCTTGATGTTTCAGGAGGCTATGTACAGCATCCTGCTAGCCCCTCCCACCAGCCATGACTTCCAAGTCAAAAAATCTAATAAAAGTAGAAAGGTTTGATGTAACAATGTTATTGGCATATTAATGATAGGGATGAGAGGTAAGGCACAGTATGTTAAATTTAAAGCAATAAATAAGCAGAGCTTGATATGATTTGTATTTTCTTTCAGACCCGGACTTCAGCTATCTCGGGGGTATCCTAAGCCCAATACCAGGTCTGTATGAGTTTTTTTCGAAGCCTGATTTTCTGTTAATGAAAATCCTTTGTTGTTCTGCTGACCGCCTTCCTTTGCTTTCTTCAGACTGTCAGTTCGAGTTATCAGGACCAGATGGAATTATCCGATCTAGCCAGGTGGAACAGGGGGATAAACTGAAGGCCGGTCAGGCTGTGGACTGCATATGGACTATAAAGGCAACACCGAAAGCTAAGGTGAGACTGTCGGAAGGCTTGAGGATTTTATAGAGACGTACCTTTAATAAATTTTGAGCAGTGTATGATCTGATTGTACAATCTACGCCTAGTTTTCTTCTTTTTTCTTAATCCAACAAAGATTTTTATTGAAAATCCAGCAGCCAACAATACATGTCAATGTAATTCATAGCAGAAACACACCCGCCACTGTGCCGGTTCACACAGGGGCAACCCAACTTACAGCGTGACTTTGTAAGGTGATTTGGAGGCGACTTCAATGTGAAGTCCAGGACAGGCGACTTTGGCTGTGGCCAATCACAGAATAATCAGCTCTGTGGGAGGGAGGGGTTTGCCTGGGTAAACTATTTTCCTTTTCCTGTAAAGTCGCTTCAATATAGATGGAGATCCGACTTTGGAGGCGACTTCCGTTGAAATCTATGGGTACAAGTCGCCTAGAAGTCGCCTTGAAGTAGTACAGGAACCTTTTCTGAAGTCGGAGCAACCTCAGTAGTGTGCATTAATTTGGCTCTCATTCACTTCAATGGAATTTCTTATGTCCAGCGACTTGGAGCGACTTGAGGTCTGATGAGTTGAATCCCAAGTCGCTGTAGTGTGAACCGGCACTAACAGATAAAACTTGCATAAAAAAGAAAAACAAATAATTATTTAAAAAAAACATCTATTTTTGCACCATTCACAGAGACAATACTGTCACCTCTCGGGTATTCTGTCATTACACCCTGCAGAGATGAAACAAGCTAGCCAGTAAAGAGCCTAAGCAGCCTATCCATGACCAAATCTACCGGTCCGGTGCAAACCCCATTGCAAATTTATGTGCATTACCCCAATGTTGGCAGATAAGCTTTTCCATTCTTAACAGCTCACCTATATTTCTAACCTCATTCCCTTACAGTAGGGTGGTCCTCCGACTTCCAATGTACCATGATCAGCTTTCACCCCTGGAACAAGGCTCTAAGTATAGCCTCTGCGGTGTGCATTTCCCAGTCGTACGCTTCTAGTATACCCAATAAACAGGCCTTTGGGCCAGGGGAAGTCGGGACACCTAAAACACTGAATTAAAGGATCACTAATAGCTTCCTTTACCTTACTGGAGTCCTGGTTTCATGTCCTCATTGTTCGTTTTTTGCTTTGAAGTTGCTGTAATTCTGCTCTGATCTCCACACTTCCTGCTTGTCTGGCTCCTTAAGAAAAATCTCATGGCAGCTTTTCACTGTGGTCCAAGCTGTCATTACTGTGGGCCAGATCCACAAACCTCCCCCGCCGGTGCGGCGTGTCCCATTTACTCTACGCTGCTGTAAGTTACAGCGGCAAAATCCTTATCCTCAAAGAAATTCCGCTGTAACTTACGGCGGCGTAGCGTAAATGGGCCGGCGTTCGCGGGTGTAATTCAAATGGGGTATAGGTGGGCGTGTATTATTAAAATTATCAATGACCTGACGCAAACAACGTTTTTTTGGAACTTCGCTGGCCGTGGACGTATCCCAGTGCGCATGCGTGAAATCACGTCGCAAATAGTCAATGAAAACGACGTGTATGTAACTTACGCAATTCCCTATTCGCAAACGGGTTACGCAAACGACGTGAACGACGGAAAATTTGACGCTGGCCCGAAGTCCATAATTAACATTAGCTGCACCTCCATATAGCAGGGGTAGCTTTACGCCGGAGATACGCTTACGCAAACGACGTAAAAGGGAATGCGCGGTCCGCTCGTACGTTCGTGGATTTGCGTATCTCGCTCATTTGCATATTTTACGCTGGAAATAGACGGAAGCGCCCCTAGCGTCCAGCGTAAATATGCACCTAAGGCCGCGTACACACGATCGAATTTGTCCGCTGAAAACGGTCCGATGGACCGTTTCAGCAGACATCTCCGATCGTGTGTATGGGCTAGCGGACAGATTTGTCCATCGGACAAATTTCAAAGCATGCTTTGAAATTTGTCCGCTACAAACCTGTCCGTCGGATATGTCCGCTGGTTAGTACGGGAAACCAGCGGACATATCCTCCCGCACATGCGTCGTATCCTGTGAATGGAACCGACGAATGCGCGCGGAAGTGTTTACTTCCTGGTGCGTGACGTAACGGTGACGTGGCGGCGTCAACGTCACCGCCGCGTCACCGACACGTCAGCGCGCCGTCTGCTGGCGGGGATTTTGGTTTGCTCGTGTGTACACGCGAGCAAACCTAAATCCCAGCAGACAGATTTGTTCAAATCTGTCGGACGGACAGATTTGAACAAATCTGTCCGCTCGTGTGTATGGGGCCTAAGAGACAACGGTGTAATAATGTTACACCAGTCGTTTCTTAGCGCAATTCCGGCGTATCTTGTTTTGTGGATACAAAACAAAGATACGCTGGCAGGAAACTTGGAATTATTCGCCGGCGTATACAGATACGCCGGCGTAATTCTTTGTGGATCTGGCCCTGTGTGTCTAAAACTCCTCAGAACCAATCAGATTCATTTTAAAAAACAAAACACTGCCCTGGATTTGTTTTTTGTTTTTCTGTGTGTCACTCTACTTCACAGAAACATGAAACCATTTTAAAAGTGAAACTAAACTGCAGGCACTTTATGTGATTGATTTTTATCTATTTTTGATCATTTTTAAAAGGAATCAGTTAACTTTTATGTCTCTATACCCTGTAAACAGTCATTTCAGCAAAAAAAAAAAGTTTTTTCTTTAGTGACCCTTTAAACCTACCCCCATCCCGTCCAGTAGAAATGCAGTTTCTGGAAAACGCCACAAAAGGTGGATTAGGTCGCCATGGTCCAGCTTACACCTCGTAGAGCCTAGTTTTCTGTATCACTCCATACGGGTTACATGAACTAAATCTGAAAATTAGAACACTTCCTGATGGTCCTTTATGGGTCATGGACCTTTACAATGTTACCTTCCCCCGAAAATTATACTAATTCCTTCTTATTAAGGGCGACCCACAATATTGTATTGTTTTATGAATGATGTATCTTTTGTTTCTTTTTGGGTTTGCTCAGGATTTTATTTTGAAACTAGGATTTAAATACCATGAAATCTATGTTACACCTTTAACAATCGCTACATCACAGCATGCGTTCATACAAGACAGAGGTTACATTTTATTTATTCACTACCAGACACTTTTTTTTATTAAGTATAACATCTTTTTGTTACACATGATCATACATACCTAAAACATACCTACATTTTTCAAAAGCCAAGAATCACTTGAAAAAGTCAGTAATGCAGATGAAATTGAATTGTATTTCAGCCACTAGCATGTACCCCAATATGGTACTTATATCAGCCCTCAAAAATTCCACTCGCCTGCTCGCATTTTGCGAGTGGATTTTGAGGGCTGGCAAGCTATAGGCTGCCTGGGAGAGCGGGGGGGGGGGGGGCGAAGGGGTGGAATCCTTCCCAGGAATTCAGTAACATCTCACCATCTCACCAATAGAAAAAATTGTCAGGTTGGTTCAACTCTCCAACGCCTACCAAATACTGAAATATAAATTTTGTGGTAGACTGACCCTTTACTGATAATCTTTTCCTCCAGATTTATTTGCGATTTTTGGACTACCAAATGGAACATTCCAATGAGTGCAAGCGCAACTTTGTGGCGGTCTATGATGGAAGCAGCTCCATAGAGAACCTCAAAGCCAAATTCTGTAGCACTGTGGCCAATGACGTCATGCTGCAGACAGGAACGGGGGTGGTCCGAATGTGGGCAGATGAAGGTAGCCGGCTCAGCAGATTCCGAATGCTCTTTACATCGTTTGTGGAACGTGAGTATGCTGGATAAATTGTTACCCATACTGCATTGCCTTATGGTGGAATTATGACACCTCTGATTACATACATTATAACTTCAAAAGCAAGTGGTCACTCAAATTTTTTTAAAGAGGAGTTCCAGTCTCCCCCCTAAAAATTAAAGGTCAGCAGCTACAAATACTGTGTGATGGACTCCGGACACCCTGTTGGGTATTTCCGCCAAGAAGCTGCTCCCCAAGTCCTGGAACATGAGACCAATGGATCTGGCTATAGAAACCCCAAGGACCAGACAACGCCAGTCTTGGAGTACACCAGAAAATGAACTGCTTTGATTTTTAGAAACACACAAAATGTATACAGCAAACCTTCAGATAAGGGCTACTTCCATTATTTCAGACAAAGGCCACCTTACACAGTAGAGCTAGTCCGATTATCATAACAATGACCTCCTTAGACAGCATAAGAAGTCACAAGCAATTAGTGACCAGCCCTATCTGGATAACTTAAGAACACATTATAACACATAGTTTCCCAGGCCTTGGTTCTTCTGCAGCCAAGTCCTTGACATACTGTATCTGCTGACTTTTATTATAAGGACACTTACCTGTCCAGGGATCCAGCTCTGTCGGCACCCAAGCTGATTCTTCAATCGGCTTCAGGTCAGGGCACCAGCATCTTAACCCGGAGCTCCACCCAAAAGGGGAAGTTCTGCTTTATGGCAGCCTCCCCCCTTCCTCTGCATCACTTGGCATGTCATTTTAGAAGATGGGGGTTTTGAGAGGTACCTGATTTTGACAGGTACCAGCCCCCTCTTACGCTCGGAATGCCTAGGCAATCCAAGCAAAGGTTATCCTTCCCCCTTCCTCCCCGCAGTCTTCTGTGTCCATTTACAAAGAGCCAGCTTGCACATGCGCAGTGGGCAACCAGCTGTGAAGCTGAAAGCCAGCTGGCCACAGTTAGGATGCCAGCGCCGGGAACACAGGAACTAGCCTGGGCGAGTGCGGCGCTGGATCCCTGAACAGGTAAGTGTCCATTTATTAAAAGTCAGCAGCTATAGGATTTGTAGCTGCTGACCTTTGATGTGTCCTGGAAGGGGGTGGGGGTGAACTTCCGCTTGGATCGCCGTGCAAATAAGCGGAATTACCCCTTTTTGGGTGAAGGTCCACCTTAAGTGTTTCAGTTGAAGAGTGCAGTTGATGTTACAGCATACATGTTTTTTTTTTTTTTTCTAGCTCCATGTGGGGAAAACACTTTCTTCTGTCACAGCAACATGTGCATTAACAACTCCCTGGTCTGCAACGGCATACAGAACTGTGCCTACCCCTGGGATGAAAACCACTGCAGAGGTGAGAGCCATGGATTTTATGCTGGAATTTGTAGTCAAGGATGTCCTATTGGGGAAGTTTCCCTTCATTTCATGTCCAGGAGATGCAATAAGAAGTGAGAGAAAGTTCCTGCAAACTGATCAGAATTCCTCTCTTAGGTACATGAACATATTCGCCAGCACACCACGGATCGTATATAACGTCCAAAAGTTTTAATGCACAGAAAACATCACAAGAAGTGCAACGTTTCGAGGCCACGCCGGACCACTTCGTCAGGCAAAAGCCTGGCGAAGAGGCACTGTTCCAGTACCCAGCTGGTGATCGCTTCAGCACCCATTTTTGTATTTATGAGCCATTTCCCCAGGAAGGTGTGGGATTGGAATATTTATTAGACTGTTCCTCTCTTAGAATTGAGGGGAAACACGTGCCAAAAATAGGAAAAGGGGGGAGGGGGGGTGCAATTGGTTGCAAGTGGAAGCTGCTCCCTAGATAATGCAGAGTGCTGGATTATAGCTTGTGTACGAGTGGGATAGAGGCGCTAAAGAAATTAGGTAATATATAAAAATACAAAAGTGCTATAAAATGGTGGGGTGCTTAGAATGATCAGTGCGAACTAGCTGAATAGAGCAATCACATGCATTGGAAGTAAATTACAACAGACAACAAAACTGTGATAGTACAAACAATTAATGCAATGTGCAGTGGACAATATATTGTCTGAAGTCCATATATAATACTATTGCACCAGGCCGCGTACACACGATCAGACATGTACGATGAAACTTGTCCGACAGACCGTTTTCATCGGACCAGGCTGAAGTGGTCTGTTGGTCTGATGTTCGTACACACCATCGGACCAAAATGCCCTCGGACCAGAACGCGGTGACGTAGAACACAACGACGTGATGAAAAAACGAAGTTCAATGCTTCCAAGCATGCGTCGACTTGATTCGGAGCATGCGCAGGTTTTTGGTCCGATGATTTTGTGTACTAACCATCGAACCTGTCCGACGGACAGGTTACCAGTGGACATGTTTTCAAGCATGTTTTGAATCTTTTGTCCAATGGAAAACGGTCTGATAGGCCGTACACACGATCGAACATGTCCGCTGAAACTGGTCTGCGGACCAGTTTCAGCGGACATGTTCGATCGTGTATACGCGGCCTTAGGTGACACCGAAACTCGTGTTTCCTCTGTGTCTTGGTCGGTGTCTCAGTCTTGGTCACAAATAGAAAGGGCGATCCTCCCCAGAAAGAAAACCCGATAATAAAGTCCAAAATTCTCGGGTTGAAGGAAGTATTTGCTTAAACACAGGCATTTCAAAAAGTCCCACCATTGTCACCATGCAGATGAATACTGCTAGTGCTTTAAAATAACATGTATACGAACATTACATGAGTTTATTACAGATATAAATGATAATTAAATCCCCAAATTCTCAGGTTAAAAGAAGTGTTTTCCTAAAAACAGATATTTCAGAAAGTCCCACCATTGTTACCATGCAGATGAATACTGCAAGCACTTTAAAATAACATGTATACGAACATTACATGAGTTTATTATAGATATAAATGATAATTAAATCCCAAAATTCTCAGGTTGAAAGAAGTGTTTTCCTAAAAACAGATTTTAACGGAATGGCCCGTGATACCCAGAGACTTTTGAAGAATGCGGGGTACTCCTGTGCCAGCTTCACCAATGACTCTTGGGTCTAGGGTCATCCTATGTCCAATAGGGGCATAGGATGACTGAGAAATGATATCATGAATTACATGAGATGGGACAGTAATGATAATTCATGTATTGCAGGATCTTGAAATATTACAGGTGGTTTATTCTGAACCCAACAGGTCAATAGAGTGTCTCCTTCAATGTGGAACATAGACTGTTGAGGCGCTAATTAAGTCTACCTGACTGTAGTGATAAAAGCTTGCTGTGATTGCATTCGATTGTCTATTGTGCTAATTAAGTCTGCCTCTCAAGAACCTTTCATTGTGTGAAGCTCTATTGATGATAATATGTGTTGTGGCTTAGCACCCTCTAAAAGGTCAGACATCTGACTTACGCCTACAAAGGAATGTGTGTTGAATAGCAGGTGAGAGTCATAACGTCTGACTTGTCAGCTATAGTAATTAACTCATGTGGATTCGGTGCCAGAAAGTCTGACTAAATATGCATATTGTGTTCCTTGTGTCATGTTGTGGGTGGAGTTGATTCATTGTCCACTTTTAGTTTCTACTGTATAAAGCCTGAGTTTTACCATTAAAAGATTCATTTGTTTGGAACCAGAGAACAGAGCTTGTCTCTCGTTATTCTGGGGGAAAACCCAATGGATCGTGTCTGCTGGATTGTTGGAGTGTCGGATAAGCTGTCTTGGGTTGGTGGAATGGAATATTATAAACGGAGTTAACCCCTGACCGTTACACAGATATTTCAGAAAGTCCCACCATTGTTACCATGCAGACGACTATCAATGTCCAGTCCGTAATATCGTCACCTCTTTACATCCATAATTGGCTGGCCTAGGAACCACTAGAGAGGCTGCAGAGGCAATCACTCCATAAATCACACCTTTTTCATGTAAACCCCACTGTCAGTGATCATTACCCAGGAAAGTGACCACTCCAACCCTCCCACTGAGCACCACAATTTGTGATAAGATGCTGGACTTTATAAACAAGAATATCACAATGGGAACATTTCCCTTCACTTCTTGTCTAGGAGATTCAACAGGAAGTAAGAGAAAATTTCTGCAAACTGGTTTGAATGCCCTTACTAGACAGGTGTCACCAAAACAGGTGTCCCCCTGGTGTCTCAGTGACAATAGTCACCAGGACAAATAGAGAAGGGGGTTCTCAACTTCTGATGGTGGGGTGGCTCCTGACATCTAATGTAAAGGGGAGGGGATGCACTGGACATCTAATCTTACTGATACAACCAGCTCTTTTGAGGGCAATCATAATGCTGATGCGCCCACAGTGAAACTGAGTTTGACACCCCTGCTCTAAGGAATTTACAAAAACATACATAGAGCACATTAATGGCTGGACTTTGTTCATTTTTGTCTAAGTGCCTAATTATTTATTTATTTTGGTTGCAGAAAGAAAAGAAGCTGGACTCTTTGAGCAAATTACCAAGACCCATGGAACCATTATTGGGATAACCTCTGGAATTGTCTTGGTCCTTCTCATAATTTCCATTCTGGTCCAAGTCAAACAGCCCCGTAAAAAGATCATGGCCCGCAGCAAGACCACGTTCAACAAGACCGGTTTCCAGGAGGTTTTCGACCCACCACACTATGAGCTCTTCTCCCTCAGGGACAAAGAGATTTCCGCCGATTTAGCCGACTTGTCCGAAGAACTGGAGAACTACCAAAAAACGAGGCGCTCCTCTGCCACGTCTCGGTGTATTCACGACCACCACTGCGGTTCCCAAACGGCCACTCTGAAACACAGCAGGACCAACCTGAGCTCCATGGAACTTCCGTTTCGCAACGATTTTGCCCAGCCGCAGCCCATGAAAACGTTTAACAGTACCTTCAAGAAAAGCACGTACGCGTTCAAACAGTCCCACGACTGTGCCGAAGGCATGGAAGACCGGGTCATGGAGGAGATCCCTTGTGAAATTTACGCAAGAGGTCGAGAGGATTGTTCTCAGGGTTCAATATCAATTGACTTTTAACCCCTTCACAGAATTGGAAAAAAATAAATAAAAAATGAAGGTTTTCGTTAAATAAAAGCGATCTATTTTTGAGACAATCCTCAACAAAAATTACAGAGTTTTTTTTTCTAGAGACTTGAAGTTGAGACTCAACTAGGTGTGAAGAATTGTACCATAAAGCTCTCTATTTTTCGAGCAGGGATCACGACACGTGAGCGTTTGCATGGCATCGATAATCTGTATTATTAGGATTCTATATAAACTGCACTCACAAGTTACAGAAGAAGACACATGGATTGAAGTCGTCATTATGATTATTTTTTTTTTCTTTTTTTTTTCGTTTTGGCCTTTTATGTTTTTACACTCAATAGAAGTTTGTTTACCTTCCAACAAAAAAAAAATGTTCTAGGATTATTCATGGTGCTACAGTAGTGGGAAAGAAGTTAAAACTATGTCTTATATTTAGTCACTCATTGCCAAGAAGCTCACAATCTACCCATATTGTTTATTGTACTCAAATTGGCCCATTTGGTGGTTGATGAGATTACCATCAAAGGAAAATTGGTTAAGACACTGGATTAAATCAAATCAATATCTTTGAGGAACTGTACTGAACATGTATAAGAAACTTAACGTCGAGCTGTCACTCCTATGAAAGTAGACATTTGCGTTCTGTATTGATATTCACATACATACCAAACTCTTAAAAATAGAAATTGGCATATATTGGGTCCCATACCGTTCAGTCCAATCCTTGCCCTCAGAGGCGGCTCTAAGGCTTTGTGAGGCCTTAGGCAAAGCTTGACATGGGGCCCCACTCACACCCATGATGAGAAAAATTATTCAAGGACAAGAGCCTCTTCCCCACAACCCTGGCCAGTGGTTGTGGGGGTTTGTGGGCAGGGGGCTTTTTGGAATCTGGAAGACCCCTTTAACAAGATATCACCTGGTGAACCCGCCCCTTCAGCCGTCTTCGACTGAGGGCATGCTGGATCATTGACGTGACAAGGTGGTGGTGTCTCCGATATTTACTGGTTGTCAGGGACGCTGGTGGGCCCCGCTCCTGAGTCAGGGCTCTTAACACTGCCTGAGCACTTTAGCGTTAAAGCGCTAGTAAAGGAAACATGTGATACCTCCACTGTACGTCTTCTGGGGTCCCTCGGCGGCTGTCTCTGTCCTCCCCGCAAGTACTGACCACAGTCATGCGAGAGCACGCATGGTGGTGAGCAATTGCGGGCGTGCTCCCGTTATACGACTCGGCCCTGCCCCTCGGCGCGTCGCCTCACTGGATGTGATTGACAGCAGTGCCAGCCAATGGCTGCACTGCTCTCAATCCATCCACTCTAGCCAATCAGCGGCCAGGCTGAGCGGCGAAGAGGATCTTGGGACTTTTGAGGGGTCAGGTAAGTATAATGAGGGCTTGGGGGGAGGGCCGCCAGCATCCAATGTTGTTTCACCTTAATGCATAGATTGCATTAAGGTGAAAAAAAAAATTCTTTACAACTCCTTTAAGGTCCCCTGTGCCTCAAAACTGGGGTAATGCATTGGGCAAGTTAGGCTGCCGCGAGGCCCCTGTGAGTGCCAGGCCTTAGGCGACCGCCTAATTTGCCTAATTAAAGAGCCGCCTCTGCTTGCCCTTAAATGTATGATCCCCAAAATAATGGATGGCTGACAAAAGTGCATCCGGTGTCCAAAAGTGACAGGTTAAAGCGGAGGTCCACTCAAAAAAAAATTTGACAAAAAGGCTCCAAAAAATGTGAATTTTTTTTTTACATTTTTTTTCTATACTTACCAGAAATGCCTGTTGCTAGGCAGATCGTCCTAATCTGCCACTTCCTATTCCGCGGTAGTCTTCATTCTTCTCCTCCCTCGCGTTGTCTTCTGGGACATTTGGGCGCGCTGTGTGTATCCCAGAAGACAGCCGGCCATTCACAAAGTGCCGTGCGACTCGCGCATGCGAAGTATGAAACGGGCAGTGAAGCCGCAAGACTCCACTGCCTGTTTCCCTTACTTCGAATTGCAGTGCCGGCACCCGATCTGATGGACGGATCGGCCTCGGGCGGCCAACATAGCGGGCACCCTGGACAGGTAAGTGTGCTTATTAAAAGTCAGCAGCTACAGTGTCTGTAGCTGTTGACTTTTTTTTTTTAAAAATACAAATTTTACAGCTGGACCTCCGCTTTAAAGGAAAGTTTGAATAAATCTATATATATATATATTAAAACATTTTTTAGGGGGGGGGGGGGGATATAAAGTCTTGTGAATTTTTTTTTTTTTTTTTAAGGAACATTTTACATCTATTTACAAAAAAATAAAACATCATATGTGATTTGTATAAAAGGGGAAAAAAATAAAAAATAAACATTTTATTTGACCACAATGCATTTTTTTTAATTTGTTGAAAAATAAAAATAAATAAATAAATACATTTTAAAAATCGTAGAGTTATTTATATTTTAATTTAAAATTATATTATTATTTTTTAAGCCAAAATGCAAGAAAATAATATAGCCGAGACATGTGTCAAACACAAGGCCAAATCCAGCCCACCAGGCCGTTTCTTGTGGCCCCTGTACCCAGGGTGTTTTTTTTTCCCCCGTCACCTCCAGCTCTCGCCCTCTGCACCAGTGCCACTTGTGAATACAGACGCCTCCTGTGTTTACAAGGGCAGCTTTACTTTCGCTAGCCCTCACAGGTACGTGCCTGCCCCGCACTAATAGTGGGAACAAGGGAAATGCAGATGTCGGTGCAGTGTGCGAGGGGCATCACGTTGTAAGCTGCACTGTGATCTAGATCTGTGCCCGGGTTCACAGATGCCGACCAATGACCAATAAACTGCAAGAGGTACTAGAGCCGGGCCGGGTAGGTGAGATGCAAAAAAACTTTTTTTTTGGAGGGGGGGGGGGGGGGGGTAAGGTCTGTGGAGGGATATGTCTGCAGAGGTAGGAGATGGGGGATGAGAGAGCTGAACCCTACACACTCTGAACTCTGCACTCTGTACATAGAACACTCCTGAACTCTGCACTCTGTACATAGCGCACGCCTGAACACTGCACTCTGTACATAGCGCACTCCTGAAGTCTGCACTCTGTACATAACACACTCCTGAACCTTGCACTCTGTACATAGCGCACCCTTGAAGTCTGCACTCTGTATATAGCACACTCCTGATCTCTGCACTCTGGACATAGAACATACCTAAACTCTGCACTCTGTACATTGCACACTCCTGAACTCTGCAATCTGTACATAGGCCATCCCTGAACTCAATGAAATAGACTGTATGAATAGTGCCACCACCAGAGTGTCACTGTGGACACCAATACGATATACAAGGTAAGTCTATTAAATAAAGAGACTGTGATCCCACCTAGTAAACAAAGCAGTCAGAACCGGTTATAACTTAATGTGTGGTGACCTCGAACATGTTTGAACCTGAATACAGAAAAAAGATACGCCGGCACATTTTAAAAGTTACGCGGCGTATCTCGAGATAAACCGCGTAACTTATTACTGAATCTGGCCCATAGAAGGTTTGTTGGGACTTTTAAAGCGCATAATCAACAAATTTACTAAAATTACAACATTTATTGATAAAAGTTCATAAAATTATCACAGATAGATCATCACAATATACCAACAATGGGTGCACATCTGATTTATCTCTACATGTTTCGCCTTTTACGGCTTCTTCAGGAGATCTTTTAAGAACAGGCACTGTATATGAACTGATCACTGTGTATTTAATTCTAGAAAATAACTAAAGTTTCCTCAGTATCCCAGTTTTGTAAGTCATTTTTTTAGTGCGTACGTTAGCACTGCTCCTATTAAAATAGTAAGTGGTAATTAAAAGCGTTCTTTTACCGGTTCCATCTGGCTCTGTTGAAAAAAACAAAACTAAAAAAAAAAAAAAATGTTTGCTTTTAATTACATTTTTCATAAACCTTGCACCTGTAAAAAAAAAAAATTGAAATTAAGATTCACTTTCAGCTTCATTTATAGATTTTTCTGTTGAAGTTAACAATAAAACAAATCCAGAACATTATTGAGGGACCCGGTCTAAATATAATAAAAAGATAAAAATAAAGTAAAGCTGAACACTTGAAAAAAACATTTTTTTTTTTATTCTTTTGCAGTGAGTCCTTGGTTCTTTCAGCGAAGCCATGGAATGCGAAAGAGTTTCCTAAGGATTGAGATTCCCGTTCCCTGGGGCATCAATTATTTCCCTTGAAAATCTCCACTCCGTCTTCTGAAAAAGGCCTGACCTGTGTGTGAAATCCGAAGGTGCTAAATTATACCACACAAAGCAAAAGGTGCCAAAGGCAGCGACTGTGATATAATAAATAGGTTTTTAGATGGAAAAAAATAAATAAAAATGACCCCGTTATTAGAATCTGCAGCGATGAGTCCTGACCTGATCTCCGCTCTCCGGCAACAGGAGGAAGTTCCTACTTTCGATTAACTGGTTGATGAGTTCAAAGACCTGAAGGAAGAGGCGATGTTTGATGTGGATTTTTTTTCAGATAATTGTGCCCATTTATATACGAGGGGGAAGTATCATAGGTGTGCACCCCAAAGCTCAAACACGTGTGTGTATCAGTGTTGCCATCCATCTGTATTTTTACGGACAGTTCGTAAAAACGGGCACTTTTTCTCACCATTCGTAAATGTCTGTGGTTGTGGGAATGTGCCAGTAAAAATAGCTGAGATATGTTCAGCTTTGAACTGCACATGGAGATTGGAGGCAGGGGGTGATTGGAGGCAGGGGGTGATGGTGGCTGCGGTGGCACTGCAGAGGGGGATGGAGGCAGGGGAAGATTGGAGGCAGGGGGTGTTGGTGGCACCGTAGAGGGGGATGGTGGCACCGTAGAGGGTGGGGGATGGAAACAAGGGTTGTTGGTGGCACTGCAGAGGGGGATGGAGGCAGGGGGCAATGGAGGCAGGGGGTGATTGGAGGCAGGGGGTGTTGGTGGCACTGCAGTGGGGGATGGTGGCACCGTCGAGGGTGGGGGATGGAAACAGGGGTTGTTGGTGGCACTGCAGAGGGGATGGAGGCAGGGGACGATGTAGGCAGGGGGTGATTGGAGGCAGGAAGCCTGGGGGAAATTGGAGGCAGGGGGTGTTGGTGGCACTGCAGAGGGGGATGGTGGTATCGCAGAGGGTGGGGATGGAGACAGGGGTTATTAGTGGCACCGTAGAGGCAGGGGATGATGGAGGCAGGGGGTGATTGGAGGCAGGGGGCCTGGGGGAGATTGGAGGCAGAGGGAGATTGTGGCAGAGCAGAGGGGGGTTAAGGCAGGGGGTGTTGGTGGCAGAGGGGGGTGAGGGCAGGGGACGATAAAGGCAGGGGGTGATTGGAGGCAGGAAGCCTGGGGGAAATTGGAGGCAGGGGGTGTTAGTGGCACTGCAGAGGGGGATGGTGGAATCACAGAGGGTGGGGATGGAGACAGGGGTTATTAGTGTCACTGTAGAGGCAGGGGACGATGGAGGCAGGGGGTGATTGGAGGCAGGGGGCCTAGGGGGAGATTGGAGGCAGGGGGAGATTGTCGCAGAGCAGAGGGGGGTTAAGGCAGGGGCTGTTGGTGGCAGAGGGGGATGGAGGCAGGGGGTGTTGGTGGCAGAGGGGGATGGAGGTAGGGGGTGTTGGTGGCAGAGGGGGATGGAGGCAGGGGGTGTTGGTGGCAGAGGGGGATGGAGGCAGGGGGTGTTGGTGGAAGAGGGGGATGGAGGCAGTGGGTGTTGGTGGCAGAGGGGGGTGAAGGCAGGGGGTGTCGGTGGCAACGCGTTTCAATAAAAAAAATGCAATCTTCATCAGGGCGATTAGATTACCTAAATTAGAATTTGAATATGATTTCAGCATTTTTGTTTTACAGGTGCAAGGTTGATAAAAAAGGTAATTAAAAGCAAACCTTTTAGATTTTTAAATATAGAAACTTCCATGACTCGAATATTCTAATAGGGTATAGTTACCTTTGGTGAAAGGAGAACAGGGTTTTGGACAAGAGCAAATGAAGCAAAGGCCCGGGACTTCTCGTTTAGTCATTCTGACTGCCTGAACGACAGAAGTCAGCACCATAGGTGTGCGCACAGGGTGTGCCAGGTGTGCCTGGGCACACCCTAATCACCTGTGTGGTTCAGAAAAATCCCTGGTGTTTAGACCCCCGATATTTCACAAAAGCCCCCTAATGTGTCCATTAGAGGCCTGACTCTCTTTCTGGCTGCCTTTTATCACCTCTCCTCCCTGTATGGCTCCACCCCAGGCCATTACAGGAACTCTATATTAACTAGTGCACTGCAGGTCTGCTTTGCTGTTCAACTTTGTTTGTTAGCTTGTGTTCCTGTTTGCTGTGTGCTACGTTTACCTTTCTGTGTACCGATTTTGGCTCGTCCCCGACTACTCCTGTTTGCCTGTTACCCTGACCTTTGGCCTGTCCCTTGGTTACCCTTGTCTGCCTGTTGCCCCGACCTCGGCTTACCCATCACTATCCCTTGTGTCTGCTTCCCCTCTCACTCACGGGGCGTGACCTGGGGGACTCCAGGGGCCGCGACCTGGGTTCAGTTGCAGCGAAGGCCATCCTCACCACTAGAGGCTCTGGTGAACACCTGCTAGACCTTAGACTCCGCGCCCTGGGGAATCTTGGGCTTACGATTCCTTTCCATCCGCAGCAGTCTGCTATTGGGTTCACTACATTGCGGTGCACCCCTGTCTCCAACGGGGCGCAATTGTCACCTGGCCACAGGTGACCTGACAAAAATATTTATTGTAACAAATTAAATAATAAAAAGTAATAACATCGTCCACTGCCTTACTGACACCAATCTCTACTCTACTGACACCGTCCACTGCTCTACTGACACTGTCAGTATATACACACATGCACATACATGCATATGTGTTTGAGCTTTGTGGTGCACGCCTATGGTCTCTTACGAAAGAGAGAGAGCACAAATATCGGTGCTACAAGGGGGAAAGAGAAGGGATATGCTCACCTGATGCAAATGAACCACAATAGAATATTTGTGATACTCCACTGTGCTATTTCTAAAGGCCCCGATGAAGCAGATCTGTCTGCGAAACGCGTAGGCCATACTACAATCGCTGGGGATTCGCACACCCTGAATTTAAACTCCAACACTGTAACTCATATACACTTGATTATATTTCCAGATTGTACTGCCTTATGGCAGAAAAATACAAGGTATTTATTTTTCTATAAATCTATGTATTCGTATTCTATCTTTTCCACTCCTCAGAGGCACAACTAAAGTCCCACCCCCATTCCATTTTTTTGAAAAACAGTTCAACCCCAATAGAATTGCACAGAGTAGCCGTTAACCTCATTTTGGGTCCCCCACCGGCACTCCTGGCCCCCCCCCCCTATCTGTTCAGTGCCCCCAAACGCTGCTGTTGCGCATATTGACACAGACAGTGGGACTCGGCCTCGCTCCCTCGTCGCTGGCTTTGATTTACAGCAGTGGGAGCCAATGGCTCCTGGTGCCCCAGCAAAGCCAGCAAGACCTGGAAAAGAGGGAAGCGAAGAGCTGCAGATGCGCAGGATCCAACGAGGGCTCAGGTAAGTAAAGGGGGGGGGCTGATACCTAAACATTTTTGACCTTCATGCACTTTAACCACTTCCATACCGGGGGGCACTTATATCCCTTCCCGCCCAGACCAATTTTCAGCTTTCAGCTCTGTTGCACTTTGAATGACAATTGCGCGGTCGTGCTACACTGTACCCAAACTACATTTTTATCATTTTGTTCCCACAAATAGAACTTTCTTTTGGTGGTATTTGATCACCTCTGGGATTTTTTTTTTTTGCTAAAAAAAATCTAAATTTACAAAAAAAAATTAAAAAAAAAAAACAGCACTGACGGGCACTGATAAGGCGGCACTGATGGGCACCGATGAGGTGGCACCAATAAGGTAACACTGATGAGGTGGCATTGATGGGCACTGATGATGGGCACTAATATGCGGCACTGATAGGCAGCATGGATGGGCATGGATAGGTGACACGGATGGGCACGGATAGGCAGCATGGATGGGCACGGTTAGGCAGCACAGATGTGCATGAATGGGCACTGATAGGTGGCACGGATGGGCATAGATGAGCACTAATAGGTGGCACTAATGTACTGTAATGTGTTGTACTAATGGATGCCAATCAGTGCCAAACAATAATGCCTGCCAATCAGTGATGCCCATTGTGGGCACTGATTGGTATCCATTGTGGGCACTGATTGGCATCCATTAATTTCTGATTGTCATCCCTGGTGGTCTAGGGTGGCATACCTGTGGTGGGCATCCCTGGTGGTCCAGTGTGGGCCCTCCCGTCAGAGGAGCAGCTGATCGGCTCTCCTCTAGTCGCATCTAACAGACTCCGTCAGAGACTCTTTACCTAGATCTGTGTTGCGGGTGTCAGACTGACACTCCGCAACAACGATCACCGCGATGCGCCCCCCCCCCCGCAGCGGCTCAATATCCTGAAGACGTCATATGACGTCCAGGGCCGCCATCAGGAATTATGGGGCTCCTTACACAGCTTCAGGCATGGCCCCCCTGGAGCAGAGAACCGTGGGGGGTGCCCCGTCTCAAATTGTTAAAAAAAGGGGGGTAGCCATCCGGGGCCCTGGGGACCTCTGGGCCCTTTAATAAAAAGAAATAAAAAAAATGTTATAAGAAAGAAAAAGGGGGGGTTGCAATCCGGGCCCTGGGGACCTCCGGGGACCTCCAGGCCCCTTACAGGTGTACTGCCTGTACTCCCCTGATGGCGGCCCTGATGACGTCTGGTGAGGATATTGAAACCACTTTGCCGCCGTCATTTTGTAATAGTGGTTAATCACAGCCACATTTCTGTATACTGGGAGGGGGGTGCAGGGCAGAAGGACTGGATCTGCTACACACGTTCTGCATACAATGTCCTATTTTTTTTGGACGTGCGTAGCACACCCAAAGTCTGCAACTAGTTAATGCAGACTGCTGATTACATTTTTTTTTTTATCTAAAAACACAATAAGTTAACATACTACCTTCAATAAAAGTGATTACAAATTCAGCTGTTTGCTCCTTGCAAGATAATTCTTTTTTTTTTTAGCGGCAGTAATTGATGGTAAACATTCTGCAAGCTAAAAGATTTAGATAATGATTATGTATTTTTCACGTCTCCATAACACCTCCGCAGACAAAATGTATTCACCGGAGCCTCCGTATCGCGGCACAAAACAAGTTTTCTCAGGGATAAAGTAATTTTAAAGATAGAAAAAATAAAACAAAAAATAAATAAAAAAAACCCCGCTCGCAGCTGTGACAAGCGAAAGATTTAATCAAGCCTCTTAGATTTGGCCGGGAGAATTATCGGGGGACATTGAAATAAAGGCGAAGAAGCTGGGCCATTTATCAAGTCTATCGGCTCCAAAACTCACCGAAAATTACCTTGCGAGATTTATCAATGGAGAAAAAATAAATAAAAAAAATGACAGCGGCGCCCTATCGAAAGGTAAAAAACAGATTTTTGTTTTTTCCTGACAAATGGTTTTATGGTGTTCCGTTGTGAGTGCTGAATGGAGACTTTGACAGAAGTTCTTGTTTGAATATTCAGTATGGTCGTGTATCAGTGTCAGGGACAGAAAGCAAAATACAAGCTTCTATCATCTGTCTTGCTCGTGTTTCTTTGATAAATGATCGATCGCTCCATGTAAAAATTAAAAAGAGCAGCCAAGTCTTTCCTTATTTTCTTAGTCTTAAAGGGGTTGTAAAGGATAATTAAATAACAAACATGTTATACTTACCTCCACTGTGCAGCTCGTTTTGCACAGAGTGGCCCCGAACCCTGTCTTCTGGGGTCCCTCCCTGGAAGAACTAACCCCCTTCATTGGGACTCTCTCCCATGGGGGTTAGTTCTTGCGGTCGTGCTCCCGTGATAAAAGCCAGCGGCCATAGCCGCTCACTTGGCCCAGCCCCCCCCCGGTGTGCCGCGTCATTGGATGTGATTGACAGCAGCGCGAGCCAATGGCTACGCTGCTATCAATCCATCCACCCTAGCCAATCAATGGCCAGACTGAGCGGAGAAGAGGACATCGGGGGGCGAGTGCAGCAGGCAGGCCTGTCGCTACAAGGCAAACAAACCAAGCAATTGTTTGGGGCACCCGAGCTGGCCAGGGGCCCCAAGCAGGGGCCCTTGTCGCGCTTCATATATGCTGCAGCCGCCTGATCACTCTGTAGAGAGCCTGCAGTACTGCCACCTCGAGTCGTCACTTCCTCTTCTCTGTAGCATGGCCAAGTTCCTCTTCCTTCCTTCTGTCAGTCCGGACTCCGGCTGGGTACCAAGCGGTACAGGAGATTCAGTTTCCTGTTCCTGGCCGGACTGACAGGAAGTGTACACTGAGTGCTCACTTACTTTCAGTCCAGCCGGGAAAAGGAAACAGAATCTTCTGCCGCGTGGTACGGACCCAGTAGGGAGGGGGGGATGGGGGAGTAAAAAGAATATAGGTAGGGATATGCATATGATGGCTGCATTTGAGTGGATGCATTTGATGGGCACAAGTGGCTGCATATGATGGGCACAAGTGGCTGCATATAATGGGCACAAGTGGCTGCATATAATGGGCACAAGTATCGGCATATGATGGGCACAACTGGCGGCATATGATGAGCACAAGTGGCTACATATGATGGGCACAAGTGGCTGCATATAATGGGCACAAGTGGCTGCATATAATGGGCACAAGTGGCTGCATATAATGGGCACAAGTGGCTGCATATAATGGGCACAAGTAGCGGCATATGATGGGCACAACTGGCGGCATATGATAAGCACAAGTGGCTACATATGATGGGCACAAGTTTCTGCATTTGATGGGGCACAAGTGGCTACATATGATGGGCACAAGTGGCTGCATATAATGGGGCACTAGTGGCTGCATAAGATGGGCACAAGTCACTGTATTTGATGTGCACAAGTGGCTGCATTTGATGGGCGCAAGTGGCTGCATATGATGGGGCACAAGTGGCTGCATTTGATGGGGCACAATTGGCTGCATATGATGGGGCACAAGTGGAGGAATATGATGGGTGCAATTGGCTGCATATGATGGGGCACAAGTGGAGGAATATGATGGGCACAAGTGGCGGAATATGATGGGCACAAGTGGCTGCATATGATGGGCACAAGTGGTGGAATATGATGGGCACAGTGAGGCTACAATTGATGTTTTTTTTTCAGTATTTATCAGTATGTTTGGGCACCAGCCACCACTGGCCCAGGTGTGAGCCAAGTCTAATGTCGTGTACACACGATCAGATTTTCCGTTGGAAAAACCTTGGATGGTTTTTCCGACGGAATTCCACTCAAGCTTGGCTCGCATACACGCGGTCACACAAAAGCTCTCTGAACTTTCGACCGTCAAGAACGCTGTTACGGCCCCTATGGCATCGAATAAATAACAAGAGGAGAGCTTCTGACGGGTGCAGTAGTTTTATTCTTTCGCGACAAAGGTGCGCAGCAGGGTTGAATATTGTTCTCTTTATCTCCTTGAGCACCGTAAACATGAATATCGTAAGCACCGTAGCACCATCGCACTGTTGCACCGTGAAAACTGTAAATGACATACAACACACTTATTTACAGTTATCACCACAAAAGGGGGTTACAGGGTTAATTGCAGTTGTCCGCACACACATCTAATTACATTGAACATTCAAAGAAACATGGTTACATGCAAAGTGCTTTGGATTATATTGTGTTTAAAACCAAACAGCATGAACACGGTTTATCTCTAGAACATATACATCTTTATAACAATGCACACTTTTCTGCATACCTCGATCCGCTTGCCAAGGGGGGGTACAAACTTTAAGCTTTTGTAATTTTCTCAGCAGACTTCTTAACAGTAGGTCCTATTGCATGCATCTACATGTGAAATCTGAGTTACAGGAAGAGACCTTTTTTCTAAAGCAGGAAGAAGGGAGTGGTCTTGTGATCCTGCTGGTTAAACATTCCCCAGGGAGACAAAAGGAAGGCAGAAAGGTTCCACCTAGCAGTAAGTGCTGAACAAGGATTTACAGTTATAAGCGGACAGTTACACTCCCACCAAATTATGTTATGATGAATATAACTTAAGAGTCATACATAATTTACAGAACATAACCCTGGCCGCTATAAAACACGGTACATCGTACACAATTTAGCCTATAGGTACCTCTGTAACTGGCTACTGTCTTGTGTGGTGGTATGCTAGTGTATCACTAAAACTGAACTTATTTGCTTTCTATGAGGACTACTAGCTTTTGAATAGGACGTTCAATAAGTGAAGGTTTTGATACATAGTGTTTCTTATCTTGCAATCTCCTGTCACCTACTAACACCTTGACACGACGAACTAGACCATCCTTTTCTATTGTAGTTTCAATTACACGTCCTAGTTGCCACTGGCATCTGGGAGACATATCTTCTTTGATTATGACAATGTCATTTACTTTGAGGTTACGTCGGGGTGTGTGCCATTTCTGTCTTGTGGAAACACTCATTAGGTATTCTCTTTTCCACCGACTCCAGAATTGTTCTGCTAAATACTGTACTCTACGCCACCGTTTAGCTGCATACACATCTTCCTTTACGAATTTCCCAGGTGGAGGTAATGCAACCTTGGATTTCATCAGGATGAGGTGGTTTGGAGTTAGAGGTTCTGGTGCCTTGGGGTCATTGATTCCATCGACAGTTAAAGGACGGCTGTTAACAATGGCCATAGCTTCATAAAATAGCGTTCTAAGAGAAGCATCGTCTAGTCTACTTGAACATTGGACTGTTGTAGCATTTAGCACATTACGAATAGTTCTAATTTGACGTTCCCAGACTCCACCTGCATGACTTGCGGAAGGAGCGTTGAAGATAAACTCACACTGTTTATCAGCTAGGAAAGTTTCTAGTGCCTTTGTGTCACATTGCTTCAGGGCTTCTTTAAGTTCGTTCTTTGCTCCTATGAAGTTTGTGCCTTGGTCACAGTGAAGTTGGCAAACGGCTCCTCTTAAACTGATGAAGCACCTTAAGGCATTGATGAAGGAATCTGTAGATAAATCTTCGAGCATCTCGATATGGACTGCACGTGAGGAGAAGCATGTGAAGATGAGACCATACCTCTTGTATTCCTTTCGACCTTGTTTGGTGATAAAGGGACCAAAACAGTCCATACCGCAGTATGTAAAGGGAGCTGAAACTTCTACTCGTTCTTCGGGGAGCTCTGACATACGCTGCTCCTCTGTGGGACGACGTAGCTTTCGACACTGTACACATTTATGTATTAACTTAGCAACTGACTTGCTTCCGCCAAGCACCCAAAATCCATTTGCTCTGAGTTCTGTTAGAGTTTGGCTGCGGCCCTGGTGATGGGTGGCTGCATGATAGTGGGACAGGATTAACTGAGTAATGTGCCCTTCTTTTGGGAGGATGACTGGGTGCTTCGTTTCTTGACTAAGAGTTGATCTTGACAGCCTTCCACCAACACGAAGAAGTCCTTGAACCAGAATGGGATCAAGGCAGCTAAGAGGGCTTGAACTTGGAAAACTATCTCCTCTTTGAAGAAGTTTTAGCTCTTGGGGGAAAGCTTGCTGTTGAACCAAACCTATCACTACCTCCCCGGCCTTCTTACGTTCCTCCACAGACACAAGGTTGCTGCAGTGATGCGTCTTCCCTTTTATTCTCCTGATTCTTGCAATCACCTTAATGAGCATTAACCAACTGGAGAACCTGCTCAGATGGTTTAGAATATTAGTTTGTTCACTGGCTTGTGATGCAAGGGTTGTAATGGGTTTGACTTCAGGGTCACCTACAATTAGTTCTGCCGAAGATCTTGAAGATGCGTGCACTTCAGTTTTCCAAAGGAAACTAGGGCCAGATAACCAGCTTGAGGGGGGGATATCTGCTACATGTAGACCCCTGGATGCATGGTCGGCTGGGTTTTGTGTCGTATCCACATAGTGCCACTGAGTTGGGTCTGTAATCTCTCTTATGAGTTGAACACGATTGGCTACAAACACGTGAAACCTTCTTGCTTCATTATTGATATAGGCTAAGACTACTTGGGAATCTGTCCAGAAGAATTCTTTGTCAATTTCTATTTCAAGTTCTGCCTTTAACATGACACTCAACCTTGCTGCGGTGACAGCAGCTGAGAGTTCAAGCCTTGGGATGCTCACAATCTTCGTTGGTGCGACTCTCGCTTTAGCCATTACGAGGCTGCAATGGACTTGATCTCTGTCATTCTTGTACCTAAGGTACGAACAGGCACCATATCCTATGTTGCTGGCATCGGAAAAGTGGTGTAGTTCCACTTTCATTCTGTTACCGAAGTCTGGGGGATGGTAACATCTGGGTATCTTGATTTCCCTTAAAGCTTGCAGACTACTCATCCAAGCCTCCCACCGTGGACATAAGCTCTCAGGAAGTGGTTCATCCCAACTGATGCCCCTGCGGCAAAGCTCTTGGAGAATGCACTTGCCACTCAGTATGAAGGGGGCTATGAAGCCTAGAGGGTCATAGAGAGAAGCTACGACTGACAGGATACCACGACGAGTTGAGGGTTGATCCTTTATGTCAACACTGAAACTGAAGGTGTCGTTTTCAATTGACCACTGAATGCCCAGTACTTGTCCTTCTGTTGTTGAGTCTGGGTCAAGTTTGACAGGTACACTAGTTGTTGCTCTTTCTGACGGAGCTATACAGGACAGGACGTCCCTTCTATTAGAGTTGAACTTATGCAGTCGTAGGCCAGCATTTTTACATAATCTTTGAGTTTCAAGGATTAGATTCAAAGCTTCACTGACTGTTGGAACGCTGGTTAGGCCGTCATCGACATAAAAGTTCTTCTCGATGAAGGCTGATGCTGAGGGATATTCTGACTTATATTGTCGTGCAAGATACTTAAGGCCGAAATTGGCACATCCTGGAGAGGAACTGGCACCGAAAAGGTGGACTGCCATTCTGAATTCTTTTGGTTCTGTTTCCAACTGACCGTTCTCCCACCAAAGGAACCTTAAGTAATTGCGCATTTCTGTGGGGATGTAGAATTGATGGAACATCTTTTCAATGTCGCATATCACAGCAACTGCTTCCTTCCTGAAGCGACAGAGGACTCCCACTAGAGAATTTATCAGGTCAGGACCTGTCAACAAGGTATCGTTTAGGGAGATGCCTTTGAACTTTGCTGAACAATCGAAGACAACTCTTAACTTGTCTGGCTTCTTGGGGTGATAAACCCCGTGATGTGGGATGTACCACACTGTCTCTTCCTCTGATAATGAAGGGGCTGGTTCTGCATCACCCTTTCTGATTGTTTCTTCCATGA
Source organism: Rana kukunoris (assembly GCA_029574335.1). Classification (NCBI taxonomy): domain Eukaryota; kingdom Metazoa; phylum Chordata; class Amphibia; order Anura; family Ranidae; genus Rana; species Rana kukunoris. The sequence continues at coordinate 323,687,724 of CM056059.1, read as the reverse complement.
ATGCAGTGTAGTGTTCATGGTACTGTCTATTTGCCTTTAGTCTTTTCTTTAGATGATGAAGTCGAATAAGGGCCAGCCTCTTATTGTTTGGTAGAGCCAGTTGACTGTTGTCTTTGAAGGGTAATGGCATCTCGTAGTGTCCATCTTTCCTTTTCATTATAGTTTCCGAGAGAAACTGCAAGAAGCGAACATCGTCTTGAGACACGTACTTATCTTCATAATTTCTTTCAATGAAGTCCATTTCTAAAACCTTTAACACATCAGTGACCGTCGGCATTGGCATTTCTTTTACTGCGACTCTGTGTACGAAGCTCTGGCTACCCTGTCTATCAAGATGTGGATTTGCTGATCCTATAATGCTCCAGCCGAGCATAGTCCTTTGAGCGAAGGGTTCATTTTCGGAGCCGATAACAACCTCCAAGGGAGCCAGTGCTGATGGGCAGTCATAACCGATCAGTAGTCCTACTTCACAGTCTTGAAGTGGCTGTAACTTGTTTGCCAAGTGTTTGAGGTGTGACCACTGGAGTGCAGTCTCCTTAGTGGGGATGTGAGACTTATCTACTGGAATGAAATCTCTTGTATAGGCTTGACGGAGTTGGACTTGAGCTTTAGAGTTGAAGCCACGCACTTGCAGACCGTGAGCAATTTGGCTTGATATAACTGTGTCAACAGCTGTCATTGTGCTGAGCTTTAGCTGTAATGGCTTGGTGCTCACACTTAATTTCGATACCAGGTCTGCCAGAATAAAGGTTGAATCACTCTGTGTGTCAAGTAGGGCATAAGTGAGGATTTCCCTCTGAGGCTCCGTCGTAGCTGACAACAGAACTGGAACAATGCAGGATGTGGCAGAAGTATGTCTTGTCAAGGTATGGGACATAACTTTGGGAACATTGTCGTTCGCTTTACTTTCCATGTCTACTGGATCATCGTTTGATGTTTTGACAGGCTCAGTGTTTCTCTGTATGTGCAAACAGGTTGGATGACGTCGACTGCATATGCTACACGTGTGCCTTCCTTTGCAGTCCTTTGTAGTGTGGCCCTTTCTTAGGCAACCAAAACAGAGATGGTTTTTGTGAATAAAGGCCTTCTTTTCATCCATGGTCTTTGCAGCAAAGGTCAGACATTTAGCGACACCGTGTGTTTCGTCTTTGCAGACTAGGCAAGGTGGTTTTGGTCTTGAAGCTGAAATCTTTGGAACGTTGAAGGTAGAGGGCTTAATTTGAGTGCTTGTGTTGAGCGCCTTGGCTCTCTTGGGGATTCTCTCATCTGTAGTCTTGGTACTGAGGAGGAAAGGAGAGGCAATGGGGTTGCATGCAATCTTAGCTTCCCTTTGCAGGAACTCTGTGAAACGAGCAAAGGTTGGGTATTCTTGAGACTTGTCAAGCTCGTCCACAACGATGCGACTCCATCTGCGTACGATCCATTCAGGCAGTTTCTTGAGAAGCTTGTGGTTTTCTTCACAATCATTTAGAATAGCTAGGCCTTTAACATGAGGAATGGCCTCCACACAACCTTGAAGGAAATCCGCAAACTCTCTTAATGCTACAGGGTCATTTGCTGATATCTTTGGCCATTTAGCCAACCTTTCTCTGAAGGCTCTTTGCACTATGAATGGACCTCCATACCTGTCCTGTAGGATTCCCCAAGCACCTAGATAGGCGTCTTCTGAATTCCGGTAGAAGAACCCTTCCACTGCCTTATGAGCTTCACCACCGAGATATCTCTTCAGGTACAGCATTTTTTCGCACACAGGGATTGGTTTCTGATCAATCAGCGCCATAAAGGATATCTTCCAATCTATGAACTTCAAAGGATCACCTGTAAATACAGTCGGTTCAGGTATAGGGAGACGGTTGGAGATAAGCAGACTTGCAAGTTCTGGGGTCAGACTAATTTCTTCCTTTGGTCTTGACACCTCAAGTGGTGTATTTGAAGGTTTAAATGGCACAGCCTTTGGATTCAATGAGGTTCGAGGTTCATTATTTTGGTAGAGGTATTGCACCTGGTGGTCTGTCTCCTGTTCGTAAAATTCAAGACTATCATAGGCGTCGTAGGCTTTCACTCTAGCTGCAGCTACCTTGACTTCATTTTCTGCTTGTAGCTGTTGTAGTCTTGTCTTTTCCTCATCCAACTTCAGTTTAATTTCTGCCTCTAGTTTGTTCAGCTTAGCTTGCTCCTCGCGCATCTGTTGCATTGCCTTTGCCTGTTCTATCTTGGCTGCAAGATCTGCTTCTGCGTCTGCGCGTTTGCTAGATCTGGAAGTGTCTCTCGAGCTTGCGCTGGAGTCTGGTAATGACTCTGAGAGGACAGTTTCTGTTTCTGAGTTTCCAAAGACTGACTCATGATCTTCTTTATTAAGCACCATTCTCACCTTTTCCTTCTCAAGTTGATCGTTAAAGATTTCATCTACATTCTCTAGCCGCTTGCTGATGAGGTTGCAGATTTCAGCCGTTAATGCGGTGCATGCATCCATTCTCTTAACAACGTGCGGGGTAGTGGAATTATTTCGGCACATGGACTCATACTGTTGGTGTACTGACGCTTCTTTGGCTTTAATCTCTTTCAATCTTGTATTAAGGTCTTCAGTTGAGCAGAAATCCTTTAACCTTTTCCTAAATTCCTTTGCTATCTCCTTCCAGGAGTTGTACACCTTGTTGAATGCCTTTTCATTTCTCTTAACTGTTTCTTTGTGCATTTCTTTGCCTTTTTCTGTTAGGATTCGCTCTCTGGAGCTGGATCGCGCCTGTTGTGACTCTGTGGGTTTGTCTGTTTCTTCAGCAGGTGACAGCATTTTGTTCTAGTGTGCCTGTGCCTTTCAATAGTGTGTGTGCCTGAAACCTAACTTGAATGAGTGTTGGCTCAAACTTGCTCCTAAGGGCTACGACAGAAAACAGGCATTTACCCTTGTAACTAAAGATTAGCAACCAATGCACACAGTATGACAAAATGTTTTAAACGAATATACTGCTGACACTTTCTAACCAGACAATTAACCCTTACGTAACTAACTGCAGTTTAGTGGATTAGGAACTTGGAAGATAGTATTGCTTTAAATCTGACACTAGGCCTCTAAACACGAATATAATAACTTGATTTAGCAAAATATTAACTATTTGGCTCGCATACTAGTTAAGGGCGGCTTCCGGATCACATATAAAGAGCCCGCTATATTTAAAAGTCCACGTGGCGTGTTTGCTTTTCAGCCAAGTCTCTGTCGCCAAGATGGCGTCCGCACGTGTCCTGCGAGGCGTTGGGAAGCCTTACTCACGGTTTGATGAGGACAGCGACGCAGCCGGTGATGTCGAGTCTCCACCGCAGCGACGAGTCTCCACCGCAGCGACGAGTTTTCACTGTTACGGCCCCTATGGCATCGAATAAATAACAAGAGGAGAGCTTCTGACGGGTGCAGTAGTTTTATTCTTTCGCGACAAAGGTGCGCAGCAGGGTTGAATATTGTTCTCTTTATCTCCTTGAGCACCGTAAACATGAATATCGTAAGCACCGTAGCACCATCGCACTGTTGCACCGTGAAAACTGTAAATGACATACAACACACTTATTTACAGTTATCACCACAAAAGGGGGTTACAGGGTTAATTGCAGTTGTCCGCACACACATCTAATTACATTGAACATTCAAAGAAACATGGTTACATGCAAAGTGCTTTGGATTATATTGTGTTTAAAACCAAACAGCATGAACACGGTTTATCTCTAGAACATATACATCTTTATAACAATGCACACTTTTCTGCATACCTCGATCCGCTTGCCAAGGGGGGGTACAAACTTTAAGCTTTTGTAATTTTCTCAGCAGACTTCTTAACAGTAGGTCCTATTGCATGCATCTACATGTGAAATCTGAGTTACAGGAAGAGACCTTTTTTCTAAAGCAGGAAGAAGGGAGTGGTCTTGTGATCCTGCTGGTTAAACATTCCCCAGGGAGACAAAAGGAAGGCAGAAAGGTTCCACCTAGCAGTAAGTGCTGAACAAGGATTTACAGTTATAAGCGGACAGTTACAAACGCGGTGACGTACAACACTACGACGAGCCGAGAAAAATAGGTTTAATGCTTCCGAGCATGCGTCAAATTGTTTCCGAGCATGCGTCGGAATTTTGTGCTTCGGAATTGCTACAGACGATCAGATTTTCCAATTGGAATTTTTTTCCGTCGGAAAATTTGAGAACCGGCTCTCAATCTTTTTTTGGGGGAGGAAATTCCGACAGCAATTGTCCGATGGAGCCTACACACGGTCGGAATTTCCGACCAAAAGCTCACATCGGACCTTTCTTGTCGGAATTACCGACTGTGTGTTCGTGGGACAACAAATGCCCTTCCCTGGGGTAAGCCATCCGGTGCTTCTGTGAGCGAGCCTCACACCCGTCTCAAGGGTACTACCAGACCCTGTTAAGAATAAAATCATTTTCAGCGTTGGCGAGCTTCATTTTGCAGCGGGAGAGAGAGAGAGAGAGAGAGAGGAAGGGACGACACAAACACCCATTTGTCATCTTTGTGTGGCAAAATAAACGATTTATGAACAAAAGTCTCTCACTGCTGTGGGAAATATTACTGATGAAAAAAGCGAGGAATTTAAGCATTTCCATAGATCAAGTCAAAGTGCTGTTTTGCAAAATGTCACCCATCAGATCATTTTCCAGAATTGATTAATCTCCTCCTCGGGCGGCTTGGTAGATTTCCCAGCAAAATACAATAAAATAAAGTTTTCTTAAAAAAAAAAAATGATTTATGAAGCAATGAGACTCCCTTATTTCACAGTCCGCACTTAATAAGTATACAAATACACATCTTGCTCGCCATTATTCTTCACAAAAAGAAAGCAGCCAAAAGGTAGTAATGGAAATGAGACTGCCGGCTCGACTCTCTTTTTGGTGGGATGTGGATCATCAGATATACACTGCTCTCTCAGCTAATGATGGCACTTCTTCAACTTTTTTTTCTACTATTTATACTTTTTAAAATATTAAAACACTTTTTTTTTATCCCATTGACAACGTCCTATGACGAAACGCGTCTGGGAGGACGTGCGGTGACGTCACCACGCTTTGGAGGAGGGTTTTTCAATTTGTTCGCCGGCCGGCAACATTAAGTTTTATATGCCTGTTTAACTCATCGCAAATGTGAGTATTCTGTTTTTTTATGATTTTTAATAAAAAGTCCCTGCGGGATTACGCTATGTCTGCCTTTATCATCATTTTACATATATGATCTCACTGGTGGAGTTGCGGAGTGGAGCCCAGGTGTAGGCACTGCCCTAGGATTTGGGATTCGTTCGGTCTCACTGAAAGGCCGCGGCTGGGTCATAGCCGACTGCTGGTAACAGTTTTTCCTCTGGTAAGCTGCTTAGACTTCTGGTGGTGGGCCACATTGAAGAGCAAAGTTTGAGTCATAGCACAGTGGTGATTACTACATGTCCATCCTGAACTAAGATCAGCAGAGACTTTTGGAACTATTATTTATATATTTCTTTCTGGCTGAAGGATTGTGCTATTTCTACATGATTGATATGTGGACTCTTTGACTACACTGAGTCCGGGTGTTAAGGCGCAGCTCTAAACCTTTGTTTTTCTTGTTCCTTTTTGTTTTTAACATTGAAGTCAATGAGATCATGCTTCAAATCCTTAAAATCTTCTTCCGCTACCAAAAGTTTCAGCTCCTTCATACCTTCATCTACAGACGCCAAACAAACTTTAAAATGTTCACAAAATATTCAGCTATCCGGCTATATCTTGTAGCACTGCCCCCCCCCCCCAATGAGCTGCTGGATATTTTCAGGTGGCGTGTTACCTCTATCTTCTTGCCATCCAAGGTGGTAGATTAGAGTTGAGAAAGTTCAATGTCCACACTGTACACTCACCCTCCATATGTTTTTTTTTTTTTTTACTCCCTCATGTTATTTTTACCCCCTCCCTATGTCTTATTACTCCCCCCCATGTTTTTTTACTCCCCATGTTCTTTTTACTCCCTCCCTATGTTCTTATTACTTCCCTCCTCCCCATGTTTTTTTACTCCCCCTTGGTTCTTTTTACTCCCCCCCCTCCCTAACGTACCTAACGTACCGCACGGCAGGAGATTCCGTTTCCTGTTCCCGGCCGGACAAAAGTGAGCACTCAGTGTACACTTCCTGTCAGTCCGGCCGGGAACAGGAAACTGAATCTCCTGTACCGCGCGGTACCCGGCCGGACTCACAGGAGGAAGGAAGGAAGAGGATCTCGGCCACGCTACAGGGAAGAGGAAGAAGTGACGAGAGAGGCAGCAGTGCTGCAGCCGTCTGAGGCTCTCTATAGAGTGCTCAGGCGGCTGCCTTATTGCGACGGGCCTGCCACTCTTGGAGAGACCCCTGGTGGGTTGTCCCTTCAAAAGCATAGGAGATGTGTTGGTGAGCGAGGAGCATCATTAAATAAGATCTGTAGGATTTTTCGTTTTTAACCACTTCCCGCCCCGGTCAATAGTATATTGACGTCCGGGAAGTGGTTTGTATTATCCTGACTGGACGTCTACTGACATCCAGCAGGATAACATTTCGGCGCGCGCCAATGGCATCTCCGAAAAATCTTTACCACGTGATCAGCCGTGTCCAATCACGGCTGATCACAATGTAAACAGGAAGAGCCGTTGATCGGCTCTTCCTCACTCGCGTCTGACAGACGCAGGCAGAGGAGAGCCGATTGGCGGCTTTCCTGACAGGGGAGGTTTGCGCTGACTGTTTATCTGCGCAGCCCCCCCCTCGGATGCCCACACTGGACCACCTGGGAAGCCGCCAGGACCACCAGGGAAGGGGGCACCATGTAAGAAAATAAGCACAATAGATGCCAATCAGTTCCCATAAATGTTCACTGACTGGCAACATGGGCACTGTCAAAAATTAGTAAATAAATAAGTGATGCCCAGCAGTGCCACCCCTCAGTGTCCATCAGTGAAACCCCTCAGTTTCAATTAGTGCCACCCCTCAGTGCCCATCCATGCTCAGTGCCCACCTATCAGTGCCCATCTGTGCCACCCATAAGTACCCATCAGTGCCACCCATAAGTGCTGCCGTTAAGGGCCCATCACTGCTGCCTATGAGTGCTTATCAGTGCCACCTATGAGTGCCCATTAGTCCCGCATACCAGCACCGCCTAACAATCCCCATCAGTGCTGCCTCATCGGTGCCGGGTGCCACCTCACCTGTGCCCATCAGTGCCACCTCATCGGTGCCCATCAGTGCCTGAAATTGAAGGAGAAAACTTACTTATTTACAAAAAAATAACGGAAAAAAATAAAAACTTTATTTTATTTCAAAATTTACGGTCTTTTTTTAGTTGTTGTACAAAAAAAAAAATCGCAGAGGTGATCAAATACCACCAAAAGAAAGCTCTGTTTGTGGGAACAAAATGATAAAAAAATAGTTTGGGTACAGTGTAGCACGACCGCGCAATTGTCATTCAAAGTGCGACAGCGCTGAAAGCTGAAAATTGGCCTGGGCGGGAAGCTACGTAAGTGCCCCCCACAATGGAAGTGGTTAACAATTCTGGGTTCATGGTAAGAAAATACAGCCAATGCGTTTTGGGTTCTTGGACTTGCATTATTTCACAACTCCTTCGGCAGGTAAACAGCTCCCATAGACATTGGGCCAGATTCAGGATGGCGAGTGGTTCTTTGCGGTGGCGTAACTTTTCCTATTTACGTTACGCCGCCGCAACTTTACCCGCAAGTGCTGTACTCACAAAGCACTTGCGTGTAAAGTTGCGGTGGCGTAGTGTAAATTGGGCGGCCTAATTCAAATTCGGCGGGTAGGGGGCGTATGCTATTTAAATTAGGCGTGTGCCAAAGCCGAACGTACTGCGCATGCGTCGACCAATGAAAAATCCCAGTGCGCATGCTCCGAATTATGACGGTGTTTTCGACGTGAATGTAATCGACGTTAATCCCCATTCACGGTCAATTACGCAAACGGCGTAAAAAATTTAAAATTTCCCGCGGTCATGATGTCCATACTTAACATAGGATGCGCCTGCTTTTTGGTGCTTTATCTTTACGCCGGGAAACCCCTTACGTAAACGGCGTAAAGTCACTGCGTCGGGCCCGCGTACGTTCGTGAATTGGCCTATCTCGCCGATTTACGTATTCTCGGCGTAAATCAGCGGGAACGCCCCTAGCGGCAATTTTAAAATTGCAGTTAGGATCCGACGGCGTAATACAATTACGCCTGTCGGATCTTTGCTGCAAACCGGCGTGTCTTGTTTTCTGCATACAGAAAACAGATACGCCGGCGCAAAGTGTGACTTATGCCGGCGTATCACTGATACGCCGGCATAACTCTACCTGAATCTTGCCCAGTATGTATCTCCTCTGTGTATTTAGTTGTGCACCTGGAGTCCAACTTTAAATAAAGGATTTAGTGTGCATGCCGTATTCTCGCTCTGCACAGCAGAAGTCAGCAAGGTGCCCAGACAGCAGGGGGCGATGAATGACGTCTGGCAGCTGGGGACTGGCACAGTGGCACCACGCTGTTCCCCCAGCTGCTAGTTGAACATTAATAATTAATTCTAGATTCTCTTCCTCCAGCTTCAACTCTAATTAGCACCAAGGTCAGTAGGAATGGCATTTCACCAGCTGGCTGTGGCCCCCGGGAACCCCATGGGGTCTCAGCGAGAGGCCGGAGTCACCTGTGATGTCACAATACCCGCCGGTGCCATGGAATGACACGAGGTCCCGGAACCCCCATCGGAGTCCTGCCAGCCAGATAATGACAACATACATAATTGAAGATGATTCTTCCTTTCCAAGTACAGTGTTGGGTCAGGAAAATTTGTAACTGGAAACTTTCATCCCCGGGTTACTAAATCCCGAGGATCCGCCATATAAAATCCTTCTTTTTTTACTTTCTGCTATAAAAAAATATCCAATAAAGAAAAAAAAATCTATTTAGGCCAATATGTATTCTGCTACATATTTCTGGAAAAAAAAAATCCCAAAAAGCGTATATTGATTGGTTTGCGCAAAAGTGTCTACAAAATAGGGGATATATATTTGTCATTTTTATTTATTTAATTATTTTACTAGTGATGGCGGCGATCAGCAATTTTTAGCAGGACTGTGAGGCCTCGTTCACACGATCAAATCTGTCTGCTGGAAACGGTCTGCTAGACCGTTTCAGCAGACAGATTCGATCGTGTGTACGGGCAAACAGACGGATTTGGCCACCCGACAGATTTCAAAGCATGCTTTGAAATCTGTCGGCTGGGAACCCGTCCGCCCGACATGTCTGCTGGTTAGTACGCTAACCAGCAGACATGTCTTCTCGCACACGCGCCGAATGGTTTCGACGCATGCGCGGAAGTGTTTTACTTCCTGGTGCGGTGACGTGGCGGCGTCAACGTCACCGCCACGTCACCGACACGTCAGCGCGCGGTCTGCTGGCGGGGATTTTGGTTTGCTCGTGTGTACACGCGAGCAAACCAAAATGCCAGCAGACAGATTTGTTCAAATCAGGTCGGACAGACCGTTTTGAACAAATCTATTTACTCGTGTGTACGAGGCCTGACTGTGCGATGGACAAATCGGACACTAATGCTGCCTACACACGATCGGAAATTCCGACAGCAAATGTCCGATGTGAGCTTTTCTGACCGTGTGTAGGCTCCATCGGACTTCTGCCAGGAAAATATTAAGAGCTGGTTCTCAAATTTTCTGACGGAAAAAATTCCTAGCGGAAAATCCGATCGTCGGTAGCAATTCCGACGCGTATTTTCATTGCTAGCTCAGAGAATTGCTCATTTTACCTGTAATAAATGTTCATTTAAAAAAAAAAAATATATATATATATATATATATATATATATATATATATATAAAATGATGTATAAAATGTATAAGTTAAAAAAATAAACCCCCGAATCCCAACAGTTTTTCTGTAAAATGTGATATATCTGTTTATCTTATTATTGTATCTGGTGTATCTTATTATTGTATCTCTTTATCTTATTATTGTATCTGGTGTATCTTATTATTGTATCTGTTTTATCTTATTTTTGTATCTGATGTATCTTATTATTGTATCTGGTGTATCTTATTATTGTATCTCTTTATCTTATTATTGTATCTGGTGTATCTTATTATTGTATCTCTTTATCTTATTATTGTATCTGGTGTATCTTATTATTGTACCTCTTTATCTTATTATTGTATCTGGTGTATCTTATTATTGTATCTGGTTTATCTTATTATTGTATCTGGTGTATCTTACAATAATAAGATACAACAGATACAATAGTAAGATACACCAGATACAATAATAAGATAAAGAGATACAATAATAAGATACAACAGATACAATAGTATCTCTTTATCTTATTATTGTATCTGTTGTGTCTTATTATTGTATCTCTTTATTTTATTATCTTTATCTGTTTTTTTCTTATTATTGTATCTGTTTTATCTTATTATTGTATGTGGTGTATCTTATTATTGTATGTGGTGTATCTTATTATTGTATGTGGTGTATCTTATTATTGTATCTATTTATCTTATTATTGTATCTTTGTATCTTATTATTGTATCTTTGTATCTTATTATTGTATCTCTTTATCTTATTATTGTATCTGGTTTTACCTTATTATTGTATCTGGTGTATGTTATTATTGCATCTGGTGTATCTTATTATTGTATCTGGTGTATCTTATTATTGTATCTGGTGTATCTTATTATTGTATCTGGTGTATCTTATTATTGTATCTCGTGTATGTTATTATTGTATCTCTTTATCTTATTATTGTATCTGGTGTATCTTATTATTGTATCTTTGTATCTTATTATTGTATCTCTTTATCTTATTATTGTATCTGGTTTTATCTTATTATTGTATCTGGTGTATGTTATTATTGTATCTGGTGTATCTTATTATTGTATCTGGTGTATGTTATTATTGCATCTGGTGTATCTTATTATTGTATCTGGTGTATCTTATTATTGTATCTGTTTTATCTTATTTTTGTATCTGATGTATCTTATTATTGTATCTCTTTATCTTATTATTGTATCTGGTGTATCTTATTATTGTATCTGGTGTATCTTATTATTGTATCTGGTTTATCTTATTGTATCTGGTGTATCTTACAATAATAAGATACAACATATACAATAGTAAGATACACCAGATACAATAATAAGATAAAGAGATACAATAATAAGATACAACAGATACAATAGTATCTCTTTATCTTATTATTGTATCTGTTGTGTCTTATTATTGTATCTCTTTATCTTATTATCTTTATCTGTTTTTTCTTATTATTGTATCTGTTTTATCTTATTATTGTATCTGGCGTATCTTATTATTGTATCTTTGTATCTTATTATTGTATCTCTTTATCTTATTATTGTATCTGGTTTTATCTTATTATTGTATCTGGTGTATGTTATTATTGCATCTGGTGTATCTTATTATTGTATCTGGTGTATCTTATTATTGTATCTGGTGTATCTTATTATTGTATCTGTTTTATCTTATTTTTGTATCTGATGTATCTTATTATTGTATCTCTTTATCTTATTATTGTATCTGGTGTATCTTATTATTGTACCTCTTTATCTTATTATTGTATCTGGTGTATCTTATTATTGTATCTCTTTATATTATTATTGTATCTGAAGTATCTTATTAAAGGTGTTCAGTTGTAGAGTGAAGGGGAATGAAGACTCATTGGGAAAAAAAAAGTTTTATTGACTGTAAATGTTTATTCCTGACATTTTTGTTGGTGAAGAATGGTTACCCGTTCCTCCTACAGGGCGGTAGCCGAGTGTTATTAGAATAATTATTATCATACATTGCTGATGAAGAATAGAAGAGGCTGGGAAGGTCACATTTTTCTTCCATAATGGAGATCAGCCCACACAGAGTCATGAGATTCCAGTAATTAAAGTTCATTAACAATAACATATTTAATCTTGTCTGCGTTCTGTTAGTATCTGTGGGTGTTACATTGTTTTTGTATTGTTACATTTCATCAGAAGGCAAAGAAGGACAATATACTCAACTGGGTGTAGGGGGGAGAGATATTTAAAGGACAAGTACGACAGTAATTTACTTTGCCTAAATATCTACACCGATCAGCCTTCCATGTATTGCCGCTCCGGTGCTGTGACTGGCTGAAGGGCGATGACGTCACTCCTGCGCATGCACACGGGACCGGCATAATCCCATTCATAAAACTGGGACGCTCAGTGCACCTGCACCGCTGTCTACGGCCTGCATGCGCCGTAGACATTGGTGCAGTGTTTTCTGCAAATATCTCCTTAACCACTTGACGTCCAGGAAGTGGTTGTGAAATCCTGACTGGACGTCTATTGACATCCTGCAGGATTTCATGCCGGCGCTCGCCCGTGGGGGAGCGCAGCGCGGCGATCCGTGATGCGGGGTGTCAGTCTGACACCCACCCTGCATCTCCAATCTTGGTAAAGAGCCTCTGGCTGAGGCTCTTTACCACCTGATCAGCCGTGTCCAATCACAGCTGATCACAATGTAAACAGGAAGAGCCGTTGACCGTCTCTTCCTCACTCGCGTCTGACAGACGCCAGTAGAGGAGAGCCAATCGGCGGCTCTCCTGACGGGGGGGGGGGGGGTGTTTCGCGCTGATTGTTTATCAGCGCAGCCATCCCTCGGTTCCCAAACTGGACCACCAGGGAGTGCCCCCCGGTGCTCAATAGAGCACAAATAGATTAAAAAGAATTTTTATACAATCGATGCCAATCAGTGCCCACAAACGGCCACTGACTGGCAACATGGGCACTGACTAATGATGCCCAGCAATGCCATCAGTGCCACCCCTCAGTGTCACCCAGTGTCCATCAGTGCCACCCAGTGTCCATCAGTGCCACCTCTTAGTGCCCATCTATGGCCAGTGCCCACCTATCAGTGCCCACCTGTACCACCCATAAGTGCCCATCAGTGCCACTCATAAGTGCCATCCATCAGTGCCCAGTGTCGCCAAAGAGTGCCCAGTGCGCCTATGAGTTATGTAGTTACAAGTTGTCAGAGTGGGTTTACAACTACTTTAAAGAAAAGCATAGCACTAAATTCTGATACGAGGGACAATAATACACATAATAAATATACAATTTTGATGTGGCCTCAATTCTCAAAGGCGTACTTAAAGTCCCATTTTGTCTCTTTCATTTGGAAAGATGCCAATGAGAACTTGAATTATATTTACAAACAGCATCCCACCCCATAGCTTTAAAATTGAGACAATAAATAACTCACATTATACTCTATAAAATCAGGTTGACTTCAAATCTAACACAACACTGCCACCCACTGGTCACATGGTGTAATATCACAGCTCCATTCTGTGTGGTTGTAAAAAGGATCCAGTCACTGAATGTGTGAGAAGCCACAGAAGGAAGCTGTCCTAATGCCTCGGTTGTGCCAGCGGCTGGTGCTGAAATATTTTTTTGGGGGGGTGCAAATAAACTGAAAAAGACCCCCCATCAATTGCAGCCTCACTGTGCCCATGAATCGCAGCCACTGTGCCATCAAAACGCAACCACTGTGCCCATCAAAAGCAGCCACTGTGCCCATCAAAAGCAGCCACTGTGCCCATCAAACGCAACCACTGTGCCCATCAAAAGCAGCCACTGTGCCCATCAAAAGCAGCCACTGTGCCCATCAAATGCAGCCACTGTGCCCATCAAATGCAGCCACTGTGCCCATCAAATGCAGCCACTGTGCCCAACAATCGCAGCCACTGTGCCCAAACGCAGCCACTGTGCCCATCAAACGCAGCCACTGTGCCCATCAAATGCAGCCACTGTACCCATCAATCGCAGCCACTGTGCCAATCAAACACAGCCACTGTGCCAATCAAATGCAGCCATTCTGGAAGAATGGTCAGACATTCCCATAGACACCCTCCTAAACCTTGTGGACGGCCTTCCCAGAAGAGTTGAAGCTGTTATAGCTGCAAAGCGCGGGGCCAACTCAATATTGAACCCTCCGGACCAAGACTGGGATGCCATTAAAGTTCATGTGCGTGTAAAGACAGGTGTCCCAATACTTTTGGTCATATAGTGTACTTAACAGTTGTCACAAGCAGCACAGACAGTTCTTCTCTCAGCCCAATTCACGGCATGTCCTGCGATGTCAAGTGCCGCACCATCACATAAACGCATCGTCACACTACAGGAGACAAAGTATCTCATTCCCCTTCTTTGCATGTTTTTATAAGCGCGTGTTCTCGCTCTACTATCCTGTGGATGTCGCCTTACACGTGTTCATACCATGACCCTCCAATGTTATCTACAGGTCTATTACATACATGAACCAAGATATCAAGTCCTGCTGTTATCATTTACAGCCAGGAGATGGCAGTGCAGAGCTTTTATACTTCCATAGTGTGTAGAGCAGGGGGTCTTCAAACTATGGCCCTCCAGTTGTTCAGGAACTACAATTCCCATCATGCCTAGTCATGTCTGTGAATGTCAGAGTTTTACAATGCCTCATGGGATGTGTAGTTCCACAACAGCTGGAGGGCCATAGTTTGAGGATCCCTGGTGTAGAGTAATACTTCCATACTGTGTAGAGTCATACTTCCATACTGTGTAGGGTCATACTTCCATACTGTGTAGAGTAATACTTCCATAGTGTGTAGAGTCATACTTCCATACTGTGTAGAGTCATACTTCCATACTGTGTAGAGTCATACTTCCATAGTGTGTAGAGTCATACTTCCATACTGTGTAGAGTCATACTTCCATACTGTGTAGAGTAATACTTCCATAGTGTGTAGAGTCATACTTCCATACTGTGTAGAGTCATACTTCCATACTGTGTAGAGTAATACTTCCATACTGTGTAGAGTCATACTTCCATACTGTGTAGGGTCATACTTCCATACTGTGTAGAGTCATACTTCCATACTGTGTAGAGTAATACTTCCATACTGTGTAGAGTCATACTTCCATACTGTGTAGAGTCATACTTCCATAGTGTGTAGGGTCATACTTCCATAGTGTGTAGAGTCATGACCCTACACACTATGGAAGTATTACTCTACACAGTATGGAAGTATGACTCTACACAGTATGGAAGTATGACTCTACACACTATGGAAGTATGACCCTACACACTATGGAAGTATGACTCTACACAGTATGGAAGTATGACCCTACACAGTATGGAAGTATGACTCTACACAGTATGGAAGTATGACTCTACACAGTATGGAAGTATGACTCTACACAGTATGGAAGTATGACTCTACACACTATGGAAGTATGACCCTACACACTATGGAAGTATTACTCTACACAGTATGGAAGTATGACTCTACACAGTATGGAAGTATGACTCTACACACTATGGAAGTATGACTCTACACAGTATGGAAGTATGACTCTACACAGTATGGAAGTATGACTCTACACAGTATGGAAGTATGACTCTACACACTATGGAAGTATGACTCTACACACTATGGAAGTATGACTCTACACACTATGGAAGTATGACTCTACACACTATGGAAGTATGACTCTACACACTATGGAAGTATGACTCTACACACTATGGAAGTATGACCCTACACACTATGGAAGTATGACTCTACACAGTATGGAAGTATTACTCTACACAGTATGGAAGTATGACTCTACACAGTATGGAAGTATGACTCTACACACTATGGAAGTATTACTCTACACAGTATGGAAGTATGACCCTACACAGTATGGAAGTATGACTCTACACAGTATGGAAGTATTACTCTACACAGTATGAAAGTATTACTCTACACAGTATGGAAGTATGACTCTACACAGTATGGAAGTATTACTCTACACAGTATGGAAGTATGACTCTACACAGAATAAAAGTATTACTCTACACAGTATGGAAGTATGACTCTACACAGTATGGAAGTATTACTCTACACACTATGGAAGTATGACTCTACACAGTATGAAAGTATTACTCTACACAGTATGAAAGTATTACTCTACACAGTATGGAAGTATGACTCTACACAGTATGGAAGTATTACTCTACACAGTATGGAAGTATGACTCTACACAGTATGAAAGTATTACTCTACACAGTATGGAAGTATGACTCTACACAGTATGGAAGTATGACTCTACACAGTATGAAAGTATTACTCTACACAGTATGAAAGTATTACTCTACACAGTATGGAAGTATGACTCTACACAGTATGGAAGTATTACTCTACACAGTATGGAAGTATTACTCTACACAGTATGGAAGTATGAATCTACACAGTATGGAAGTATGACTCTACACACTATGGAAGTATTACTCTACACAGTATGGAAGTATGACTCTACACAGTATGGAAGTATTACTCTACACAGTATGGAAGTATGACTCTACACAGTATGGAAGTATGACTCTACACACTATGGAAGTATGACTCTACACACTATGGAAGTATGACTCTACACAGTATGGAAGTATGACCCTACACAGTATGGAAGTATTACTCTACACAGTATGGAAGTATGACTCTACACAGTATGGAAGTATGACCCTACACAGTATGGAAGTATTACTCTACACAGTATGGAAGTATGACTCTACACAGTATGGAAGTATGACCCTACACAGTATGGAAGTATGACTCTACACAGTATGGAAGTATTACTCTACACAGTATGGAAGTATGACTCTACACAGTATGGAAGTATGACTCTACACAGTATGGAAGTATGACTCTACACACTATGGAAGTATGACCCTACACACTATGGAAGTATTACTCTACACAGTATGGAAGTATGACTCTACACAGTATGGAAGTATGACTCTACACAGTATGGAAGTATGACTCTACGCAGTATGGAAGTATTACTCTACACAGTATGGAAGTATGACTCTACACAGTATGGAAGTATGACTCTACACACTATGGAAGTATGACTCTACACACTATGGAAGTATTACTCTACACAGTATGGAAGTATGACTCTACACAGTATGAAAGTATGACTCTACACACTATGGAAGTATTACTCTACACAGTATGGAAGTATGACTCTACACAGTATGGAAGTATTACTCTACACAGTATGGAAGTATGACTCTACACAGTATGGAAGTATGACTCTACACACTATGGAAGTATGACTCTACACACTATGGAAGTATGACTCTACACAGTATGGAAGTATGACTCTACACAGTATGGAAGTATTACTCTACACAGTATGGAAGTATGACTCTACACAGTATGGAAGTATGACTCTACACACTATGGAAGTATGACTCTACACACTATGGAAGTATGACTCTACACAGTATGGAAGTATGACCCTACACAGTATGGAAGTATTACTCTACACAGTATGGAAGTATGACTCTACACAGTATGGAAGTATGACCCTACACAGTATGGAAGTATTACTCTACACAGTATGGAAGTATGACTCTACACAGTATGGAAGTATGAATCTACACAGTATGGAAGTATGACTCTACACACTATGGAAGTATTACTCTACACAGTATGGAAGTATGACTCTACACAGTATGGAAGTATTACTCTACACAGTATGGAAGTATGACCCTACACAGTATGGAAGTATGACCCTACACAGTATGGAAGTATGACTCTACACAGTATGGAAGTATTACTCTACACAGTATGGAAGTATGACTCTACACAGTATGGAAGTATGACTCTACACATACTCATACTTCCATACTGTGTAGAGTAATACGTCCATAGTGTGTAGGGTCATACTTCCATAGTGTGTAGAGTCATACTTCCATACTGTGTAGAGTCATACTTCCATACTGTGTAGAGTCATACTTCCATACTGTGTAGAGTAATACTTCCATACTGTGTAGAGTCATACTTCCATACTGTGTAGGGTCATACTTCCATACTGTGTAGAGTCATACTTCCATACTGTGTAGAGTAATACTTCCATACTGTGTAGGGTCATACTTCCATACTGTGTAGAGTCATACTTCCATAGTGTGTAGAGTCATACTTTCATACTGTGTAGAGTCATACTTCCATACTGTGTAGAGTAATACTTCCATAGTGTGTAGAGTCATACTTCCATACTGTGTAGGGTCATACTTCCATACTGTGCAGAGTAATACTTCCATACTGTGTAGAGTCATACTTCCATACTGTGTAGAGTAATACTTCCATAGTGTGTAGAGTCATACTTCCATACTGTGTAGATTCATACTTCCATACTGTGTAGAGTAATACTTCCATACTGTGTAGAGTAATACTTCCATACTGTGTAGAGTCATACTTCCATACTGTGTAGAGTAATACTTTCATACTGTGTAGAGTAATACTTTCATACTGTGTAGAGTCATACTTCCATAGTGTGTAGAGTAATACTTCCATACTGTGTAGAGTCATACTTCCATACTGTGTAGAGTAATACTTTCATACTGTGTAGAGTCATACTTCCATACTGTGTAGAGTAATACTTTCATACTGTGTAGAGTCATACTTCCATACTGTGTAGAGTAATACTTCCATACTGTGTAGAGTCATACTTCCATACTGTCTAGAGTAATACTTTCATACTGTGTAGAGTAATACTTTCATACTGTGTAGAGTCATACTTCCATAGTGTGTAGAGTAATACTTCCATACTGTGTAGAGTCATACTTCCATACTGTGTAGAGTAATACTTTCATACTGTGTAGAGTCATACTTCCATACTGTGTAGAGTAATACTTCCATACTGTGTAGAGTCATACTTCCATACTGTCTAGAGTAATACTTTCATACTGTGTAGAGTAATACTTTCATACTGTGTGGAGTCATACTTCCATAGTGTGTAGAGTAATACTTTCATACTGTGTAGAGTAATACTTCCATACTGTGTAGAGTCATACTTACCTCTATATAATTATGACTCTACACACTATGGAAGTATGACTCTACACACTCTACACCCTTTTCTCTCCCTTCCCCTTTACCCCTTCCTCCTCCCTCTTACTCCCTCTCTCTCTTTATTGCTCCCCCTCTCCCTCCCCCTCTCAATTTTATTCTCTCCCCCTCTCCATCCCCCTCTCTCTATCCCTCCCCTCTCCTCTCTCTCTTCCCCTCCCCTCTCTCTATCCCTCCCCTCTCCTCTCTCTCTTTCTCTCCTCCCTCTCTCTCTCTCCTCCTCACTTCCCCCCCCCTCTCTCTCTCCCTCACCTCCCCTCTCTCTTTCTTTGTCTCTTCCCTATCCTTCTTCCCTCTCTCTCCCTTTCTCTCCCCTCTCTTTCTCCCCTCTCTCTCCCTTCCCCTCTCCCCCTCCCTCCCTCCCTCCTGTCTGATTCTCTCCCTCCCTCCCCTCTCTCCCTCCCCCTTTTCCCCTCCATGTTACTCCCCCTCTCTCTTTATCCCTCCCCCTCCCCTTCTCTCTATCCCTCCCCTCTCCTCTCTCTCTTTCTCTCTCTCCCCCCTCTATCCCTGCCCCTCTTCTCCCCTCTCTCTTTCTCTCTCCCCCTCTCTCCCTCTCTCTATCCCTCCCCTCTCTCCTCCCTCTCTCTCTCCTCCCCTCTCTTTCTCTCCCCTCTCTCTCTCTCTCTCTCTCTCTCTCTCTCTCACACTCTCTCTCTCTATCCCCCCTCTCTTTTTATTTCTCCCTATCTTCCCCTCCCTCTTTCTCCCCCATCTCCTACTCTCTCTCCCCCTCTCTTTCTCTCCTCTTCTCTTTCTTTCAATGACTCATTATAATTTCAAGTCAAGGATCACCCTGACAGGGAGGCAAATATTGCTGCAGGTTAGCAATGTGGGCTGCCTATATATTTAGTATTTTTGCCGTTTAAAATGTGAACGAGGCAATAAAAACCTTCCTAACTGCACGTTGCTTTTTTCACCTGCACACAATGTATATTGATCTTGTAGTGCCATGGTGTCATTTATTGCCCTTTACACACAGCCTATGGTAGAGGAAATCTACTCTCAATGTGTATGTATTCAAACACAAGGCATGCAGCATGACACTGCATGACACTGCACAGGTTAATGCATGACCTCTGCCTGTAGTCTGAGAACTGACACTTCTAGTAAAGAAACTACTTATCTCACAATCCCTGGGTCTCTTCAGTTTAGTGTTCTACAGGTGGGAGCTAAACAGTAATCAGACCTGACACAGACAATTAACAGAAAACTTGCCATGCATTTTTTTTTATCACATTAGCAATCCCACATTTCAATCCCGCAAGGATTTTTCCCCCGGAGTAAGAAGTTGCCTATCCCTTTAGTAAATCAGCCATGACACTACAAACTGCAGCCATGACATGTGAGCCCATCGTTACAAAGTAGGATAAACAAATGGCAGCGGGAATAAAACGGCATGAATACCAACTTCATAGCTCCCAACTGTCCCTGATTTCGAAAGACTGTCCCTGATTCGGAACAAAGTCCCTCTGTCCCTCATTCCTCCTCATTTGTCCTTCATTTGGTCTGATCTGTATAGATGTATATAAAATTCACTTTTTATCTTTCATAAAAGTGTTTCCCAGTGCTAAAAAGTGCTAAAAGTTCTAAATTGCTGACTTGATGTCCGCGGGGATACCCACGATCGTCTCACGAAGAGGAAGAACGGGGAAATGCTGATGTAAACAAGGCATTTCCCCATTTCTTCCTAGTGACAGGACACTGATCACTGCTTCCTATAATTGGAAGCGGTGATCAGTGTCGTGTCACACACAGCCCACCCCTCCTACAGTTAGAAGCACTCCCTAGGACACATTTAAGCCTTTCAGCGCCCCCTAGTGGTAAACCTCTTCATTGCCAGTGTCATTTTTACTACAAACAGTGCATTTTTATAGCACTGATCGCTGTATAAATGACAATGGTTCCAAAATGGTGTCAAAAGTGTCCAATGTGTCCGCCATAATGTCGCAGTAACGATAAAAATAAAAAAAAATCACAGATCGCTCCCATTACTAGTAAAAAAAATAGTATTAAAAATGCCATAAAACTATCCCCTATTTTTTAAACGCCATAACTTTTGCGCAAATCAACCGATAAACGCTTATTGCGATTTTTTTAAACAAAAATATATAGAAGAAAACCTATCGGCCTAAACCGAAGAATAAAAAGTGTGTTTTTTTTGGAGATTTTTGGGGATATTTATGATAGCAAAAAAAATATTGATTTTTTTTCAAAATTGCCGCTCTGTTTTTGTTTTTAGCGTAAAAAATAAAAAACGCAGAGATGATCAAATACCATCAAAAGAAATCTCTATTTGTGGGAAAAAAAGGACGCCGATTTTGTTTGGAAGCCACGTCGCACGACCGCGCAATTGTCAGTTAAAGCGACGCAGCGCCGAATCGCAAAAAGTGGCCTGGTCAAATGGTCTGGGGCTTAAAGGGACACTAAAGTCAGGGCTTTTTTTAAAAAAAATAACAAACGTGATACTTACCTCCACTGTGCAGTTCGTTTTGCACAGAGTGGCCCGGAAAGCTGTCTTCTGGGGTCCCTCGGCGGCTGTCTGGGCTCCTCCTCGCAAAAGCTTTCCCTCTTCATGCGAGGGCGCTTGCATGGAGGAAAGCTTTTGCGAGCGCGCTCCTGTGATACAGCGGCGGCCATAGCCGCCGACTGTATCACTCGGCTCCGCCCCCGGCGCGCCGCGTCATCCGCTCTGATTGACAGCAGCGCTAGCCAATGGCTGCGCTGCTATCAATCCGCCCAACCTAGCCAATCAACGGCCAGGCTGGGAACCGAAGAGGATGACGTGGAGGTGCCCGGGAGATTCGAACGGTCAGGTAAGTACAACGGGGGCTCGGGGGGGGGGGGGGGCGGTGCTGTGAGATGTTTTTTTACCTTAATGCATAGGATGCATGAAGGTAAAAAAACTTGTACCTTTACAACCCCTTTAAGTAGTTAAGGGGGCGTGACAGGGGGGGGTGTCCTGAGCCTAGATAGTAGGTGTCTCTCATTCCCATCTCAAAAAGTTGGGAGGTGTGCAGCTTACATCAACAAAAACATTTCAGAGTGTGTGCGATTCCAATTTCGAAATGAATCTTTAGTGAAGTGGTTGCAGTTTGCTATATGACCAGCAGATGGCAGGGTTGCATCACATTTCATATAAGCAATATTACTGATGAGAAAAGATTTCTGTGGCTTTGCATGGCTGATGTTCCTCCCAGCATGAAGCACTATTTGCATCTCAAATGGACACAAATATATAAAAACTCATTATGATTTGAGAAAGTCTAACCCTTCATGTGCAAAAATGCTATTTACGCCAATGCCTCCTATACCAGGCCCATGTGTATCATTTCCACTCCATGGGGCTGATTTACTTAAACTGGAAAGTGCAAAATCTGGTGCAGCTCTGCATAGAAACCAATTAGCTTCCAGGTTTTATGGTCAAAGCTTAACTGAACAAGCTGAAGTTAGAAGCTGATTGGTCTATGTGTGGCCCCATCCATGTGTGAATGTGAGTGATTTTATAATTATCAATCTGCTGCTGCACCTACAGGGCTCTAATGAGGAAAGTGACTTCCCTTTGGGAGTGTCGCACCAAAAATTACATTTGATGTGAAGGGGGACCTCTAAAGTAATGGGGGGGCTTTGATGTGATGGAAGGACCTCTCATGTGATGGGGGGACCTCTGATGTGAAGGGGGACCTCTGTTGTTATGGGGGGCTTTGATGTGATGGGGGGACCTCTGATGTGATGGGAGGACCTCTGATGTGATGGGAGGACCTCTGATGTGATGGGGGCTTTAATGTGATAGGAGGACCTCTGATGTGAAGTGGAGCTTCTGACGTTAAGGGGGGGCTCTGGTATGGAAGGGGACACTGAGGTGAAGGGGGCTCTAATGTGATGAGGGGACTCTGATCTGAAGGGGGGCTTCTGATGTGATGGGAGGACCCCTGGTGGGATTGGGGGACTCTGATCTCAAGCGGGGGCTTCTGGTGGGATGGGAGGACCTCTGGTGTGATGGGAGGACCTCTAATGTGATGGGGGACCTCTGGTGTGATGGGAGGACCTCTGGTGTGACGGGAGGAGACTCTGGTGGAATGGAAGGACCTCTAATGTGATAGGGGGACCTCTGGTGGGACAGGAGGACCTCTGGTGTGATGGGGGAACTCTGGTGTGATGGGAGGACCTCTGGTGTGATGGGAGGACGTCTAATGTGATTGGGGGGGGGGGCTCTGGTGTGATGGGAGGACCTCTGGAGGACCTCTAATGTAATGGGGGGGGGGCTCCGGTGTGATGGGAGGACCCCTAATGTGATGGGGGGGCCTCTGGTGGGACGGGAGGACCTTTGGTGGGATGGAAGGACCTCTGGAGGACCTCTAATGTAATGGGGGGGCCTCTGGTCTGATGGGAGGACCTCTGGTGGGATGGGAGGACTCTGATCTTGAGGTAATTTTAGCAAGGTGGTTGTGTGTCTCACCCAGTTTCAGGTTTTCCAATGAAAAGTAACATTTACGTGTTTTACATTTCAGATTAGGGGGGGGGGGGGGCTCAGGATTTTTCGTACTTTCAGAGGGATGAGAAATTCTGCTCTTCAAAGCAAACTGTACCTTTAATGAAACGTTTGTAATGGAGTTCCCCTTTAACCCCCCTCCCCCCCCAATGTTTTGAATGGAGAGGAAACCGGCAATAGAAATCTTTTCCTTTCATTTCATTCTTCATTTATCTTCCCCGTCTCAGCCTATTGCGCAATTTGCCCAGCACAGGCGGCGGCGCCGCTCGCTGTTTACTAAACAGTTTATTAGCCGTTTCATCGGACACCACAACGCCGCGGCCACATTAGACAGCAAGCGCCTCGCTCAGCGACCGAAATGCGTCTATATACAGCCGTATAATTGTGATTAACGCCTCTGCCCCGCCGCAGATTCCGGACCCCCCCCAACAGCCCCCATGAATGTATCACATGTTTAATATCTCAATCAAAGCGCCATCGTCAGCCGCCGCCGTCAAGGGCCATCTATATTCCTGCGCTCCGCGCCAACAAGCGAGCGATTATTTTGTATCTGAAAAAAAAAGAGCGGCGACTCCTTATCTTTATCTCGCCAAGATGGGCTTTTATTATTATTTTTTGGAGAAAGGTTTCCTGAAAACGTTGATTAAACTTTGGAAGGAGCAGGTTTTACGGCCGCGCAATTGTGAATCTATAAATACGGCGCGTAAATATGTACTCCGCCGCCGCAGTCTCTGCGATGCAGAATTTCCAGCTTTTGTTGGATTTCTTTTTTATCTTTGTTTTTAATCTCGATCAGTTCTGTAAATGCAACCGGTGCGCTCGGGTTATAAAAAGGGAATTGCTTTTTTTGTGTCCACCATTTTTTTTTTTGCGTATTTGAAGCGTTTTATTTTTATTTTGTTCAATTATATTGCGCCGGCACTTTTCCCATGAAAGATGACAGAGAACACTGAGCCGTTTATGTCAGTTCTGTACTGGCTTACAGGTTGAAGTATATGTAAACATTAAGGCTCCAATCACATCCCATTGACTTCTGTGCAAAAAAAATCGCATCCCATTGACTTCAATGCAAAATTGTGTTCCATTGACTTCAATGCAAAATTGCATCCCATTATCTTTAATGCACAGTACCACTCAGCCCATCACAGTGCCCCTCTAGCTTGCTGCAGAGCCTGCAAACCCCCCACAGTGCCCCCCCCAAAGTGTCACATAGTAACACCCAATCTCCCATAATGCCCCGCAGTGCCACTCAACCTCTCACAGTGCTCCAGGACCTCTTAATACTCCACTTCCTCAGTCCCCACAGTGCCCATCAACCTCCCATAGTACCACTCAGCCCACCACAGTGCCCCCCTAGCTTGCTACAGAGCCTGCAAACCCCCCATAGTGCCCCAACAGTGTCCCATAGTACCACCCAACTTCCCATAGTGACCCGCAATGCCTCTTAATCTCTCACAGTGCCCCAGGCTCCCTAAGACACCCCCCCCCCCAGTCCCATAGTGCCCACCAACCTCCCATAGTACCACTCAGCCCACCACAGTGCCCCCTAGCTTGCTACAGAGCCTGCAAACCCCCCAAAGTGCCCCAACAGTGTCCCATAGTACCATCCAACTTCCCATAGTGCCCTGCAACGCCCCTTAATCTTTCACAGTGCCCCAGGCTTCCTAAGATACCCCCCTAAGTCCCATAGTGCCACCAACCTCTCATAGTACCGCTCAGCTCACCACAGTACCCCCTAGTTTGCTGCAAAGCATGCAAATCCCAAGTGCCCTCAACAGTGTCCTATAGTACCACCCAACCTCCCATAGTGCCTTGCAGTGCCGCTCAACCTCTCACAGTGCCCTAGGCCCCCTAAGACTCCCACCCTCATCCCCACAGTACCCACCAATCTCTCACAGTACCACCCAGCCTACCAGTGCCCCCTAGCTTGCTGCAGAGCCTGCAAACCCCCCATAGTACCACCCAACTTCCCATAGTGACCCACAATGCCCCTTAACCTCTTACAGTGCCCCAGGCTCCCTAAGACACCCCCCCCCCAGTCCCCAGTCCCCCCCCATAGTGCCCACCAGCCTCCTATAGTTCCCACCACAGTGTCCCCTAGCCTGCAAACCCGCCATAGTCCCTCTAAACAGTGTCCCATAATGCCATTGAACCTCCAATAGTGCCCCACAGTGCCCCTCACCCTCCCACAGTAGAACCAAGTCCACCAGAGTGCCCAATAGCTTGTTTCAGAGCCTGCATAGTGCCCCCATAGTGCCACTCAACCCACGCAGTTCCCTACAGTTTTAACATTGCCCCTGCAAAACCCCCAACCCCTCGCTGCCCCCAATGCGCTTTGGTGTGACGCCCTCTCTGGCCATCAGGTCACATAGCAATGATGCAAATAGTTCTCCGGGGGGTGGGCACAAGAAAATTAGATCTGGACCTCAATGATGCTCCTTTGATGTTCCTCGTCAAGTAGCAAGCTTGGACACCCCCGAACATTTTTGTTCCCCGGCCGTAGATAAATTACCCCCGGTCGGGGGTAAAATGCGTCAGTGGGGGGTGTGGCTTCAGGCTGGGACTGTGTAGTAAGCCGGCGTGGTTGAATAAACTACAAAGTGTGACATTATCAGTGTGTTGCCTCGGTCTTTGTGTTTGCTGTCCAGGAAAATACCCTGTTGTGGCCACTAGATGGAGCTGAAGATCATAGGAAATAAATACTTATTTGCTATGTTCATCAGCTCCATCTAGTGCCCATAATGTATAATTTCTCATATTTACACTAATCTGTATGAACGAAAAGCCTGGAGAGAAAATGGCTTACATGGATGAATAAGTTACAAGGTGTGGCGTCATCGTTGCGTTTCCTCGGTCTTTGTATTTTCTGACCAGGGAAAATAACCTTCTGTGGCCACTAGATGGAGGCAGAGTGCATTAGAAATTAATAATGGTTCATTAGCTCCATCTAGTGGCCATAATGTGGTATTTTCCTGATTCACTCTATTCTGTATAAATGAAGCACCCCCTCTGGCCATCAGGCCACATAGCAATGATGCAAAGCGTTCTCTGGGCAGGGGGGGGGGGCACAAGTAAATCAGATCTGGACCTCAATGATACTCCTTTGATCTTCCTCCTCATCTAGCAAGCTTGGAACCCCCCCCAAGCGTTTTTTTTTTTGTCCGCAGGCCGTAGATAAATTGCTATTGAATTATTCCTTGAAAGTCGATGAAGTTACGCGACAGCGGACAGAGTTTTAATCTAAATACAATAAATGGCCGCCGACGCATTACTCTTCCGCACAAAGTGGGTACATTCTGTCCCACGCACGTCTCCCTCCGATTAGTATTAATGGCGCCGGATTTGCATTTGTGTCCCAGGCGTAATAAAAGTCACTTTGCAGAGATGGGGCCCTCGGGGACGCGGGGCTCTGCGCCGGGCGCGCCGCTCCCAGGCTCTATTTGCATAGCATAATGGCGGAAATGATTTTTTATGTGCAGGCTTGCCAGGATAATCAGTATTTCTCTAGTTATGAATGATCTCTGGACTCGCGGGCGCTCGGCGGCGTCACGGTTGGGGATAACGGGGGTAACGCATGTCTCAGGATTGGAGGTGGCGGCGGAATGATGTAAAAAAAAAAAAATTACGCCGCCTAGAACGTATACATAGAGATCCGGGCTGATCCCGTCATTCCCGCCACACATGCAACAATTTAAAAAAAAAAAATTTTAGCAAATTTTTTTATTTTTTCTTAAGCAAATATATAATGGACGCTGCTACACGTGCGCTTGCTGTTTCTCTTCTGTTTTTTAGCAGAGACCCTAAGGTAGTAGTGATGGCGAACCTTGGCACTACATTTCCCATGATGCTCATGCACTCTGCAGTGTAGCTGAGCATCATGGGAAATGTAGTTCCAAAAAATCTGGGGTGCCGAGGTTCCCCATCACTGATCTAGGGGATAAAATGGCAATTGTTACAATTTTGTATATAATTTATTTGTGCAGTATTTGCGCGTTCACTGCATTCACACCTAGGCGACAAGTAACGCCGCGTACGCGGCTTACTTTGCCGCGATTCGATTAACTTTTTTTTTTTTTTTTAACAAATTCTTTCCATTGCTGTCTATGGCTGAACGCCAATGCCGCCTGAAAAAAAGGGTCCAGGACTTTTTTTCAGGCGGCAGGCGTACAGCACTTTGGCGTTCGGCGTGAGATGTGAACCATCTCATAGACAGCAATGGAAATTCGCCCCTCCAGCGTATCGAGCGTCGGGCGTCGGGCGTTTTGTCGCCAAGGTGTGAATGCAGCCTAATGTATTAAAAAAAACAAAAAACACAATATTTACCTCAATGTGAAAGATGAAAGATGAAGCCTAGTAATCAGATACCCAACATGTCGCGCTTTAAAATTGTGCGTGCTCGTTGAATGGCGACAAACTACGGTACTTAAAAATCTCCATAGGCGACGTTTTAAATGCCTTTACAGGTGACATGTTTTGAGTTACAGCGATACCTCACATGTGTGGTGCGAATACCATTTACATATGTGGGCGCGACTTACCTATGTATTCGCTTCTGCACGCAAGCACGGAGGAGTGGGGTGCTTTAAAAAATATATATTATTTAATTTAAAGTAGTAACTAATAAAATTATCAAAAGTATACTAAAACCAGAAATTTCCATTTTATATTATTTATTTGGGCAGTATTTGCGCATTGACATTAATTGATTAAAAATAAGAAGAAGAAGAAGAAGAAAAAAGAAAAAGACTGAAAAGAAGAAAGAAGGAAAAAAAAAAAAAAGAAGGAAAAAAAGAAGAAAGAAGGAAAAAAAGAAGAAAGAAGGAAAAGAAGAAACGAAGGAAAAGAAGAAGAAGAAAGAAGGAAAATAATAAAGAAGGAAAAGAAGAAGAAGAAGAAAGAAGGAAAATAAGAAAGAAGGAAAATAAGAAAGAAGAAGAAGAAACGAAGGAAAAGAAGAAGAAGAAGAAGAAGAAGAAGGAAAAGAAGAAGAAGAAGAAAGAAGGAAAATAATAAAGAAGGAAAAGAAGAAGAAGAAAGAAGGAAAAGAAGAAAGAAGAAGAAACAAAGGAAAAGAAGAAGAAGAAGAAGAAAGAAAAGTATAAAGAAGGAAAAGAAGAAAAAAGAAAGAAGGAAAAGAAGGAGAAGAAAGAAGAAGTTTCAACATAATAATAATTTTGCTATTTTCTTTTCTTTTTATTTATTTATTTACTATTATTTTTCTTTTTCCTCTTATTATTATTAATAACATTATTATATTGTTATTATTGCCGCTTATATTATTATCATATAATTATTGATTTTTTACTATTCTTCATCTTCTTAATATTATTATTATAATTTTTCACTATATTATTATTTCATTTAAATTAGTAACTAATACAATTATTAATCAAAGTATACTAAAACTGAAAAAAAAAAAAATTACAAGCTTAGATAACATAAAGGTTGGTTACAGGTTAGCCAATATATTAATATAATACAATATTATATTATATTTTTAAAATTAGAACATGTAATTGTAGTACCATAATAATAATAGTAATAACAATAATAATAAATAACAATAATAATAATAACAAGTATAAGGAGGAGACATAATACACCTTTTTTTGGTGCCGTGACGAAACGCGTGTTAACGTGTGAAATAACCATAACAGTGAGAATCCATAAATCTTCTGTAGTAAAAGTGAAATCTGTTGACATGGACTTCTAGGCAGAGGTTGGAGGCCTCCTTTAGGTTCAATCTCTTCTAAGAGGTGCAAATCTGGAAGTCGATTGAATAAGCAGGCCTGCTGCGTATCACACCGCAAGCCACATTGTACAAATTACAGTGTAAGCCTCTTAAGGCTCCAGCAGTAATTAAGGTTTGTGCTCATTAATAAGTAGAGCGGTCACAGATCCTTCTAAGCTGCCATAGAAACAGATGTCAGTATTACTCAGAACTCCTGGCAAGGCGACGGTCCGACCGCTGCCCTCTGCTGGGCTCTTCTTGCACCGCAGGACCTTAAAGTGTATATCCACTTTAGCAAAACTCAAATTTGAGCAAAATGCACTCTGGGATTTTGCTCTAAGTTACCATTCACACAACCTTCCTACAAATCGTTCTCAAAAAGGTATTTCTTGTCTTTTTAGTTGTTTCTTGGGAGCAGTTTCGAGTGCAAAGAATACTTAAAGGCTCATACCATCTAAAACTGAAAGTCCCCCTCTAGGTGGACTGGCCCTTTAACTAGACATTCACTATATTGTCAAAAGTAATGGGACGCCTGCCTTTACACTCACATGAACTTTAACCACTTCAGCTCCGGAAGATTTGGCTGCCCAATGACCGGGCAATTTTTTGTAATTCGGCACTGCGTCGCTTTAACTGACAATTGCGCGGCCGTGTGACATGGCTCCCAAACAAAATTGACGTCCTTTTTCCCCTCTGTGAGCTGCGGCTGTCTCCTACTCCCCAGGAAACAAAAATAATAAAAGGTCTGCAGTCACCAGTGATGCACCTCCATCCCTATATACATATACAGAAAAAGAGTCACCCTTGGGACTTTAAATGAGGTGGTCACACCAGATCCCAGATTGTTGTTCCATCATGGCAGGCAGTGTGACAGACTGCAGAGGCAGAGTGCAGAGGCAGAGCGCAGAGTGCAGAGCGCAGAGTGCAGAGGCAGAGCGCAGAGGGAAGAAAAGCAGCAGGTGAGAGACTCCCTCGTGAGTCGTGTTACTGGCAGTGGACATGGTCTGGGGAGAGAGAGCAGTCAGTCAGTGTGTAGTGTAGTGGTCTGGTCAATGTGTAGTGTAGTGGTCTGGCCAGTGTGTAGTGTAGTGGTCTGGCCAGTGTGTAATGTAGTGGTCAGTGTGTAGTGTGGTCTGGTCAGTGTGTAGTGTAGTGGTCTGGCCAGTGTGTAGTGTAGTGGTCTGTCCAGTGGGTAGTGTAGTGGTCAGTGTTTAATGTGGTCTGGTCAGTGTGTAATGTAGTGGTCTGGTCAGTGTGTAATGTAGTGGTCTGGTCAGTGTGTAGTGTAGTGGTCTGGTCAGTGTGTAGTGTAGTGGTCTGGTCAGTGTGTAGTGTAGTGGTCTGGTCAGTGTGTACTGTAGTGTTCAGGTCAATGTGTAGTGTAGTGGTCAGGTCAATGTGTAGTGTGTAGTGTGATCTGGTCAATGTGTAGTGTAGTGGTCTGGTCAGTGTGTAGTTTAGTGGTCTGGTCAGTGTGTAGTGTAGTGGTCTGGTCAGTGTGTAGTGTAGTGGTCTGGTCAGTGTGTAGTGTAGTGGTCTGGTCAATGTGTACTGTAGTGGTCAGGTCAATGTGTAGTGTAGTGGTCAGGTCAATGTGTAGTGTGTAGTGTGATCTGGTCAGTGTGTAGTGTAGTGGTCTGGTCAGTGTGTAGTGAAGTGGTCTGGTCAGTGTGTAGTGGTCTGGTCAGAGTGTAGTGTAGTGGTCTGGTCAGTGTGTAGTGTAGTGGTCTGGTCAATGTGTACTGTAGTGGTCAGGTCAATGTGTAGTGTAGTGGTCAGGTCAATGTGTAGTGTAGTGGTCAGGTCAATGTGTAGTGTGTAGTGTGATCTGGTCAGTGTGTAGTGTAGTGGTCTGGTCAGTGTGTAGTGTAGTGGTCTGGTCAGTGTGTAGTGCAGTGGTCTGGTAGTGTGTAGTGGACAGTGTAAAACTAAGATAGGTCAATACAGTGGTCAGTATAGGAATCGTGAAGGGTCAGTGTAGTGGTCAGGTAGGTTAGTGTAGTGGTCTGGTAGGTTAGTATAGTGGTTTGGTAGGTTAGGGTAGTGGTCTGGTCATTGTGTAGTGGTCAGTGTGTAGTGTGATCTGGTCAGTGTGTAGTGTGGTCTGGTCAGTCTGTAGTGTAGTGGTCAGTGTGTAGTGTAGTGGTCAGTGTGTAGTGGTCAGTGTGTAGTGGTCAGTGTGTAGTGTAGTGGTCTGGTCAGTGTGTAGTGGTCAGTGTGTAGTGTAGTGGTCTCGTCAAAAACACGGTGTCGTACAACACTACGACGAGCCGAGAAAAATGTAGTTCAATGCTTCCGAGCATGCATTTTTTTTCTCCTGTCGGAGTTCCATAAAGATGAACGGAATTTGAGTGTGTAGTGGTCAGTGTGTAGTGTAGTGGTCTGGTTAGTGTGTAGTGGAATGGTCAGTGTGTAGTGTAGTGGTCTGGTCAGTGTGTAGTGTAGTGGTCAGTGTGTAGTGGACAGTGTAGAACTCAGATAGGTCAATGCAGTAGTCAGTATAGGAATCGTGAAGGATCAGTGTAGTGGTCAATGTAGAGGTCAGGTAGGTCAGTGTAGTGGTCAGAGTGTAAGAATCAGGCTGGTCAGTACTATTGTAGGAAGGAAAGTCCACAGGTTAGGGGGACGCAAATTACTTGCCTTGCGCTGACAACCCACGCTATGCCACTGACCCCACCCTCATCCCCTCCCATCTTCTCCTGACCTACCGTGCTGCCCAGAGGCTTCCCTACTCAACAGGAGTGGGTGTGTGATATCTTCAGCCATGATATCCCTTGTCTGGCGTCAGGCTGCACCCCAAAACCTTGACCGCAGTGCTGGAAGGGGAAGCAGCCACCGCTGGCCACACACACAGGCTGACACTGTAAGTTCTTTATGATACACTTGCTGCAGAGTCAGTAAACATCGCTGTGCGTTGTCCTCTAGGGCTCCATTCCTCCTGCTCAAAAGCCTGGGGGGGGGGGGGGGGGGCGATAACAAGATATTGGTGCACTGGTGAGAGTTTATACTTTTAATTACTATTTATATACCCTCGTGTACTGTTAGTATTATGCAGCACTTGTGCAGGAAGAGCAGATGGGATTTTTTTTTTCTGCTCTATTTTCTGCAACTTGTAGGCCGTGACGTCAGTTGACTTCAACTTCCCAACATTTGTGTCTGTACCTACCTGCTCAGCCTGAACTGACCCAGATGCCAAGGCAGTGCTCCTCGGACTGGCACCAGAACGCAGCAACTTTTATTCTTCCCACTAACACCAATGCTCCACCAGGGCCGATCCTAGGCAGGGTGCACAGGGTGCATTGCTCCCAGGCGCCTGCAGAGGTGGGGGCGCCAAAGTGCCAGAGTTCTCCCCTCCCTCCTTTTCTCCTTGTTTGTGTCCATCCAGAACTAGTGTTCTGAGCATAGGTGTGTGTCCGTCCAGAACTCATGTGTGAGCATAGGGCAGCCCGTCCAGCCTGGCAGTGCTCGGGGGAGGGGCTGATCCTCTTCCTGACATGAGAGTTCTAGTTTTCAGTAGCTGCTGAGTGCTGATGTGCAGGAATGAATTCCTAACACTGGAAGTCTTGGATCCCACACTGTCTCCACCAACTCCAGTTGGAATGCCTCCCATTCCCATCTCTATCTGCACAGAGAGAGAATCGAGGTGAGTCACAGTGTTCAGTGTGCTGTGTGCTGGGGGATGGCATCCCCAGCATTCCTTTACACGTGCTCTGGGCTGCCCCTGCTATAGATGTTTTATGGCATGATAGATTGCATAGGATACACAGCCCCTGCCCATTCCTGTGCCTAGTCCATCTACAGATGTGATGTATAATGAGATGTAAAGGGGAGGAGTTGGTAAAATGACAACGCCCATGTGAGGGCGCCAGAAATATTTCTGCACCCAGGGGCCTGTGACTCTAGGATCGGCCCTGGCCAAGACCAAAGAGCTGTCCAAGGTATGTCGGGGAGAAGAGTTTAGATCTACACAAGGCTGGAATGGGTTACAAGACCATCGCCAAGCAGCTTGGTGAGAGGGTGACAACAGTTGGTGTGATTAGTCGCAGATGGAAGAAACACAAAATAAGTGTCACTCTCCTTGGTCTGGGGCTCCATACAAGATCTCACCTCGTGGAGGTCCAATGATCATGAGAACGTTAAGGAATCCGCCCAGAACTACACGGGAGAATCTACGCTGTGAAGGACTGAAATCCTGCAAGGTCCCTCTGATCAAGAAATCACATGTACAACCCGTCTGAAGTTTTCTAATGAACATCTGAATGATTCAGAGGAGAACTGGGGGAAAGTGTTGTGGTCAGGTGAGACTTCATTCCTGAGATTTGTCTAGGTCAGCCGTGCTGTCCTCTGGCCTTTCCGTGCATTTCCAAATGGCGCAGATCGACTCTGGCGCCCCCCACCCCACCTCAGGCCAAACACGGTACTGCAACTGTGGTCATTTTGCGAGACAACGCGTGCAAACCGAGTTACGATTTTTAAGAAATACAGTGCTCGTATTGAAAAAAAACGCTTGTTAACCAAGTTACTTGCAATCCGGGGGTTCTACTGTATACCTTTGCGTTTTTGTAGATATTTTTGTTTTTATTCTGTCTCTCACTGTTAAAATAAACTAAATTAGACTGATCATTTATCGGTCAGTGGGCAAACGTAGTACAAAATCAGGGGGGGTCAAATACTTTTTCCCCTCACTGTGTGTGTATATATAATTTCCCTCTCATAAGTGAATGCTTATGCTGTTCTGTAGTAGGGACTCCCCCCCCCCCCTCATATTTTTAAAATGCAGCTGCCGTAATTTCAATTGATTATATTTCTCGGGAGCGTCTCCTGAGTGTTGGGGCTGTGGACGGTGATAATGTGAGAGTAATTTTCCCCGCTCCTGAAAATATCAGCGTTTTATTGATGCGTTCTGTATTCCTGTTACGCTTGAAAATTCATATACCGCTAAGAACGTTAATAACAAACCCCTCCAGCGGGCATCTCGCTGCTCATTTGTGCTTACACGTTGGGCCGGGCAGATGACAGCGTGTCTCCGGGTAAAAGTATGGGACTTTAATGTCTATCCTGTGTTTATCGAATTTATTCCGACTCTCACAGAACCGCCATCAAATAAGTGGTCTCTGGTGGCGTGAGGCATGAAAGGAAAATATTTTCATTGCACAAATCCAGCGATTATTAAGTGTATGGAGATTGTAGAGTGCGCGGCCGTACTGGCGAGGAGACCGTCTTTTGCACTAATGGAGGGGTGGGCTGTTTTTTTTTTTTTTTTTTTGCACCATAGAAGAGAGAGTGTCGTTATCATCACTGAGAGCATGCGTTTGTACTATCGAAGGGTTCAGTTGGGAGTGGCGCTGGAACTTATGTCTCGTACACACAATCGGTTTTTCCGTCTAGATAATTCCGCTCAAGCTGTCTTGCATACACACCAAATTCCAACTGTTAAAAAAAACACGGTGTGGTACAACACTACGACTAGCTGAGAAAAATTAAGTTCAACGCTTCCGAGCATGCATGTTTTTTTCTCCTGTCGGAGTTCCTTACAGATGAACGGAATTCGAGTGTGTAGTGTAGTGGTCAGTATGTAGTGTAGTGGTCTGGTCAGTGTGTAGTGTAGTGGTCTGGTCAGTGTGTAGTGCAGTGGTCAGTGTGTAGTGGTCTGGTCAGTGTGCAGTGTAGTGGTCTGGTCAGTGTGTAGTGTAGTGGTCAGTGTGTAGTGTAGTGGTCTGGTGAGTGTGTAGTGTAGTGGTCAGTGTGTAGTGTAGTGGTCTGGTCAGTGTGTCATGTAGTGGTCAGTGTGTAGTGTAGTGGTCAGTGTGTAGTGTAGTGGTCTGGTCAGTGTGTAGTGTAGTGGTCTGGTCAGTGTGTAGTGTAGTGGTCTGGTCAGTGTGTCATGTAGTGGTCAGTGTGTAGTGTAGTGGTCAGTGTGTAGTGTAGTGGTCTGGTGAGTGTGTAGTGCAGTGGTCAGTGTGTAGTGTAGTGGTCTGGTCAGTATGTAGTGTAGTGGTCAGTGTGTAGTCTAGTGGTCTAATTAGTGTGTAGTGGTCTGGTCAGTGTGTAGTGTAGTGTAGTGGTCAGTGTGTAGTATAGTGGTCTGGTCAGTGTGTAGTGTAGTGGTCAGTGTGTAGTGTAGTGTAGTGATCAGTGTGTAGTGGACAGTGTGTAGTATAGTGGTCTGGTCAGTGTGTAGTGTAGTGGTCTGGTTAGTGTGTAGTGGTCTGGTCAGTGTGTAGTGTAGTGGTCTGGTCAGTGTGTAGTGTAGTGTTCAGTGTGTAGTGTAGTGGTCTGGTTAGTGTGTAGTGGTCTGGTCAGTGTGTAGTGTAGTGGTCAGTGTGTAGTATAGTGGTCTGGTCAGTGTGTAGTGTAGTGGTCAGTGTGTAGTGTAGTGGTCTGGTTAGTGTGTAGTGATCTGGTCAGTGTGTAGTGTAGTGTAGTGGTCAGTGTGTAGTGGACAGTGTGTAGTATAGTGGTCTGGTCAGTGTGTAGTGTAGTGGTCTGGTTAGTGTGTAGTGGTCTGGTCAGTGTGTAGTGTAGTGGTCTGGTTAGTGTGTAGTGGTCTGGTCAGTGTGTAGTGGACAGTGTAGAACTCAGATAGGTCAATGCAGTGGTCAGTATAGGAATCATGAAGGGTCAGTGTAGTGGTAAGTGTAGTGGTAAGGTAGGTTAGTGTAGTGGTCAGGTAGGTTAGTGTAGTGGTCAGAGTGTAGGAATCAGGCTGTTCAGTACTATTGTAGGAAGGAACGGGGCTTGGGGTGTGCAAAAAGACCGCAGGTCCTAACCTAGTGCGCAAATTATTTGCCTTCCCCCGGGCGCAGACAACCCACGCTACGCCACTGGCCCCACCCTCATCTCTCCCATCTTCTCCTGACCTAGTGTGCTGCCCAGAGGCTGCCCTACTCAACAGGAGTGGGTGTGTGATATCATCAGCCAAGATACCCCTTGTCTGCACCCCAAAACCTTGAGTAGAACTTCCGACGGAAAAAGTCCAATGGGTCACACACGCGGTTGTAATATCCGATGTGTACGCGCCGTTAGGGACTTCTTAGGTCGAGGAGAAGATCAGTTGGCCCTTTAGCTCAGGCACCTTCAGATATGAGCGCATTTCCGCTAACCTCATCACCTACAGCAGACTTTCTCAACTTTTGAACCCCCCCAGAGGAACCCTTAACCACTTAATGCCCCGTACACAAGATCGGAATTTCCGTCAGGATAAACTCAGATGGATTTTTCTGACGGAATTCCATTCAAGCCGTCTTGCATACCAAATTCCAACCGCCCAAAATGCGGTGACGTACACTACGACATGCCTAGAAAAATTAAGTTTAATTCTTCCGAGCATGCATCGACTTGATTCTGAGCATGCGTGTTTTTTTTCTCTGTCGGAGTTCCATACAGACGAACGGAATTTCCATAAAAAAAATAAAAAAAAGAGAACATGTTCTCTTTCTAAGTATTCTTGTCGGAAAAATTGAGAACCAGCTCTCAAACTTTTGTTGTCGGAAATTCCGACAGAAAAAGTCAGATGGAACCTACACATGGTCGGAATTTCCGTCCAAAAGCTCACATCGGAAGCGGCATTACAATCCTGTTCAAACGTGTTTGCTTCGCTTCAAAAATGTTACCCCTTGTCGCTTTCTTGGTGTGTCAAAGTGTCTCCAAAGCCCCCATAGAAGTCTATGACAATGCTCGCTTACGGCACCTGAAGCTTGTGAGGGACTTTTATTCAGTGTAAGCTTTGCTTTGTTTTGGAGATGTTGCAAGTATGAGATATCCAAAGATGCACGGAAAACAAACAATGGAACTGGAAAGATATTATCAGCAGTCACTTCCAGTTCATGTGTTTATATTCTGGGAGTCTCTGGTGCAGACGTCACATCTGGTGTGCAGCGTGGAGCAGCAGAAAAGGTGAGCGGGGTCTGAACTGGAGCGGAGTAACTAGCAGATGGCACATGTGGTGTGCAACATGGGAAAGCTATAGCAGAAGGTCAGTCGGGACCGGAGAGAGAGAGGACTGTATCTGATCATGTACCTGATGGTGGTAATGGTAGCCTCTCTTGCTTCTTAGGTCCTGATGATGAGGAGAACTGTAGGTTTTCTATAGACGTTCGGCTGTATCTACACCAAGGTTACCCTTTACCCACTGAGGGACTTTTACTGAGGGCTTGAAGTGGAGAAGTAGCAACCAGTATGATTTCCGGACAAGTCTATCTCACAGGACATAGCAGCCAGTAGAACTGAACAAGTCTCTCTCACAGGACATAGCAGCCAGTAAAACTCATGGACAAGTCTCTCACACAGACCTAGCAACTGGTATGATTTCCGGACAAGTCTCTCTCACAGGACGTAGCAGCCAGTAGAACTTCTGGACAAATCTCTCTCACAGGACATAGCAGCCAGTAAAACTCATGGACAAGTCTCTCACACAGACCTAGCAACCGGTATGATTTCCGGACAAGTCTCTCTCACAGGACATAGCAGCCAGTAAAACTCATGGACAAGTCTCTCACACAGACCTAGCAACCGGTATGATTTCCGGACAAGTCTCTCTCACAGGACATAGCAGCCAGTAGAACTCCTGGACAAGTCTCTCTCACAGGACATAGCAGCCAGTAGAACTCCCGTACAAGCCTCTCTCACAGGAATTAGCAGCCAGTAGAACTACTGAACAAGTCTTGATAGAGACTAATTAATTGATTTCCTGATACAATCTCAGGGCTACCCATTCTACCGGTTGACCCAGATTAAATTATATGGTGAAACATGTAGAGAACAGAGAGACAAGCTACAGAATCTACATGTTTCACCATATAATTTAATCTGGGTCAACCGGTAGAATGGGTAACCCTGAGATTGTATCAGGAAATCAATTAATTAGTCCCTATCAATTGGCGCCCAACGTGGGGCGCCAAATTGAAAGAGACTAATTGATTTCCTGACAATCTCAGGGTTACCCATTCTACCGGCTGATCTCAAATGAATGAGATGAGACATGCAAAATCAGAGACACTACAAATTTCACATCCTCATCTTTCAGCTTACGACCAACAAAGAGAATGGCTGTCGTCTGGGCAGTTGATTTTATTATCAGCACAAGATCACAAATACATGCATTTCATTGATTCAGTCCATACATACACACCCATTTCACCCGCCCCCCTGTACGTGGCATGGAACCCTCATTGGTCAGTTCATATAGGCATAAAAAGTCAATTGTCAGCTCTGCAAACAGTTCTCTTGGTCACGAGACACAAATTTATTTGGTGGGAGGAAGGCAGGAAGAGGGGAAAGAGAAGCCATAGTCCATCTAGGCATGCAATGGGGGGATGAGAACTTCCTCTTGAAAGTCCATCTGTATGTCCACACAAACCTCAAGTGTAAAGTGAGGGGGGGGGGGGGTGGTCGCAGCTGCTTTTGTAGTTGTAACTTTAGAACAATATCTTGACCAATATTTTCAAGGAAAATATACACTTCATTTCAGTGATTCTAATAAATGAATAGCCTAAAATAAAATAGAGATTTTAGATAATCCACCACAGTCTCTCTCACAGGACTTAGCAGCCAGTAGAACTCCTGGACAAATCTCTCTTACAGGATTTAGCAGCCAGTAGAACTCCTGGACAAATCTCTCTTACAGGATTTAGCAGCCAGTAGAACTCCTGGACAAGTCTCTCTCACAGGACATAGCAGCCAGTAGAACTCCTGGACAAATCTCTCTTACAGGATTTAGCAGCCAGTAGAACTCCTGGACAAGTCTCTCTCACAGGACATAGCAGCCAGCGGCTAGTTACCTTGATTTCGATTTGTAGAACAGCGTCACAGTAGCAGAACCTATAAGTCACCTGGCGATACTGTAAGGATAGTTTTAATGTAGGTGCGTCCTCCAACCAAGTCACCAGGCCCTCCTGAGAGACCAGCCTTCATCCTGGCTCTCTCCAGCAAGGGTCCTCCCCTGGATCTCGCCAGCTTGGCTTGGCTTCTTCCAAACAGGACAAGACAGCCTAAAGACCACCTCAGAATTAGTAGGCCCGAGACAGGCTTGAACTTTCAGCAACGTAGCCTCAGGTCAGGAGGGCCAAGAGGTGAAGACTGACTAGAGCCCATGGCGTCTGTCCCATTAATACCCCCTCCCAGAATGCACAGCGTCCAGGAGACAAAAACTAAATTTACACTATAGCCCTATTTTTAGGAACAGGGGGCAACTCGAAAATTATTTACAATGTTTATAATTCTTAACTCTTGTAAATGTGTGGCCATTAAGAGAGGGCAGGATTCGTAATTGTAAAATCGTTAAAAAGGGCAGGATATATTTGGCCAGTAGGCTTTTGTGACAGACACTGGCGTTTGAAGTATGGGCTCTTTGTTAAGGCTAAGGAGTGTGTGGAGAATAGGGCGCTCTGGATAACAGGGAGACTTTGACAAACATTACATGACTGGCTCTTGAAATGTGATTAATGCACAAGAGCAGCACATCAGAAGAAGGAAGCGCACTCTATAGGAAAAACAAAGC
Source organism: Rana kukunoris (assembly GCA_029574335.1). Classification (NCBI taxonomy): domain Eukaryota; kingdom Metazoa; phylum Chordata; class Amphibia; order Anura; family Ranidae; genus Rana; species Rana kukunoris. The sequence continues at coordinate 323,648,064 of CM056059.1, read as the reverse complement.
AGAGAAGAAGGCGCTTCTAAGTGCAGTAATAAAACACTTTAATGACAGGGAAGGGTTAAAAACACTTACAAGAAGGAAATGATAAAACAAGCATATCAATGAATCCATAACATCCAGCGGGATGACAGCTGCAGGTAGGCCTGGGACAAAAAATAGGCCTGGGCATTTTAGACTGAGTGGAGGGGGGGGGGGGCTTTGCGGCATGGGTTAATGGTGGGATTCCAGCACCTTGTTCCCCCTAACAGTTCTGGACCCCCTGCATGTTACACAGAGCTCCCTACAGTATAGACCCCCCCTACAGTACAGACCCCCCTACATTACAGACCCCCTCTACAATACAGACCCCCCCTACATTACAGCCAAAACAGACCCCCCCCCCCTACATTACAGAGACGTGAACTTTGGCCCGCAGGGCGCCGAAGCCCACCGGGCATATGCAATACAGCCCATACAGCCCTCTACTATACAGCCAATACAGACCCCTTTACATTACAGAGACATGACCTTTGGCCCACGGGCCACCAGGGCCCACCGGGCATATGCCCTATGACCAGTCCAGGCCTGGCTGCAGGTGGAAGTTCCAGCCAACCAGCGGTGGTTAACACTGTCTCTCTGATCCAAAATGGAGGGCCGTGCTGTCCCTCCAAGAAGGAGTGACTGGGCATGCTCCGAAACATGTCCCGCCCACTCTGACATCATTTCCGGTTGCCTGGATTCCATGCTGGTCCTGACAGCATAGCTCGCCATCTTAGCTCAGAGACACCCTTGTTTACCACCGCTGGTCGGCTGGAACGTCCACCTTCAGTTGTCTTTACTCCCAGGACTCCAGGAGGCATCTCGCTGGACATTATGGATTCACTGATATGCCTGTTTTTCACTTCCATCTTGTAAGTGTTTTTAACCCTTCCTTGTCATTAAAGTGTGTTATTACTGTACTTAGAAGCGCCTCCTTCTCTGCTTTCTTTGTTAGACTTCCTTATTGGGAGTCAAAACACCAATAACATTCCTGCCTGAGCACCTCGAAGCTTGGCTGTGGGGGATCACGATTCTGCAATGGATTTTCCCATACAGATAGAGGCAGTGTTGAGTTGGCTGGTGTTGAGTCCAGTGACCTGCAGTGACCGAGGACTCTGGAGGTGGTTTGCAGTATTGTAGACAATTACCTGCAGCCCAGTTCAGGTATCATCCAATTCCATGTTGGATACGCCACCTGCGCGGGACCTCATTTATTCTGGTTATATTGTAATTTGCTTCAGTAAAGTTTGGACTATTTGATGGTATATTCTCATTCTATTATCTCCTTCCACTATTTTACAGAAATATTATATGTCTGTATTATAGTATATTCTTCGAGAGACAGACAGACTGAGATAGGGAAAGATTTAGATAGAGGCAAAGAGAGGGAGGCAGGAAATAGAGGGAGGCAGGAAATAGAGGGAGGCAGGAAAGAGAGGGAGGCAGGAGAGAGAGAGAGAGAGAGAGAGAGAGAGAGAGAGAGAGAGAGAGAGAGAGAGAGAGAGAGAGGGGAAAGAAAAAAATAGTTGATTGGGAGAAAAAAACTAAGATAGAGAGAGAGAGAGAGAGAGAGAGAGATGGGGGTATGAAAGATTGGAGAAGGAAGGGGCAGAAAGTCAAATAAAGAAAGAATGGGAGGGACAGACAGAGAGATAAGGGGATAATGAGAAAGAGAACCTAGGGGACAGGGGCAGAGAGAAAATGAGAAAGTGGGGGAAAAGTGGGGGGGGGGCAGAGAAAGAGAGGAGTAGAGAGAGATAGGGGGCAGCAAAAGAGAGGGGGCAGAGGAAGAGAGATAGAGAGTGGAGGGCAGGGGGGGAAATAAAAGAGAAATAGAGAAGGTGGGTGGGGGGGGGGGACAAAGTAGGGGCCGAGAGACAGAGGGGTGAGAGAGAGAGAGATGGGGCAGAGAGGTAGAGGAGAGAAGAGAGAGAGTGAGGGGGGCAGAGAGGCAAGAGAGAAAGGGGGGAATAGAAAGATGGGTGTAAGGGGTAGAGAAAGGAGCGGGGGGGGGGGGGGGCTGAGAGAGTGAGGGAGAGGAGGGTGGCAAAAAATTCAGAGAGGCTAAAAAAAGGTAGAGAAAGAAATAGGGCAGAGATGAAGTGAGAGGAGGGCAGAGAGAGCAAGAGGAGACTGAAGGAGGGGGTAAGAGAGAGAGTTGGGCATGGGGGGACAGAGAGAAAGTAGGTAGAGAAATGGGGCAGAAAGTGCGAGGATAGAGAGAGAGAGGTGAGGGCAGAAAGTTAACAGAGAGAACAAGGTAGGGGCAGAGAAATGAGGGCAGAAAGGCAACGCGGAAAAAAAAACAGGATAGGAGCAGAGAGAGAGAGAGAGAGAGAGAGAGAGATGGGGTGAGGGGGAGGAGGGGAATAGAAAGATGGGGTGGGGCAGAGAAAGGGGAAGAGGGGGGCTAAGAGAGAGAAAGGAAAATTGGGGGAGAAGGGGGCAGAGAAAGAGAGGAAGAGAGAGAAAGAGAGAGAGAGTGGAGACAAGGGGGCAGAGAAAGAGAGGAGTGGAGACAAATAGAGAGAGAGAGAGAGAGAGAGAGAGAGAGGGGGCAGCAAGAGACAGGGGACAGAGAAAGAGAGAGAGGAAGGCAGAGGGAGAAATGGAAGAGAAATAGAGAAGGTGGGTGGAAGGGGGGGGCAAAGTAGGGTCAGAGAGACAGAGGAGTAAGAGAGAGAGAGAGAGAGATGGGGCAGAGAGGGAGGGAGAGGAGAGTAGAGAGTGGGAGGAAGAGGCGAGTAGAGAGAGTGAGGGGGGCAGAGAGTAAGGGGGAGGGAGAGGAGAGTAGATAGAGTGAGGGGGCAGAGAGTGAGGGAGAGTAGAGGAGAGGAGAGAGAGTGAGGGTGGCAGAGAGGGAGGGAAAGGAGAGTAGACAGAGTGAGGGGGGCAGAGAGGCAAGAGAAAGGGGGAGAGGGAGAGAGAGAGAGAGAGAGAGAGAGAGAGAGAGAGAGAGAGAGAGAGAGAGAGAGAGAGAGAAAGAGAGAAATAGGGCAGAGATGAAGTGAGAGGAGGGCAGAGAGAGCAAGAAGAGATAGTGAAGGAGGGGGTAAGAGGGAGAGAGAGAGAGAGAGAGAGCGTGCATGGAAGGGGGCAGAGAAAGAAAAAGAGAGGGGCTGGGAGAGAGGAGGATATAGTAAATACATAGAGGCTAAGGAAAGGTAGAGAGAGGAATAAGCAGAGGAAGACCAACATAAAAGTAATGAAAAAACATACAAAACAAGGCAGAGCAAAGCTAAATTTTTACACTGGATTAGAACAGAATGGACAGAGGGACACAGCCAGACAAAAAGGACAGAGAAAAAAAGAGATGCATAGTAATATAAACGGAATATACAGAAAACAAAGAATATATAGATTCTTCATATATATATATATATATATATATATATATATATATATATATATATATATATATATATATATATATATATATATAAATGTATAAGGAAAATACAGAGAAATAAAGGAATATATATATATAAAATGAATATATAAAGAATTTAAGAAATATATAAAGAAATAAAGGAATATACAGAGAAATAAAAGAATGTATAAAGAAATAAAGGAATATACAGAGAAATAAAAGACTATATTTAGAAAAAGAAATGAATATATAAAGAATTAAAGAAATATACACAGAAATAATGGAATGTATAGAGTAATAAGATAATATATAGATATATAAAGGAATATACATAGAAACAAAATAAATGTATAAACAAATAATGGAATATATAGAGATATAAAGAAACGTATAGGAAAATACAGGTCTGTATAGAGGAATAAAGCAATCTACAGAGAAATGATAGAATATATAGAGAAATAAAGGGAATGTATAGATATATAATTGAATATCCAGAGATATAAATGATCACACAGATCGGAGATCCCCGGGAATTGGGAACAAGTTGTCAGCTCCGTAGTTCAGCCTTTGCTCTCGCTCCCCCTACAGGCTGTCAGTGGAAGTGCAGGCAGAGTTCGGTAGCTGCGCTCAGAGCTCCGTCTCTCCAGCCCGGAGAACATGTTCCGCTTGTTCCGCTTCTTCTGATAGAAGAAGGTTTCTCAGTCTCAGCACCGGAGCCGTTCCCTTCTCTCCCCGGCATGGACAGTGCCACCTTCCTCCGCTGCCTCCTCCTCTCCCTGGCAGCCCGGAGTGATGGAGCCAGGAACAGAAGACCCGTCTTCTCCGGGTCAGTCCAGGAGAACCGACCGGCAGGGACCAGAGTGACCGGACTGAGCGTCCACCTGAACCGTCTGAGCCGGGATCCGTGGTGCTCCCTGGTGGCAGGGCGAAGGTGGCACCTGCAGCTCCTGGGGGAGGACGGGGGTCACTTTGAGCTTTATTTCCACCACCGGTTCGCCCAGCTGTCCCTCCGAACCTCCCAACAACTGGACCGGGAGCTCCGCTCCAGATATCTGCTCAAACTAGGGCTATGCTGCAAACTTTGCCTGTCCCCCGAGCACACGGTGACAGAACTGGCCCTGCTCACCGTCCATGTCCTGGACCTCAATGACAATGCCCCTCAGTTCAGCCCCTCCACCAACCTGTCCAGGATCAGCCTGGATGTCACCACCAGACTCAAGTCTGAGGTCTATAGGGTGAGGGCAGAGGACGCCGACCTGGGCACCAACGCCGACCTGGTCTACTTTGCAGACCCAATCAGCAACTATTTCTTTGTCATCCCCAAAACTGGCCAAGTGGTGCTGGTGGAGTCCATTCTGAACCTCAAGAAGAGCGTCAACTTGACTATATTTGCCAGGGACCATGGGCAGCCTCCTTTGGTCAGTGCCCCCTTGGAAGTGGAGATCTCCCCCAGGACGAAGAAGTTTGGGGCAATGGATAGAGAAGAAGTGACTAGGCTGAAACGGTCCCTGGAGGTGGACTCATCTTCTCCATCCACCATTGGTGACTCCTTCTTGAAGATCTCCAGTAAGCCTACAAAATTAGAGAATGGAAGCCTGAAACAACCACCAACTATAGCTTTTCCTGGTGTTACCACTGATGGGGCCCCTTTGGAGGTACAGCCGGTGCTGGAACTTATTGTTGAGGATACCCCTGTTGAGTTCCCTGGGATTAGAGACCTTCCTATAGCAGATATGGAGGACATTCTGAAACTTAAACAATCCAATTACACCCCAAAACCCTCAACCACCCATGAGGACCCAACTGATGGCTCATATACCACCACTATGGAAGAGAAGCCCTCTCCTAGAAGAAAGACCTTCTCAACATTGTCTTCAGGTTCTGGTACTATGTCTGATCCAGAGGATATCACTGTTGAGTTCCCTGGGATTAGAGACCTTCCTATAGTAGATATGGAGAACATTCTGAGACCTAAACGATCCAATCACACCCCAGAACCCTCAACCACCCATGAGGATCCAACTGATGGATCACATACCAGCACTATGGAAGATAAGGCCTCTCCAAGAAGAAAGACCTTCTCAACATTGTCTTCAGGTTCTGGTACTATGTCTGATCCAGAGGATATCACTGTTGAGTTCCCTGGGATTAGAGACCTTCCTATAGTAGATATGGAGAACATTCTGAGACCTAAACGATCCAATCACACCCCAGAACCCTCAACCACCCATGAGGATCCAACTGATGGATCACATACCAGCACTATGGAAGATAAGGCCTCTCCAAGAAGAAAGACCTTCTCAACATTGTCTTCAGGTTCTGGTACTATGTCTGATCCAGAGGATATCACTGTTGAGTTCCCTGGGATTAGAGACCTTCCTATAGTAGATATGGAGAACATTCTGAGACCTAAACGATCCAATCACACCCCAGAACCCTCAACCACCCATGAGGATCCAACTGATGGATCACATACCAGCACTATGGAAGATAAGGCCTCTCCAAGAAGAAAGACCTTCTCAACATTGTCTTCAGGTTCTGGTACTATGTCTGATCCAGAGAAAATTACTGTTGGGCCTTCTTTAGAACTGAGTATATTCTCAAGGAGAAAGAACCTTGGTATACCAGACTCCTCTACCACCCATGAGGACCCAATGGATGGCTCATATACCACCACTATGGATGTGGAGCCCTCTCTAAGAAGAAAGACCTTCTCAACTCAATGCCCTCCATTGTATTCAGGCTCTTGTAATGTGTCAGTTCCAGAGGATAGCATTGTTGGGTCCTCTTTGGAATTTGGTATTTTCTCAAAGGGAAAGAACCTTGGTATACCAGACTCCTCTACCACTAATGAGGACCCCACTGATGGTTTATATAGCACCACCATGGATGTGGAGCCTCCTCAAATGAAAAAGACCTTCTTAGCTATGGACAAACCCATATGTTCCTCAGGCTCCTGTACCACCATTGGGTCTCCAATAGAAGGGGGTATCTTCTTAAGGATAAAGAACCATGCTATATCAAACTCCTTTACCACCAATGAAGACATCACCGATGGCCCAGTTAGCACTGTCAGTAGAATGGAGCTCTCTCCAGGAATAAAGACCCTTTCAAGAAAAGATAAAGACATGGACAGACCAAAAGGTCCCTCATTGTCTTCACACTCCTCTGCTGTGCCAATTCCTGTGGGTACCATTATTGACAGTAACCTAGAAATGGGGTTCTACCCTAGGGTCAAAGAACTGAATGTTGACTATATAGAGGAGGTCACCTGGGGACAGAACAGGCTGAAACGGTCCCCTGTGTCACCAGATTCCTTCTCTGCTGTCTCCATTGCTGAGAATACCCCTGTTGGCTCCATCATTACCACCTTGGTGTCTGGAGAGCTTCAGTCTCCTTGGTATGAGCTGGTGTCGCCCTCCCCTGAAGACTCTCCTGTTGCTGTGAATAGGGAAAATGGGGATGTGTTGCTGATCAGCACCTTGGACAGGGAATCTCAGGACAGCTATGAGTGTCTCATCAAAGAGCAGGAGAGAGCTGGTAAGAGGCCTTTGCCGGGGTCCTACGGGGGCTCATTCCTATCATTATCTTTAATAATAGTCAAACTGTTTTATTAAAAACTTTTATTAGATTGTACAACATCAGAATGATCAGAGGGCGCCTTAAGGCTTTTAATGTGATATACTGTTTAAAAGAGTGGCGCATAAGAGAGCAGCAATTTGCATGGAAATCTGTGATAGTATTGAATATTTAGTGGAGCAATTTACCTGTGTGTAGTATTTTTTTAACCAGTTAAAGGGCCAGTCCATGCAAAAAGTGATGTTTTTGTTATAGGTGGAGCATAGTACGTAGAGTCACCCCTTGGGTTCCAACTGTATATCTCGAATAGTGACATCCCCTGGTATATTTCTACAAACTTATGGTAAAACCAAAAATGTAATATAAATAAATAATAAAAAAACCTTGCATCTTCAGAACCTTAAAGAGGAAGTAAAGCCTGTTTAAAAAAAAAAAAAACTCATGCAAGGAAAAGGCATAATGAGCTAGTATGACTAGCATACTAGCTCATTATGAATTACTTACCTTAGATCGAAGCCCCCAGAGCCGTCCTCGTCTCCCCCTCAGGCCGCAGACATCTCTCCCAGAGGTTACTTCTGGGCATCGCGGCTCTGGGGTTTGTGATTGGCCGGAGCCGCAATGACGTCACTCGAGCCGCCAGCAACGGCACACGCTAGGGAAGAAATGGCACAGAGTTTCGTTTCTTCCCAGCGCATGCGCCGTTTACAAGTGAAATATCACCAAAACAGTGCACGCTTAGGAGATATTTCCACTACCTATAGGTAAAAGTCAACAAAAAGGGTTTACAAGCACTTTAAACCTCCAGATAAAGGAAACCAAATAAATATTTCCATGCTCTGTTGTTGGCCAGCTTGTGTTCTCCATAGTATGTATAGTTTGCAAGAACCAGTCCTACTAGTGATGGACTTTACTGGCCCCCACATAAGACAGAATCCGATTTATAAAAGAATATTAAACCTTTATTATACAATACAGTGGAACCTTGAATTACAAGCATAATCCGTTCCAGGAGAATGCTCATAATCCAAAGCATTCGCATATCAAAAGAGGTTTCCCCATAGAAGTCAATGGTAACTAAAATAATTAGTTCCACATTGACTTCAATGGCATGCAATACCGCATGTGGCCAGAGATGGGGGGTCTTTTTGGCGAGATGTTGTGGGGTCTTATTGACCCCATATCACTGTAAGACCCTTTTCACACTGAGGGCGTATTGCAGTCGCTATAGCGCTAAGAATAGCGCCTGCAATCCGCCCTCAAACAGCTGCTCCATTGTCTCCAGTGTGAAAGCTTGAGGGCTTTCACACTGGAGCAGTGCGCCAGCAGGACGGTAAAAAAAAGTCCTGCTAGCCGCATCTTTGGAGCGGTGGAGGAGTGGTGTGTGTATACGACTCCTCCTTCGCTCCTGCCCATTGAAATCAATGGGACAGCGTGGCTATACCACCCGCAATGCGCTGCTTCAGCCGGTTTTAACCCTTTCTCGGCCGCTAGCGGGGAGTTAAAAGCGCCCCTCTAGCGGGCAAATTGTGCCGCAAATCCGCCCACATTGACGTCGGTAAAAATAGCAGCGTTTTACCACCGACGCTATGGGTGGCTCAGTGTGAAAGGGGTCTTAAGAGGACCTATCATGTCATAATCCTATTACAAGGGATGTTTGCATTCGTTGTAATAGGAATAAAAGTGATCAAACATTTTTTAGGTGTCAAATAAAAAACAAAAAAGTGAGGTGTTGCCGCGAATGTTAGAGCGAGAGCAATAATTCTAGCTCTAGACCTCCTCTGTAACTCAAAACATGTAACCAGTAAAAAAAATGTCAAAGCTTGTCGCCATTCCATGAGTGTGCGCATTTTTTAAGCGTGACATGTTAGGTATCTATTTACTCGGCGTAAAATCATCTTTCACATTATGCAAAAAAAATTGGACTAACTTTACTGTTTTTTTTTTTTTTTTAACCACTAGCCGACCAGCCGCCGTGGTCCTGGGTGAGAGCCCGTAGCTCTACATCGGGACTTTCGCGGCCGCTAGGGGGTCCCAAAAATGTGTCAAAAGTGTCCGATGTGTCCGCCATAATGTCGCAGTACCAAAAAAAAACGCTGATCGCCGCCATTACTAGTAAAAAAAAAATATTAATAAAAATGCCATAAAACTACCCCCTTTTTTGTAAACGCTATAAATTTTGCGCAAACCAATCAATAAACGCTAATTGCGATTTTTTTTTACGAAAAATATGTAGAAGAATACGTATCGGCCTAAACTGGGGAAAAAAAAAATTTTTTATATCTTTTTTGGTGATATTTATAATAGCAAAATGTAAAAAATATTGCATTTTTTTCAAAATAGTCGCTCTATTTTTTGTTTATAGCGCAAAAAATAAAAACCGCAGAGATGATCAAATAGCACCTAATGAAAGCTCTATTTGGGGGAAAAAAAGGACGCCAATTTTGTTTGGGAGCCACGTCGCACGACCGCGCAATTGTCGGTTAAAGCGACGCAGTGCCGAATCACAAAAAGTGCTCTGGTCTTTGGACAGCAATATGGTCCGGGGCTAAAGTGGTTAAGCATAAAAATTGCTGCGCAAATACCACGCGACATAAAAAGTTGCAACGACCACCATTGTATTCTCTAGGGTCCCTGCTAAAAAAAAACATATATAATGTTTGGGGGTTCTATGTAAATTTCTAGCAAAAAAAAAATATAGTTTTTACATGTAGGAGAGAAATGTCAGAAGTGGGTTATAATGATTTCTGGAGATGTGCGTTCTGGCTGGATTTATTTCTTAAACAATGGCAAATGTGTATCAGTTTGTATCATTTCCATCAAATGTGGGATTTTCCAAAAAAACGACATTAGTGCCGATTGTGCAACAATTTATTGCTACAGAAGCAAAGTCTTTATCTATTACTATGTACGAGATTTTTTTATCCCAACTGTTAAAGGGACAGTCCAACCAAAAGAGACGCTACAGTTTCTTCCATCACTTGGGGGCGCTATTGGTGAGATCTCTTATGGAGAATGTAATAGAAAGGGCCGACCCTTTTTTTAAATTGGGATCTGGTTTTCCAGCCACAGAGAACTGATCCATAGCCTTGCATTTAGAAGACAAAATTACACTTGTTTGGTAATCTCACAAACTTGTCCAGGGGAGAAAGTCACACCTGTCCCAGAGACTTGCACTGGGAGGAGTGGGTCACACCTGTCCCATAGACTAGCACTGGGAGGAGTGAGTCACACCTGTCCCATAGACTAGCACTGGGAGGAGTGGGTCGAACCTGTCCCATAAACTAACACTGGGAGGAGTGGGTCACACCTGTCCCATAGACTTGCACTGGGAGGAGTGGGTCACACCTGTCCCATAGACTTGCACTGGGAGGAGTGGGTCACACCTGGCCCATAGACTTGCACTGGGAGGAGTGGGTCACACCTGGCCCATAGACTTGCACTGGGAGGAGTGGGTCACACCTGTCCCATAGACTAGCACTGGGAGGAGTGGGTCACACCTGTCCCATAGACTTGCACTGGGAGGAGTGGGTCACACCTGCCCATAGACTTGCACTGGGAGGAGTGGGTCACACCTGTCCCATAGACTAGCACTGGGAGGAGTGGGTCACACCTGTCCCATAGACTTGCACTGGGAGGAGTGGGTCACACCTGCCCATAGACTTGCCTGGGAGGAGTGGGTCACACCTGGCCTATAGACTTGCACTGGGAGGAGTGGGTCACACCTGCCCATAGACTTGCCTGGGAGGAGTGGGTCACACCTGGCCTATAGACTTGCACTGGGAGGAGTGGGTCACACCTGGCCTATAGACTTGCCTGGGAGGAGTGGGTCACACCTGGCCTATAGACTTGCCTGGGAGAAGTGGGTCACACCTGGCCTATAGACTTGCACTGGGAAGAGTGGGTCACACCTGGCCCATAGACTTGCACTGGGAGGAGTGGGTCACACCTGGCCCATAGACTTGCACTGGGAGGAGTGGGTCACACCTGGCCCATAGACTTGCACTGGGAGGAGTGGGTCACACCTGGCCCATAGACTTGCACTGGGAAGAGTGGGTCACACCTGGCCCATAGACTTGCACTGGGAAGAGTGGGTCACACCTGGCCCATAGACTTGCACTGGGAAGAGTGGGTCACACCTGGCCCATAGACTTGCACTGGGAAGAGTGGGTCACACCTGGCCCATAGACTTGCACTGGGAAGAGTGGGTCACACCTGGCCCATAGACTTGCACTGGGATAAGAAGGTGACACCTGTCCCATAAACTTTCATTAGGAAAGAGACACACCCCCATCCCATATTCTTGCTTTAACAGAGTCACACATGTCCTATGGACTCACAGTGGTGAACAATTTTTACTGGCAGAGGAAGCTATAATGTGTCCCATAGACTTGCATTGGGAACGAGAATCAAACTATCATTTGGAGAGAGAAAAATCACTTCCTAGACTTACATTGGGTGAAAGCTACATATGTGCTGTACATCTGCATTGACAGAGAAAGCGGCACCTGTCCCATAGACTTTCATTGGGAGAGAGAGCTAAAAACGCGGCATAGACTAGATAGAGTGACAGCTAACTTATAGGCTTGCATTGGTAAAAGAGCCACACCTGTCCCATAGACTTACATTGGGAGAGAGACCCACACCTGTCCCATAGACTTACATTGGGAGAGAGACCCACACCTGTCCCATAATCTTGCATTTGGAAATGAGAGTCACACTTGTCTCACAAACTATCACACCTGATCCACAGACAATCATTTGAAGAAAGAATTGCACCTGTCCCACTGACTTGTATTCACAGAGATAATTGCACCTGTCCAATAAACTATCAAGAGGAAAGAGACTCACACCTGTCCAATATAGACTAACACCTGTCCCATAGACTTGCTTTGGCAGAGAGAATCACACCTATCTCATAGACTATCATTTAGAGAGGGTGACACCTGTCCCACAGACTTGCATTGATAGAGAGAACCGCCCCTGTCCCATAAACTTACAGAGAGAATCATACTTGTTCCATAGACTTGCATTGGGGGAGAGGGTCACACCTGTCCCATAGAATTACATTGGGGGAGAGGGTCACACCTGTCCCATAGACTTGCATTGGGGGAGAGGGTCACACCTGTCCCATAGAATTACATTGGGGGAGAGGGTCACACCTGTCCCATAGAATTACATTGGGGGAGAGGGTCACACCTGTCCCATAGACTTGCATTGGGGGAGAGGGTCACACCTGTCCCATAGAATTACATTGGGGGAGAGGGTCACACCTGTCCCATAGAATTACATTGGCAGAGAGAATCACACTTGTGCCATAGACTAACAATAGGAGAAAGATTATGAGACAGGTGTGATTCTATCAAGGAGACTTGCATTGGGAACGAGAATCAAACTATCATTTGGAGAGAGAAAAATCACTTCCTAGACTTACATTGGGTGAAAGCTACATATGTGCTGTACACCTGCATTGACAGAGAAAGCGGCACCTGTCCCATAGACTTTCATTGGGAGAGAGAGCTAAAAACGCGGCATAGACTAGATAGAGTGACAGCTAACTTATAGGCTTGCATTGGTAAAAGAGCCACACCTGTCCCATAGACTTACATTGGGAGAGAGACCCACACCTGTCCCATAATCTTGCATTTGGAAATGAGAGTCACACTTGTCTCACAAACTATCACACCTGATCCACAGACAATCATTTGAAGAAAGAATTGCACCTGTCCCACTGACTTGTATTCACAGAGATAATTGCACCTGTCCAATAAACTATCAAGAGGAAAGAGACTCACACCTGTCCAATATAGACTAACACCTGTCCCATAGACTTGCTTTGGCAGAGAGAATCACACCTATCTCATAGACTATCATTTAGAGAGGGTCACACCTGTCCCACAGACTTGCATTGATAGAGAGAACCGCCCCTGTCCCATAAACTTACAGAGAGAATCATACTTGTTCCATAGACTTGCATTGGGGGAGAGGGTCACACCTGTCCCATAGAATTACATTGGGGGAGAGGGTCACACCTGTCCCATAGAATTACATTGGGGGAGAGGGTCACACCTGTCCCATAGAATTACATTGGGGGAGAGGGTCACATCTGTCCCATATAATTACATTGGGGGAGAGGGTTACACCTGTCCCATAGACTTGCATTGGGGGAGAGGGTCACACCTGTCCCATAGAATTACATTGGGGGAGAGGGTCACACCTGTCCCATAGAATTACATTGGGGGAGAGGGTCACACCTGTCCCATAGACTTGCATTGGGGGAGAGGGTCACACCTGTCCCATAGACTTGCATTGGGGGAGAGGGTCACACCTGTCCCATAGACTTGCATTGGGGGAGAGGGTCACACCTGTCCCATAGAATTACATTGGGGGAGAGGGTCACACCTGTCCCATAGACTTGCATTGGGGGAGAGGGTCACACCTGTCCCATAGACTTGCATTGGGGGAGAGGGTCACACCTGTCCCATAGAATTACATTGGCAGAGAGAATCACACTTGTGCCATAGACTAACAATAGGAGAAAGATTATGAGACAGGTGTGATTCTATCAAGGAGAGAGAATCACACCTGTCCCTTAGACTATCATTAAGGTCCCACCTGTCCCACAGACTTGCATTGGCAGAGAGAATCACCCCTGTCCCATATACTTGCTCTGGCAATTAGGAAACCTTTTGCACACCTGTCTATAATGCAGGAGAGTTTTTCCCCACCGCAGGCAAGAAATTCCTCAAAACTACCCACTGGACCTCAACCTTTCTTAGATGCATGAAGCATAGAGAATGGAAATTGCACAGCACAGGGCCAGGAAGCAGTCCCTGGATCCAAAGAGCTTACAATCTAAGGTCCCTATCTCATTGGCATACATACGCATATTAGGGCCAAGGAGACAGGAGTCTGTGCTTGCAAGAAGACCCACATGCAAACTCCATGCAGGTAGTGTCATGGTTGGGATTTGAACTGAAGACCCCAGTGCTGCAAGGCAGAAGTGGTAACCACTAAGCCACTGTGTGACATCAAAGCCCATTCACGTGTGTGTGTGTGTGGGGGGGGGGGGGTGTTGCATTTATACTCGTTTTGTGCGTGTTTTTGTGTTGCGTGCGACAAACGTGCCAAAGTAGCTCTTAAAGCTTTCTGAGCATTGAAGTTTGCACATTTTTTAACCACACATTTCGCCGCATTTGTCAAGCTTTTTCCGTGCCGAAGAACGCGTCTGCTTGCTGCATTTGGGGTAACGTTAACAATGAATTACACCGCAAACACAACAAAGAGTTTTCCCAAGGTGCGAAAAACAAGGGGGCCTAATTCTAAAAACACTTTGGCACCCCCGGAAAAAAAAAATCGCCAGAGGAATTTTACTCTGCTGCTGCTTTCTGACACACCTATGCGGTTTCTGTTTTGCAGAAACACACTACACTCCATTAAACATGGTTTTCCATGGTACACGTTCACATCTATGCGTTTTTTATCCGTTGCAGTTTTGGTCGGGGACTTTTTTTCCCGCAGCAGATTACGGTTTGCTTCAAAGGATCCGCACCAGAAATGCAAGTGTTGCTTTTTTGATGCGTTTTGCGTTTTTTTCACTTTAATACACTGTGTATAGCTGATTGCTAAGGAGCGGGCCGGGAAGCCAACCGTTGCGTTCTTATTAACCGATGCGTTGCCAGTGGGTTGCCCACTGACCGCTGAATGTGAAAAAAGCAAAACAAATCAGGAAAAAAAACCTGGGGTCCCCCCAATCCATACCAGGCCCTTTAGGGCTCGTAGGGATTTTGAGGGGAACCCCACTCCAATTTTATTTAAAAAAAAAGGCATGGAGTTCCCCTCCAAAATCCATACCAGACCCTTATCTGACCTGTCAGGCTGGATGCTTAGATAAGGGTCTGGTATGGATTTTGAGGGGAACCCCACCTCAAAATGTAAAAAATAAATAAAAAAAGATGTAGGGTCCCCCCCAAAATCAATACCAGACCCTCATCTGAGCACGCAGCCCAGCAGGTCAGGAAACCATACCAGGCTACATGCCCTCAACATAGGAGGGTGTTTTGGGGTGGGGAGGGTCCTTTTGGGTCTAGTATGGATTTTGAGGGGAACTCTACATAATTAAAAAAAAATAGGGGTGGGGCTCCCCCCAAAATCCATACCAAACCCTTATCCGAGCATGCAGCCTGGCAGGTCAGGAAAGGGAGGGGACAAGCAACCCCCCTGAACCATACCAGGCCACATGCGCTCAACATAGGAGGGTGCTTTGGGGCAGGGGGGGGCTTTTGGGTCTGGTATGGATTTTGAGGGAAACCCTACACAAAAATTTGAAAAATAAATTGGGATGGGGCTCCCCACAAAACCCATACCAAACCCTTATCCGAGAATGCAGCCTGGAAAGGGAGGGGACAAGCAGCCCCCCGAACCATACCAGGCCACATGCCCTCAACATGCCCCCCCAAAGCACCTTTTCTGGAGCAGAGGGGAACCCGACAGCATTTAAAAAAAAATGTTGGTGTGGGGTTCCCCCTCAAAATCCATACCAGACCCAAAGGTTTTTTTGCTGGTAATTCTTGTTTCTACAATTAGCTATCAGTGGGGAAGCCCGCTCATCAGCTGTTAAGGATGTTGCGCCCGACTTCCCAGCCCACACCTTAAAGCGGAGCTCCAGCCCTCCCACCAAAAAATGTAAAGTCAGTAGCTACAAATACTGTAGCTGCTGACCTTTACTATTAGGGCACTTACCTGTCTAGGTTGGGCTGGCTGCAGCAGCGAACTTCAGCTGGAAGTGGGAGCGGGTACGTGCCAGTTGCCCGCTCCCCCCACAAAATGCCAAATGCGGAAGCAGAGAGGTGGAGGAGGGAGACAAGCGGAGCTTCCCCTTTTGGGTGGAGCCCCTCTTTAACAACCAGCTATACACAGTGTGTTATGGAGAAAAGAAAACACATGTAAAACATTTGCATTTTTGATGGGGGTCCATTGAAGTCTATTACACGCAAAACGCAATCTGCTGCAGGGGGGAAAGTCCCTTTCTAAAAATGCACCAGCCGAAAAACGCAGAGATGTAAACATGTACCATAGGAAACCCTGTTAAATGGACTGTAGTGCGTTTCCATAAACTGCACTAAAAAATGCATAGGTGTGAACATTGGGTTAGTGCTCTCCTTAACAGGTGTCCCTGTTGAAAGATTTCACCTCTATTCTTGTTCTGGTGACAACCTTGATACAAACAAAGCATCTTTGAATCCATATCTGTTTATGTATGTCTCTATAAAACTTCGCCCCTCCAGATTGGATAGCTAATGTTTTGCAGTTCCGGCACCTCCAGCATTGAATGCATGCAATGGCATGAGGCGCTGAAGTGTGCTAGATGGTCTATTGATGTTAGCTGCTGGGGAATCTGTTGTTGCTGGTGAGGGATCTATTGTTACTGAATTGTTCCTTGCAGCTGTTGAGGGAGAGGTCTTTGTTGATGGCTACTGGAGGGTCTATTATTACTGGCTGCTCTGTGATCTGTTGTTGCTGGTGGACAAATCCTCTTGGGGGTGTATTTATCCTGGGGGGGGTATTTTGTTGCAAGAGGGGTCTATTGTTGCTGAAGGTTATTTTGTTGCAGGGAGGGGGTCTATTGTTGCTGGGGTGGATATATTGCTGCTGGGGTGGATCTATTGCTGCTGGCGGACAAATATTCTCGAGAGTGTATTTTTGCTGGGGTGGATCTATTGTTGCTGGGGGGGGTATTTTGATGCGGGCCAGGGCTATTGTTTGCTACAGGGGGATCTATTTTACTGCTTTTCATGTTTTCATTAACAAATTCAATACAAAGCACAGCAAAACAATACTTGATTTCCTAAAGGGGCGATACTGGGAGGTGGGTAGTGGTTGGATCTAAAGAACGGTGCTTGGAGGTGGAAGTGTAGGGGGGTGGTGGAGACAAGGAACAGTGATTGGAGGTAGGTGGGGGGTGGAGACGAGGTATGATGCTTGGAGATGGGTGGAAAAAAGGAATGGAGCTCAGAGGTGGGTAGAGGGTTGAGACAGGGAACGGTTTTCCGAGGTGGGTGGGGGGTAAAGATGTGGATTGGTGCGCAGATTTAGGTAGGAGGTGGAGACAAAGAACAGTGCTCAGAGGTGGGTGGAAGGCGAAGATAAGGAACAGTGCTTGGAGGTGGGTGGGGGGATTGAAGACAAGGAACAGTGCTCCGAGGTGGGTAGGGGTAGAGACAAGGAACGGTGCTTGGATGTGGGTGGGGGTAGAGACAAGGAATAGTGTTCAGGTGTGGGTGGAGGGTAGAGACGAGGAACGGTTTTTCGCATGTGGGTGGGGATTGGAGACAAGGAACGGTGCTCGAATGTGGGTGGAGGGTAGAGACAAGGAACGGTGTTCGGAGGTGGGTGGAGGGTAGAGACAAGAAACGGTGCTCGAATGTGGGTGGAGGGTAGAGACAAGGAACGGTGTTCGCATGTAGGTGGGGGCGTGGAGTCAAGGAGCGGTGTACGGAGGTGGGTGGAGGGTAGAGACAAGAAACGGTGCTCGGAGGTGGGTGAAGGGTAGCGACAAGGAACAGTGTTTGGAGGCGGGTTGGGGGGTGGAGAGTGGAGACAAGAAATGGTGCTCAGAGGCGGGTTGAGGATGGAGACAAGGAATGGTGCTCGGAGGTGGTAGGGGGTAGAGACAAGGAACAATGTTTGGAGGTGGGTGGAGGGTCAAGACAAGGAATTGTACTCTGAGGTGGGTGGTGGGGAGGAGACAAGGAACGGTGTTCGGAGGTGGGTTGGGGGGGTGGAGACAAGGAACGGTGCTTGGAGGTGGGCGGTGGGGGAGATAGGGAATGGTACTCAGAGGTGGGTGGTGGGGTGGAGAGAAGCAACAGTGCTCCGAGGTGGGTAGGTGTTAGAGACAAGGAACGGTGCTTGGATGTGCGTGGGGGTAAAGACAATGAATAGTACTCAGAGGTGGGTGATGGGGTGGAGACAAGGAACGGTGCTCGGAGGTCGGTGGGCAGTGGAGAGAAGGTACAACGCTCGGAGGTGGGTTGGGGGGTGGAGATGAGGAATGGTGCTCGGAGGTGGAAACAAGGAACGGTGCTCAGAGGTGGGTTGGGGGGTGGAGACAAGAAATGGTGCTCGGAGGTGGGTAGAGACAAGGAACAGTGTTTGGAAGTGGGTGGAGGGTCAAGACAAGGAACGGTGCTTGGAGGTGGAAAAGAGACAGGGAATGGTACTCGGAGGTGGGTGGAGACAACACACGGTGCTCGGAGGTCGTGGGGTGGAGAGAAGGAACGGTGCTCGGAGGTGGGTTGGGAGGTGGGGACAAGGAACGGTGCTCGGAGGTGGGTTGGGGGGTGTAGACAAAGAATGGTGCTTGGAGGTGGAGACAAGGAATGGTGCTCGGAGGCGGGTAGGGGGTGGAGACAAGGAACAGTGCTCGGAGGTGGAGACAAGTAACGGTGCTCGGAGGTGGAGACAAGTAACGGTGCTCGGAGGTGGAGACAAGGAACAGTGCTAGGAGGCGGGTAGGTGGTGGAGACAAGGGGTGACTCGGAAGGAAAAAAAAGCCCTGGACTGAGCGCTCACCATTTGCTGTACCATATTTTGCTTTAACAAGGATTCCAACCCATCCCTATACTTTTTTCAAAGCTACAAAAAAAACTTTTGGCTGGAGATACTCTTAAATCCAATTAGTGAACTGCTGTGTGCTCATTTTTTTTTCTTCTTTAGATCACATTTAAAGGGCCGCACCATGTTTAATGTAAAAGGCGTAAGCACCCCTTGAACCAGTCGGAAGCCTTCCTAAGGGAAGGTGGCGGCGGAGGAGCTTTGATGTAAATTCATAGGCGAGAAAAAAAAAATATCCAGCCACTTAGAAAAAAAAAAAAAAAGAAGAAAAAAGCGTAATGCATGTGTAGCCGCTGTGAATCCCTTCCCCCGATGCACTCTAAGGTACACAAGCCCCAGAAATATTCAATACAATTCAGAATCACACGACGTTAACGGCAGATAAGACGCCAAAACGCATTCTCCTGTCTAATCTCCCTCCTACTTATTATGTATTTATTCTGCTTATTATGTATATATAACAAGCGCCTTTTCATTTCAGCATCTTTTTATATTTTTTTATATATTTTCTTTTTTTCACGCCTGCTGGAGAATGTTCAAAGGATCCACTACTTTGTCAGCAAAGTTATGTTTTTTTTTTTTATGTTATGCTTGAGTTTGCTTTTAATCACGTTCAGGCGCCGAGGCTTATTTACCAGAAGTGCATTTCAGTGTAAATTTGCATTAAACCATAGCAACCAATCTTTGTTGCTCATTGTCTAATCTGCATTAGAGCGCGGCTTCTCCGGAGCTGCAGATCTCAGCGGCTGGCGAACTACAACTCGTTAGTCGGCCCCCGTAATTTTCACCGGTTGAGGACTTCGAACGCGCGGCGGCGACTACGGATCGGCGAGTTTGTCAAATCGAAATCTGTCAGTGATCGACTTGATGTGTCGCTGAGATCGATTGGTTTGATTGGAAAAAATAAAATAAAAAGAATACATCCTATGTTGGACTGAACTGGTAAAGAACTCTTTATGTCGGGGGGGGGGGTGGGGGGTGGGTATCGATCGATGTCAAATTCACAAAGGTCCACTCAGTAAAACTGTCTTCCAGCAGAGGTCCGAGTCACATGTTGGGTTCTGATTGGCGCCTCTGTGCATTGGCAGAACGCGGCGCACTTTTGCCAGTGCCAAACCGCATGGTGCCACAGTACCATGCAGCTCAGTACGGCGCAATTTAAAAAAATGAAATAAATGGGCCGCCTACTCGCAGGACGCAGTGATGTGCACCTAGCCTCAGATCCTTCACATCACAATCCTGTTATTACACCAGTGTTCCTAGTCCCCCCCCTCTGCATATCACCCCCTCTAACATTCTTGTTCTCAGCCCCCCTTGATATCACCCCCCCATTTCAAATTGCAGTTCCCAGCCCCCCTTCCTGTCCTCAACCCCTTTATAGGACCCCCCTTCACATTGCAATCCTCAGCCCCCCCTTTATAGGACCCCTCCTTTACATTGCATACCCCAGCCCCCCTTCACATTCCTGTCCTCACCTCATTTATAGCACCCCTTGTTCATATTGCAGTCCCCAACTTCTCTTCACATTCCTATCCTCAACCCCTTTGTAGCACCCCCTTCACATTGCAATCCTCAGCCCCCCTTCACATTCCTGCCCCCCCCCACCATTTATATACCCCCCTTCACATTGCAGTCTGCAACTTTCCCTCATATTCCTGTCCTCACCCCCTTTCTAAGACCACCCCTTCACATTTCAATCCTCACCCCCCCCTTCAAATTCCTGTCCTTACCACCTTTATAGGTCCCCCCTTCACATTGCAATTCTCAGCCCCCTTTACATTCCTGTCCTCAATCCCTTTATAGCACCCCCCCCCCTTCAGATTGAAATCTTCAGCCCCCTTCACATTCCTGTCCTCACCCCCTTTATAAGACCACCCATTCACATTGCAATCCTCAGCCCCCCCTTCACATTTCAATCCTCAATCCCCCCCTCACGTTTCAATCCTCAGCCCCCCCTTCACGTTTCAACCCTCAGCCCCCCCTTCACGTTTCAACCCTCAGCCCCCCCGTCACGTTTCAATCCTCGGCCCCCCCTTCACATTTCAATCCTCAGCCCCCCCTTCACGTTTCAATCCTCAGCCCCCACTTCACGTTTTAATCCTCAGCACCCCCTTCACGTTTTAATCCTCAGCACCCCCTTCACGTTTTAATCCTAAGCCCCCCCTTCACGTTTCAATCCTCAGCCCCCACTTCACGTTTTAATCCTCAGCCCCCCCTTCACGTTTCCATCCTCAGCCCCCACTTCACGTTTTAATCCTCAGCCCCCCTTCACGTTTCAATCCTCAGCCCCCCCTTCACGTTTCAATCCTCAGCCCCCCCCTTCACGTTTCAATCCTCAGCACCCCCTTCACGTTTTAATCCTCAGCACCCCCTTTAGGTTTCAATCCTCAGCACCCCCTTCACGTTTCAACCCTCAGCCCCCCCCTTCACGTTTCAACCCTCACCCCCCTTCACGTTTCAACCCTCACCCCCCTTCACGTTTCAACCCTCAGCCCCCCCTTCACGTTTCAACCCTCAGCCCCCCCGTCACGTTTCAACCCTCAGCCCCCCCGTCACGTTTCAACTCTCAGCCCCCCGTCACGTTTCAATCCTCAGACCCCCCTTCACATTTTAATCCTCAGCCCCCCCTTCACGTTTCATACCTCAGCCCCCACTTCACGTTTTAATCCTCAGCACCCTCTTCACGTTTTAATCCTCAGCCCCCCCTTCACGTTTTAATCCTCAGCCCCCCCTTCACGTTTTAATCCTCAGCCTCCACTTCACATTTTAAACCTCAGCCCCCCCTTCACGTTTTAATCCTCAGCCCCCACTTCACATTTTAAACCTCAGCCCCCCTTCACGTTTCAATCCTCAGCCCCCACTTCACGTTTTAATCCTCAGCACCCCCTTCACGTTTTAATCCTCAGCACCCCATTCACATTTTAATCCTCAGCACCCCTTCAGGTTCCAATCCTCAGCCCCCCCTTCACGTTTCAACCCTCAGCCCCCCCCCCTTCACGTTTCAACCCTCAGCCCCCCCCCTTCACGTTTCAACCCTCAGCCCCCCTTCACGTTTCAACCCTCAGCCCCCCTTCACGTTTCAACCCTCAGCCCCCCCTTCACGTTTCAACCCTCAGCCCCCCCTTCACGTTTCAACCCTCAGCCCCCCCTTCACGTTTCAACCCTCAGCCCCCCCTTCACGTTTCAACCCTCAGCCCCCCCTTCACGCTTCAACCCTCAGCCCCCCCTTCACGTTTCAATCCTCAGCCCCCCCTTCACGTTTCAATCCTCAGCACCCCCTTCACGTTTCAATCCTCAGCACCCCCTTCACGCTTCAATCCGCAGCCCCCCCTTCACGTTTCAATCCTCAGCACCCCCTTCACGCTTCAATCCTCAGCACCCCCTTCACGTTTCAATCCTCAGCACCCCCTTCACGTTTCAATCCTCTTCACCCCCTTCACGCTTCAACCCTCAGCCCCCCCTTCACGTTTCAACCCTTAGCCCCCCCTTCACGTTTCAACCCTTAGCCCCCCCTTCACGTTTCAACCCTCAGCCCCCCCTTCACGTTTCAACCCTCAGACCCCCCCTTCACGTTTCAACCCTCAGCCCCCCCTTCACGTTTCAACCCTCAGCCCCCCCTTCACGTTTTAATCCTCAGCCCCCACTTCACGTTTTAAACCTCAGCCCCCCCTTCACATTTTAAACCTCAGGCCCCCTTCACGTTTCAATCCTCAGCCCCCACTTCACGTTTTAATCCTCAGCACCCCCTTCACGTTTTAATCCTCAGCACCCCATTCACATTTTAATCCTCAGCACCCCCTTCAGGTTCCAATCCTCAGCCCCCCCTTCACGTTTCAACCCTCAGCCCCCCCCCTTCACGTTTCAACCCTCAGCCCCCCCTTCACGTTTCAACCCTCAGCCCCCTTCACGTTTCAACCCTCAGCCCCCCTTCACGTTTCAACCCTCAGCCCCCCCTTCACGTTTCAACCCTCAGCCCCCCCTTCACGTTTCAACCCTCAGCCCCCCCTTCACGTTTCAACCCTCAGCCCCCCCTTCACGCTTCAACCCTCAGCCCCCCCTTCACGTTTCAATCCTCAGCACCCCCTTCACGCTTCAATCCTCAGCCCCCCCTTCACATTTCAATCCTCGGCACCCGCTTCAGGTTTCAATCCTCAGCACCCGCTTCAGGTTTCAATCCTCAGCCCCCCATTCACATTGCAATCATCAGCCCCCCCTTCACATTCCTGTCCTCACCCCCTTTATAGGAGCCCCCCTCACATTCCTGTCTTCCCCCTTCACATTTAAATCCTCAGCCCCCCTTCACGTTTAGTCCCCAACTTCCCTTCACATTCCTGTCCTCACCCCCTTTACAGAACACCCTTCATAAGAAGGGACCTTGATATGGGGACCCTGATGTAAGGTGGGAGTCTAAAGTGGACTCCGATAAAAGAGGACCCTGATGAAGAAGTCAACTTTGATGTAGACTCTGACACAAGGAGGGCTCTGATGTAGGCCGGGGGGGGGGGGGCTCTGAGCATGCTTGCTACTTATTACTTCAGCGTATCAATTTTTATAAAGATGGTAGCATCATCATCACACACTTCTATCATTCCTTTTTTGCATGCGGTTATGCTTATTGAATACAACCAAAAAACAGCGGCGTCCAATCAGGGATCAGTCTTCACTGTTCTGACTGTTTTTACCCCAAATGCATTCCCTTCCATTATGTCATCTGCCTTTGACATGTTATATTACTCAAAAGGATGTTATTTGTGGTAAATGAAAAAAAATGATAATTTGACTCACTTTCAGTCATGATGTGTACGGACCCTCAAGGGATTTCTTTCCCACATGATACATTTGTGCCCCCTGTCTCCTCTACGCCCAGGGCAGCTGCCCTCTACATGTTACCCCTTCAGGGGAATATCATGTTTTTTGGCTGCGGAGAATCGGACATTTTCTCCATGGAGCGGGGATCGGGTTTATTACAGAAGATCTCTGTTTACTTCCAAGATGAGAGGATTGTCTTCTCCTAATCCCACCGAACTGTGTTTTTTTTCTTAGCTGAGCCATCGTCATTAGTATTCTAATCCCCTGTTATTTACAGAGACCACCTAGAGGCATTTCATGTAGTCTTACCTATCCCAGGGAGAGAGGGGAGGAGAGGGGGGAGAGAGAGAGAGAGAGGGGGGGAGAGGGAGAGGGAGGAGAGAGATGCAAAGAGAGAGGGAGAGGGGGAGAGAGAGGGGCAAAGAGAGAGAGAGAAGGGGGGAGGGAGAGAGAGGCAAAGAGAGAGGGAGAGGGGGGAGAGAGAGGGGCAAAGAGAGAGGGGGAGGGGGGAGAGGGGGAGAGAGAGAGGCAAAGAGGGAGAGAAGGGGGGGAGAGAGAGAGAGAGGGGGAAAGAGAGAGAGAGGCAAAGAGAGGGGGAGAGAGAGGCAAAGACAGGGGGAGAGAGACAAAGAGAGGGGGGAGAGAGAGAGGGGCAAAGAGAGGGGGGAGAGAGAGAGGGGCAAAGAGAGGGGGATTGAGAGGGGCAAAGAGAGGGGGAGAGAGAGAGACAAAGAGAGGGGGGAGAGAGAGAGACAAAGAGGGGGAGAGGGGCAAGAGAGAGGGGGGGAGAGAGACAAAGAGAGGGGGAGAAAGAGAGAGAGAGACAAAGAGGGGGAGAGAGACAAAGAGAGGGGGAGAAAGAGAAAGACAGGAGTGAGAGAGACAAAGAGAGGGGGGAGAGAGAGACAAGGGGAGGGGGGAGAGAGAGAGAGAGAGAGAGACAAAGAGAGGGGGAGAGAGAGAGAGAGAGACAAAGAGAGGGGGAGAGAGAGAGACAAAGAGAGGGGGAGAGAGAGAGACAAAGAGAGGGGGGAGAGAGAGACAAAGAGAGGGGGGGAGAGAGAGACAAAGAGAGGGGGAGGAGAGAGGGGGGGGAGTGAGAGAGACAAAGAGAGGGGGAGAGAGAGAGAGACAAAGAGAGGGGGAGAGAGAGAGAGACAAAGAGAGGGGGAGAGAGAGAGACAAAGAGAGGGGGAGAGAGAGAGACAAAGAGAGGGGGAGAGAGAGAGACAAAGAGAGGGGGAGAGAGAGAGACAAAGAGAGGGGGAGAGAGAGAGACAAAGAGAGGGGGAGAGAGAGACAAAGAGAGGGGGAGAGAGATGAAGGGAGAGAAAAGGGGGGAGGGGAGGGAGAAGGGGGGAGAGAGATAAAGGGAGAGCAGGGGAGAGAGGAGAGAGACAGGGAAGCAGAGAGAGAGGGAGGGAGAGAGAGGGGGGAAGAGAGAGGGAGATGGAGAGGGGAGGGATAGGAAGGGGAGAGGGAGAGATAAAAGGAGAGAGGGTGAGAGAGGAGAGAGAGGGAGAATGGGAGAGTGAAAGGGGGAGGAGAGAGGCAGTGTTATGATGTCACGCTCGGCCTCTGCATTCATTTTTTAAAATAAAAAATAAATAAAATGAACAATAAACGTTTTTATTTTTGTAAAAAGCTAGCGCATACGTACCATATATACTCGAGTATAAGCCAATCCGAATATAAGCTGAGGCACCTAATTTTACCACAAAAAACTTGGCTAGAATTATTAACTCGAGTATAAGCCTAGGGTGTCCAACTACATGCCTCACTGTGTCCATGTGCATGCCTCACTGTGCCCATGCCTCACTGTGTCCATGACTAGACTGACGTTTAACATGGGAGTCTATGGAAGGGGTGAAGAGTGGGGCTACATGTGTGCTAAGTTTGGGGTCCAGGGGATCTACGACTGGCCGGTACTGGGTCCCCAAAATCTGGGAGATGAGGTCGCAAAAAGGTGACTCGAGTATAAGCCGAGGGGGGCATTTTCAGCACAAAAAAACTCGGCTTATACTCGAATATATACGGTAAGTCCCACCCACATATGAAAACGGTGTTCAAACCACACATGTGAGGTGTTGCCGGGAACGTTAGAGCGAGAGCAATAAGTCTAGCCCTAGACCTCCTCTGTAACTCAAAACATGTAACCAGTAACAAAAATGTTGTTTGAAGTTTGGCGCCATTCCACGAGTGTGTGCAATTTTGAGTGACATGTTGGGTATCTATTTTCTCAGCGTAACATCATTCACATTATGCAAAAAAAAATTGAGCTAACTTTACTGTTTTTTTTTTGTTTGTTTCTTAAGCATGAAACTGTCCCCCCCCCCCCAAAAAAAAAAAAGCATTTGAAAAATCGCTGCACAAATACCGTGCAAGATAAAAATTTGCAATGATCACTTTTTTATTCACTAGGGTCTCTGCTAAAAAAAAAAAACACATATATAATGTTTTGGGGGTTCTATGTAATGTTCTAGCAAATAAATGACGATTTTACATGTAGGAGACATTTTTAAATGCCAGAATTGACCTGATTGGCAAGTGGTTAAAATTTGTTTGATGATCTGAATCATTTAATGTGAAAAATATGAAAAAAATAAAAAAAATAATCAGGAAGGGGGCAATTTTTTTATTTTTTTTAACACCACTGTAATTTTGAATATAATTTCATTTCTTTATTAATTAGAAAGTGATTATTTTGTTTATATATATATATACGCTCAAAATAATCGACTGAAAAAATAAGAGTATAGTTGTGAAATGGCTACAAATGTCCCATCCGGGCCCTATGACCGGACTCGCTATGGAAAACGCCGCCCTCCATTGATTCATTAGTGGAATTCCTGGAACAATCTGTGCTTCTGGAGGACTGCGCTCATTCCGCTGACTCTCGCCCGGTTGCCTATAGCCCGTCCGCCAATCGGATTCCACTCCGAAACTTTTTTTTAAACTGCTCATTCCGCGCAGAACTCATTTGCACGCAGCGCTGTGACTTAATGGCTCCCGTTAAGCGATACATTTACATTTGCAGCTGTATCAGGGGGGTATGGAGCGTCCTGATAGTAAGCTAAGCCGCCAAGCAGGGAGACGGGCGCATATCGTCTGCAGCAGATGTTCAGCTTCTATTAGGCTGAGTTATCAAACTATTGCAGTCTGGATCATTGCTGCTTTAATTGCTGCTTGACTCAGGGAAGAAGTTTTCCTTTTTTTTTTTCCTGCTTTGTGCGCGGATAATCTGCCGCAGTTTCTGCTCTCTCTGTCAATTTGCAAAGGCAGATGTACTGTGCAAAGCATGCAGAACTGGGTGGGCAGCCAGCGGAGGACGGGCTGATAGAAAGTATGAACGACCAACTGACCCTTTGACCCCGGGGGTCTCTTTCTCAGTTTAAGGGTCAGTGATGTTTTTGGAGGAGCATGGTGGGCTGAGCCACCTGCTACCATTGCATATGGCTTGGATCTTCCTGCCTTTATCTCAACTCCATTCCTGCCGAACAACAGAGAGTGAGTACACCTCTAAGTGAAAATGTCCAAATTGGGCACAAAGTGTCACTAATTTGTGTGGTCGCCATTATTTTCCAGCACTGCCCTAACCCTCTTGGGCATGGAGGTCACCAGAGCTTCACAGGTTACCACTGGTGTCCTCTTCCCCTCCTCCATGACGACATCACAGAGCTGGTGGATGTTAGAGACTGTAACGGTCAGGGGTTAATGCCGTTTACGATATTCCATTCCACCAACCCAAGACAGCTTATCCGACACTCCACAATCCAGAAGACAGGACCCATTGGATTCCCCAGAATAATGAGACACAAGCTCTGTTCTCTGGTTCCAAACGAATGAATACTTTAATGGTAAACTCAGCTCTTCTTATACAGTTAGCAGCCAAATATGGACAATGACTCAACTCCACCCACAACATGACACAATGAACTCCAATACACATTCTTTTAGATAATGACATTCAAATGAGCTAATTACTAATCATTACCCAGACGTTCTGACTCCGCGACAAGCTATTCTCACCTGATAAACAATACAGTGTAATTAGCATCACACAATGAGAGGTTCTTCAGAAGCCAGACTTAATTGGCACAATAGACAATAGAATGCAATCACAGCAAGCTTTTATCACTACAGCCTGGTAGCTGGAGGTGATTAACATCAATTAACATCTCAACAGTTTGTGTCCCCACATGAAAGAGTCACTCTCCTATTGATCTGTTAGGGTCAGAATAAACAACTAATATTTCAAGATATCCTGCAATACATGAATTATCGTTACTGTCCCATCTCATGTAATCCGAGATATTATTTCTCAGTTATCCTATGCCCCAATTGGACATAGGATGACCCTAGACATAAGAGTCATTGGTGAAGCTGGCACAGGAGTACCCCGCATCCTTCAAAAGTCTCTGGGTATCACGGTCCATTCCGTTACAAAGACCTTGCGCTCCTCCACCTTCCGTTTGAGGATGTCCCACAGATAATCAATAGGATTTATGTCTGGAGACATGCTTGTCCAGTCCATCACCTCTACCCTTAGCTTCTATAGCAAGGCAGTGGTGGTCTTGGAGGTGTGTTTGGGGTCGTTATCATGTTGGAATACTGCCCTGCAGCCCAGTCTCTGAAGGGAGGGGATCATGCTCTGCTTCAGTATGTCACAGTACATGTCAGCATTCATGGTTCCCTCATGATCTGTAGCTCCCCAGTGTCGGCAGCACCAGACCATGACACTCCCACCACCATGCCTGAATGTAGACAAGACACACTTTTTTTTGTACTCCTCACCTGGTTGCGCCACACACGCTAGTCACCATCTGACACCAAAAAGGTTTATCTTGGTCTCATCAGACCGCAGGACGTGGTTCCAGTAATCCATGTCCTTAGTCTGCTTGTCTTCCGAAAGCTGCAGCTCTTTCTTGTGCATCATCTTTAGAAGAGGCTTCCTTCTGGGACGACAGCCATGCAGACCAATTTGATGCTGTGTGTAGCGTATGGTCTGAGCACTGACAGGCTGACCCCCACAACCTCTGCAGCAATGCTGGCAGGACTCATACGTCTATTTCCCAAAGACAACCTCTAAATATGATGCTGAGCACGTGACCTCAACTTCTTTGGTGGACCATGGCGAGGCCTGTTCTGAGTGGAACCCGTCCTGTTATACCGCAGTATGGTCTTGGTCAATTTCAAGGTCTTGGCAATCTTCTTTATAGCCTTTATAGCCTTTATAGCCTAACCCACCACTGAATACAATACACAGATTCATGCATTGCATGAACCTATGTACTGTTGCTGCCGCCCACTATTCAGATGGCTGGCCCCCTGGTGAGCGCTGGCCATCTGAATAACGGCAGCTGGTTGGATTTTGGAGTGTCTATCAGGCTGTAATCGGCTTCCAAATAGTTAGCCAAAGGGACGCACGGGGGGTGCGTTTCCTGGCTAACACTGACAGAAGTCTCAGCCAATCAGGTTTACCGGTTCTGGTTACCGGTACCCTGATTGGCTGAAGCGTCATCAAGGGCAGGAGAAGACATCGAGGGACTGTGGAAGGAGGATGGCTGACCCCAGAAAGGTAAGTGCCGGGTGGGGGGGGGGGCAATCTGACTGGCAGCATTTTACAGGGCAGAGTGACGACAATGGATATGGGCACAGTGGCGACAATGGATGTGGGCACAGTGGCGACAATTGGTGTGGGTTCAGTGGTAACAATTGATGGCATGGCACAGTGGCTGCGTTTGGCATGGCACAGTTGTGACAATTGATGGGCACAGTGGCGACAATTGATGGGCACAGTGGCTGCGTTTGGCATGGCACAGTGGCGACAATTGATGGCACAGTGGCGACAATTGATGGGCACAATGGCTGCGTTTGGCATGGCACAGTGGCGACAATTGATGGCACAGTGGCTGTGATTGGCATGGCACAGTGGCGACAATTGATGGCACAGTGGCTGTGATTGGCATGGCACAGTGGCGACAATTGATGGCACAGTGGCTGTGTTTGGCATGGCACAGTGGCGACAATTGATGGCACAGTGGCTGTGTTTGACATGGGAGAGTGGCTGAGTTTGGCATGGCACAGTGGCTGCGTTTGGCATGGCACAGAGGCGACAATTGATGGCACAGTGGCTGCCTTTGATGGGCACCGTAAGGCTGCAATTGTGTTTTTGTTTTTTGTTTGTTTGCGCCCCCCCCCCAAAAAAAAATTTGAGCACCAGCCGCCACTGATCCCAACCACATGCATTGCACGAGATTGTAGGGCGTTTGCGGCAATTCCCCATTCGCTTGAATGAGTTGCTTTCAGCTGTTATGCATAAAAAAATTGATTGGATACTAGGTCCTCTTTAAAATAAAATAAAATAAAAAGTCCCGCCGCGCAGGTCAGAGGTCCCCTTTAAAGCAGATTGGAGAAGGCTGCTTTATGCTCGCCGTCATCAAGTTGCTTGTTAAAATCAAACAGATTTAGAGCATCTTGAGCGGCCCATGAAAAGCTGCTCTCGTCTCTTCGCCTCGGAGTAATTTGTGCAGTCATTGTGAAGCGGGCTGAAGAGACGAGGATGAATCTGTTAATCTAGTGGAAGCGGTAAATGACAGGACATATGTGCGAGTGCGTTATTAATGGCCGCCTCCTTCCTCCAGAGTCAGCATTCCATCAACAACTTTGGGATATTTAAACCAGCAGCCATTACCACAAAGCCGCTGAGTCCCCCCCCGTTCCCCCCCCCCCACCGCCGCCGCCGCTGTACACGGGGTAAATGATGGCGCTTTGTTCTTCTATGAGAATTTTAATTTTAGTCCAGGAAGTTATAAGCAGTGTGAGATCAGGGAGGTTACTTCATCAACTGCAAACTCTATTAAAAATTAAAGTGGAACTTTCAGTAACTTTTACTCATTGATCTCCTGTCATCGTCCAAACAGAGCGCCAACATTTATCAATTGGCGCTTTAAAAAAAAAATGTATTCAGGTTTATTCATTCTTAACTCGAAAAAGTTGAATTATTTTGCTCTCATCCTCCAAATTTCCCAATTACTTTTTTTTTCTGCTGCTGTGATCTTCTGAACTTCCTGTTAGGCCTCGTACACACGGTCTGCTAGACCGTTTCAGCAGACAGATTCGATCGTGTGTACGGGCAAACAGACGGATTTGGCCACTCGACAGATTTCAAAGTATGCTTTGAAATCTGTCGGCTGGGAACCCGTCCGCCCGACATGTCTGCTGGTTAGTACGCTAACCAGCAGACATGTCTTCTCGCACACGCGCCGAATGGTTTCGACGCATGCGCGGAAGTGTTTTACTTCCTGGTGCGGTGACGTGGCGGCGTCAACGTCACCGCCACGTCACCGACACGTCAGCGCGCTGTCTGCTGGCGGGGATTTTGGTTTGCTCGTGTGTACACGCGAGCAAACCAAAATCCCAGCAGACAGATCTGTTCAAATCGGTCGGTCCGACCGATTTGAACAGACACATTTAATCGTGTGTACGAGGCCTTAGAGTGTGACTGTGTTCAATCCCCTTGTTCCCACTGTATGTAGGAATGTAGCCACCCTGTCTTGGACACTCTGGGGTAGATTCACATAGATCAGCGGATCTTTTGATCCGCGTGATCTATCTTATTTACGATCCGCCAGCGCCAGTTTTTGAGGCAAGTGCTGTATTCAGAAAGCACTTGCCTCGTAAGTTGCCCTGGCGGATCGTAAATCCCCCGGCGGAATGCAAATTCCGCGGCTAAGGGGAGTTTACTATTTAAATCTGGCGCGTCCCCGCGCCGATCGTACTGCGCATGCGCCGCCGGCTAAATTTCCCAGCGTGCATTGCTCCAAATGACGTCGCAAGGACGTCATTGGTTTCGACATTAACGCTATTTACGTATGGCCGTATTCGCTAACGACTTACGTAAACTATGTAAAAATTTCAAAACTCGACGTGGGAACGACGGCCATACTTCACATAGGATACGCCGCAGTTACCCCTCATATAGCAGGGGTAACTATCCGCCGGAAAAAGACGAACGCAAACGACGTAAAAAAAAACCGACGGCCGGTCGCTCGTTTCTGATTCGGCGGTTCTCCTCATTTGCATAGTCGTCGCATAGAAAAACGGAAGCGCCACCTAGCGGCCGGCGGGAGATTGCAGCCTAAGATCCGACGGTGTAAGTCACTTACACCTGTCGGCTCTAAGGGAGATCTATGCGGAACCTGATTCGATGAATCAGCCGCATAGATCCGAGCGCCGGATCTCAGAGATACGACGGTGTATCAGTAGATACACCGTCGTATCTCTATGTGAATCTACAATATATGTAATATAATATATGTAGCCATCCTGTCTTGGTCCCACTGTATGTTGGAACATAGCCACCCTGTCTTGGTTGAACTGTATGTGGGAACGTAGCCATCCTATCTTAGTCCCATCGTATGTGGGAAGGTAACAACCCTGTCTTGGTCCTATTGTATATAGATATGTAGCCACCCTGTCTTGGTTGACCTGTATGTAGGAAGGTAGCTACCCTGTCTTGGATGAACTGTAAATGTGAACTTATCCACCCTGTCTTGGTTCCATTGTATGTAGGAATGTAGTCACCCTGTTTTGGTCCCACTGTATGTAGTAACATAGCCATCCTGTCTTAGCTAACACCTCCACCCCCCCCCCCCCGTAGCAACCCTGTCTTAGTCCCACTTCATGTAGGAAGTTAACCACCTTGTTTTGGTCCCATTGTATGTAGGAACGTAGCCACCCTGTTTTGGTTGACCTGTATTTAGGAATGTAGCCACCCTATCTTGGTTGAACTGCAAATGGAAACTTATCCACCCTGTCTTGGTCCCACTGTATGTAGGAACTAAACCAATCTGTCTTGGTTGAACTGTATGTGGAAACGTAGCCACCCTATCTTAGTCCCACCGTATGTGGGAAGGTAACAACCTTGTCTTGGTGTCTATATAGATATAGATATATATATATAGGTGTGTATATAGATATAGATATAGGTGTGTATATAGATATGTAGCCACCCTGTCTTGGTTGACCTGTATGTAGGAATGTAGCCACTAGGGATGAGCCGAACATACCCACGTTCGGTTCGCACCAGAACCGTCGAACAGACCGACCGAAGTTCGCGGCAAACATTTAGAACCCCATTGAAGTCTATGGGACTCGAACGTTCGAATTCAAAAACGCTCATTTTAAAGACCAATATTAAAGTTATTGTTGGAAAACGTCTTTCAGAACCCGGGTCTTGCCCGAGGGAACATGTATCAATGGAAAAACGTTTAAAAAACGGTTGTTTTTTCAGGAGCAGGACTCCTGAAACAGTGACCGTTTTTAAAACTTTTTTTTCCATTGATACATGTTCCCTCGGGCAAGACCCGGGTTCTCAAAGACGTTTTCACAGGCAAACTATAGACAATATTTAAAGGAATTTTTCATTTTTTTATTTTTTTGTTTAAGCATCATTAAAATCACTGCTCCAGGAGCAGTGATTTTAATGATGCTTAAATGAAAAAAAAAAATGAAAAATTCCTTTAAATATTGTACCTGCTGGGTGTCTATACCTGTGATAACGTCTTTTAATAGCACAATCACCTGCCTGCCAGTAAATTAGGAAGAACTGATCTAGCTAAACTATACAGTGTATAAATATATGTACAACACCTGGGATGTATATATATCCTCTACACACTGTAAGTTAAGCTAAACTGACTAGCCTGCCTGCTCTATCTAGCTATATAAAAAGACAATCTCTCTGACTGCTCTCATTAACAAGCCGGAACACACTACACAAGGCCGCCCAGCAGGCGGCCTTATATAGTGTGGGGCGTGTGCTAAAGCCCTGAGCCATAATTGGCCAAAGCCACCCAGGCTTTGGCCAATTATGGCTCTTCGTTTTTTGCACGCTGTCATTGGCCAAGCATGCGGGACATACAGCATGCTTGGCCAATCATCAGCGCGCAATGCCGCAGTGAATTATGGGTTGTTTTGCGTCAGTCGAATTTGGCGCGAACGACCGCTTTTGTTAGAATTTCGTCGAACGTACGAACAGACAATGTTCGAGTCGAACATACGTTCGTATCGAACGCGAAGCTCATCCCTAGTAGCCACCCTGTCTTGGTTAAACTGTAAGTGAGAACTTATCCACCCTGTCGTGGTCCCACTGTATGTAGGAGCGTAGCCACCCTGTTTTGGTCCCTCTGTATGTTGGAAGGTATTAACCCTGTCTTTGCCCTACCATATGTAGGAATGTAGCCACCCTGTCTTGGCCCCATTGCATGTAGGAACTTATCCACCCTTTCTTGGTCCCACTGTATGTAAGAATGTAGCCACCCTGTCTTAGCTAACACCATCACCCCCCTCTGCATTCCTCTTGCCGGTGCTTGTGTTGCGACAAGCACATATAGAGCCAGAGGCTCTGGCTGTGTTTTTGGATTGCTGTCATAGGAGGGGGTGACGTCTGTCTGTATCTGGTCTTCCAGAACACGCACTCCATGTACCTGGTCCACTTACAGAACACTGTAGTAGTAGTCCAGGGAACGTCTCCTCCTGATAGTACCAGCTGCTTGGGTGCAAATCAAGAGAAACCTCAAATCCTGAGCTGCATGTGGGGTCAGTGGCCCGGCGTCCTGAAGCCAAAGAGTCCCAACAGAAGCCAAAAAAACTGTATTTTCAGAGGGAGATCAGCAATGTCCCCCCAGTTTGATTTAAGAGATGCCACGGCGTTCTTATTTCGCACAGACGGCCCACATTACACAATGTTTAGACTTTAAAAAAAGAAAAGAAAAGATCTTTATGCAGAACTTTAAAATGACCCCAAAATGCCATTGGATGTCCTAGTCCCTCACACGGGCGCCTCTAATCATAATAATGTGGGGGGGGGGGGGAGAAGAGATGCCAACATGTCACAAAGAGACGCCAATTCCCCGTCTAACTGCACCCTCCCTCCCCCCTCCTTCACCGCTCTGTCAGTTTGCGTTTGAACCAATATGTCAGCTCCATCATTTCCAATAAGGCAGAGTTTGAAGAACGACATTGATTCCGGGGTTAGGCGGCTTAAAACCCAGCGAGCGAGCGCACTCGAAGACGGCGTCTTAAAGGCACGCGACCCCTGAAACTACCGAAATGTAAAGAGGCGCCTTTAGGTAATTGGCATTCCTTTCTCGAACTGACGCTCTGCCTTTTACAAGCCTGCACTCACCGTCCGTTCATCTGGTTCAAGGGTAATTCTGGCTTTTA
Organism: Rana kukunoris; assembly: GCA_029574335.1. NCBI lineage: Eukaryota > Metazoa > Chordata > Amphibia > Anura > Ranidae > Rana > Rana kukunoris. The sequence goes on along the minus strand of CM056059.1, from coordinate 323,613,449 downwards.
AAAAAATTCCCTTGAAACCGATTGGATATTTGGAATAAACATGTGCGAGGGTACGAATGACACTTTAACCACTTGCCAACCAGCCACCGTCATTATACTGCGGCAGGCCAGCACGTTCCCGCAAATCGCCGTAGCTGTACGTCGGCCCTTTTAAACGGCACTAGCAGGCGCGCCCACACCGACGGCCACGTGCGATCGTGGGCACAAGAGCCAGCTAGTCACAGTGAACAGCTGCGTTATCCTCATCAGACCCAGAGACATGATTCATCCAAGTGTCACATATGTGGTCAATGGGGCAGAGGATGGGGTTTGCAGGACATAGGGTGGGCTCAGCAGAGCATGAGGTGGCACTAATAGGTGGCATTGAAGGGCACTAATAGGTGGCACTGAAGGGCACTAATAGGTGGCACTGAAGGATAATAATAGGTGGCACTGAAGGATAATAATAGGTGGCACTGAAGGGCACTAATAGGTGGCACTGAAGGATAATAATAGGTGACTCCTGGGAGTTGTACCTTTTAGATGGCACAAAGAGATTCCTTAAACTAGAAGTCCCTATAAACACAGTGCAGTAGGGGTGGAGAGAGGATTTTTATTAAACTGCCTGGGAAAGTTCTTTGTCTTGGTACTGAGAGAGTTAGAGAGAGAGAGAGCACCTGTGTCTGAATATTCACCTGCCAGCGGGAGACCATACCAGTGATCCGAGACTGGAAGTGGGAGTAGCACAGCACCTGCACTTCTTCTGCAGGGAGACTGGAGTGTCCTCTCACCTTTTGCTTCCCGCTGCTGAATGGCCAGAGGCTTTTGGGGAGAGACCCGAGGGGGGCCCCTTTCTACAGCGAGAGGTCACTGCTGCGTCTTGGGGTCCGGCCAGAGGGCTTTTCATCCATTTCTAATACTGCTATCAAGATGTGAGCCACTGAGAGCATGACACTTAAGTGTACCCAATCCATACTTTAGCCCAGGGGTGGCCAACCAGTGGCCCGGGGGCCACATGTGGCCCGTGAAGCCCTCTGATGTGGCACGTGACCTCCTGCTCTGGAATGTGGGTTGGCAAGCCCAGATCGCAGATTGCCGACCTGTCATATCACAGCAACAGTGTTGTGTGTGAAGCTGGTGGTGGAGGAAGAAAACGGCTGCGGAGCAGAGCCCCATAAGCCGATTCTTCCTGTACAGAGTCGGCTTTTTCCACAGGCAGAGTATATGGCAAAGTTCAGCTAACCAGCAGGTTACGCCTCTCTACCTCTAATCCAATCCTCTGGAAAAAAAATAGAAGGGAACTCATTCCCTTCCATCTGGGCAGATCAGAGGGCCTATAGAGTAGCCGTGACCTGTCGCCCGCGACTGGTTATCAAGTTGCCTAAGTGGCCCCGCTCTTTAAAAGTTTGGGCACCCCTGCTTTAGCCATATTGCCCTCTATATTGCACTTTTCCCAAACCTAGAGTGCACCTATACTGCATTATATCCAAGCTTTACGGCATCTGAACCATATCTACCTTGTACCTGTGCCGAGACTATACCATACCAATAGTGGGATACTTAACTGGAACTGTTTTAAAGTGCACTGAAGCTTTTAAAGGGCCCCAACAATAGCCGGCAGAAGAACATCTCAAATGTTTGCCCCTGGTAATAATAATTCTGCCAGCCCCTGTGTTCCCTTTCCTTCTCTGCTACCATCCTCCAGTGCGTACCCAGTAAGTCTGGGACTAGCATTGCCGCCATAAATGTGTTCTGGCAGTATAGTTCCAGCACTTGGTCTATTAAACTTTACTACAGCTCACTGCTGCACCCAAGGGACCTTGCTACCGTTTATGCTGATCTAGGCGCCAAATGTCATTTTATGCCTAGTCTCTATGCTAAATTGTGTTATTTCCATTGTTTCTCCATTTTATGCTTGTTACCAGCCATATCAGGTGACTGTATATTATTGGTTGTCTTTACTACGTGGTTTGGTGCTTGTTTTATATGACATAGCACTACTATTGGGTTACTTTCAGTGATATTGTATGTTTGTACACTCCATCTGGTGTGTCAGAGGGCATGAGGTTCTCGAGAAGATCGAGGCAAAGAACAGAGGACAATAGGTGTGCGCAGCCTATTGCATTAGGGTGTGCACCTCAAAGATCCAACACATATGCGTGTACATACACATATAATGTGCTTCTGCTCCCAGCGCGCCTGAGCTACAGGGATCTATTGGACAAGTACTGATCTATGGGGACACCTGTTGTGGGGGGCTCTGATGGAGACACCTGCTGTAGGGGGGCTCTGATGGGGGACACCTGCTGTGAGACACCTGCTGTGGGGGGCTCTGATGAGGGACATCTGCTGTGGGGGGGCTCTGATGGGGGACATCTGCTGTGGGGGGGGCTCTGATGGGGGACACCTGCTGTGGGGGGGCTCTGATGGGGGACATCTGCTGTGGGGGGGCTCTGATGGGGGACACCTGCTATGGGGAGCTCTGATGGGGGACACCTGCTGTGAGGGGCTCTGATGGGGGACACCTGCTTTGGGGGGGCTCTGATGGGAGACACCTGCTGTGGGGGAGCTCTGATGGGGGACATCTGCTGTGGGGGGGCTCTGATGGGGGACACCTGCTGTGGGGGGGCTCTGATGGGGGACACCTGCTATGGGGAGCTCTGATGGGGGACACCTGCTATGGGGAGCTCTGATGGGGGACACCTGCTGTGGGGGGGCTCTGATGGGAGACACCTGCTGTGGGGGGGCTCTGATGGGGGACACCTGCTGTGGGGGGGCTCTGATGGGGGACACCTGCTGTGGGGGAGCTCTGATGGGGGACACCTGCTGGGGGGGGCTCTGATGGGGGACACCTGCTGGGGGGGGCTCTGATGGGGGACACCTGCTGTGGGGGAGCTCTGATGGGGGACACCTGCTGTGGGGGGCACTCTGATGGGGGACACTAATGAAGACTTCTTATGGGAGCATCTCTGTGTTTGAGTCGTAGCCAAAGAAACAAGGGGAGGGGTTAGTAAGATGACCACGCCCATGTGGGGGCGCCAGCAATATCTCTGCACCCAGGCGTCTGTGACCCTAGGATCGGCCCTGCTTACACTTAAATAGCATTTTATTTTCTAAAATAATTTTTTGAATGCCAATAACCGTTCACGATTCTTTTTTTTACAAGTTGTATGAGTAGTAGAGTGATATGAAATCGGTAGAATTGCATTCTAGACATACGGCGAGTCTAGTAGAAAATTGTCAGCATCCATAAATATCTATATCCGTGTATTTTTAGCTTGGTTTCAAAAGGTAGTTGACATCGTAAATGTTGAGTTCAATAGATTTATTTTTATTTATTTTTTCATTTATTTTACATTTTGGTAGAGATCATTTCCAGAGTCATTGGAGCGCTGTGTTTGTTCACGTGATCCTGTGTGTATACGGGATTTGTATAGATTCCATTTTCACGGCTGATCATTTTCTTCCTGCCTTCCCCTCGCACTACAAGCTTTGAAAGTAATTGGCCTTAATTTAACAATCCGTGTGCATATTGGACATCTTGTAACATAAATGCTTTCCGCCCTTTGAGAATCACCTCGCCATGGTTTATTTTTGTATTTTTTTTTGTAATAAAAAGGAAATTTTCTTGCGATTTTTACATCTCTTAGAAAAACAATCCCCCATTCAAGGTTACGCTCTCAAAAAAATAAAAAAATAAAAGCACACATCATTAGACTTGTTTTGCTTCAGCTTCCCCGTTCTTTTCAAGGCGAGTGTAGAGCTGTGCTTTCGCAATGCATTTTATTTTATTTTTTTAACATGTTCAATGTCGGGGACAGTGTTTAAAAAAATAAAAAATATAACAATAATAATAGCCAAAGTGACAATGGACAAATATGAAAAAATAAAAATGAAATGCATGAAGATATCCATAATAGATGTGCCGGTAGATAAACACTTGAGTTTTGATTTTAACTGCCGCAGAGGATCGGCGTTTTGTAGAGCTGAATAACGGAGCAAAGGTCGCCAGCAGGGAAAAGGCAATGCAATAATGGTCTGCATTTTCTTCTGCTTCATAAATATTTGTTGCCCTGACGAGGGTTTTGGGTCATGGGTGTGCGCTGGTGAAACAAGGGGGCAGCAATCGCAAAACAAAGATTACAGCGTAACACATTTTCAATGGTTCTGAAGTCCTTTACAGCTACACAGTTTCCAACGTCATTTTTAGCCACTTCCCTACCAGTGGCTTAGTAACTAAGAGAGGGTGCTGCAATGGAGGCATGAATCTATACTGTGGACCCTTTACGAGGAATAGTGCGGGTTCCACTTCTTGGCTTTTGCAACAGAGATTGGATAGAAGGCTATTGTGCCAAGCTGGAGGCTCTATGGTATGTGTTGGGCAGCCATTGGACCCCAACAATCTTTATAGGTAGGACTCTTCTTCCCTGCTGCCCAAACCTGTAACCCTTTGGTACTTGTGTGCCCTTGGACACCAATAGTCCTTATAGGTAGGACTCTACTTCCCTGGTGCCCAAACCTGTAACCCTTTGGTACTTGTGTGCCCTTGGACACCAATAGTCCTTCTAGGTAGGACTCTACTTCCCTGGTGCCCAAACCTGTAACCCTTTGGTACTTGTGTGGCCCTTGGACCCCAACAATTTATTGGTAGGACTTTACTTTCCTGATGCCCAACCTGTAAACCTCTGGTACTTTTGCAGTCCTTGGACTTTAGCAGTCTCTATTGGTAGGCCTCTACTTCCCTGGTGTCCAACCAATAACCCTTTTGGTACTTGTTTTGTGGCTTTGGACCTCAGCAGTCTCTATTGGTAGAACGCTATTTCCCTGGTGGCCAAACTATAATCCTTTGGTACTTGTTGTGCGGCCCTAGGGCCCCAACAGTCTATTGGTAGGACTCTACTTCCCTGATGCTCAACCTGTAACCCTTTTGGTCTTTTGCAGCCCTTGGACCCCAACAGTCTCGATTAGTAAGACTCTACTTGCCAGGTGCCCACCCTACAACCCTTTTGGTGCTTGTTGTGTGGCCCTAGGGCCCCAACAGTCTATTGGTAGGACTCTACTTCCCTGATGCCCAACCTGTAACCCTTTGGAATCTGTTGTGTGGCCCTTGGACCCTAACAGTCTATTGTTAGGACTCCACTTTCCTGATGCCCAACCTGTAAGCCTCTGGTACTTGTGCAGTCCTTGGATCTTAGCAGTCTCTATTGGTAAGACTCTACTTGCCAGGTGCCCACCCTACAATCCTTTTGGTACTTGTTGTTCGGCTCTTGGATCTCAGCAGTCTCTATTGGTAGGACTCTATTTCCTTGGTGCCCAACGTGTAACAATTTAAAACTTGTTGGGTGGCCCTTGGACCCCAACAATCTATTGTTAGGACTCTACCTCCTGGATGCCCAACCTGTAACCCTTTGGCACTTGTGCACCCTTGGATGCCAACAGTTTCTGCAGGTAGGGTTATATTTCTCTGGCGCCCAAACTATATCCCTTTTTGTACTTGTTGTTGTGTGGCCTTGGACCCCAGCAGTCTCTATTGGTAGGACTCTACTTCCCTGGTGCCCAAACTATAATCATTTGTTCCTTGTTGTGCAGCCCTTGGACCCCAACAATCTCTATTGGTATCCCTGATGCCCAACCTGTAACCCTTTGGTACTTGTTGTGTGGTCAAGTCAGCAACGCTAAACTATATGCATGTGACCACTAGAAGGAGTATGAATCTGTACATGGAACACAAAAATCAAAAAATGTACCAAGCAGTGATTACAAAGATAACTCAAAATGTGTAATAACTGAGAATATGCAATCATTTGTCCTTCACCATTTTGTTTATTGATTTTCATTATATAGGCAAGGCCTGGCACCTCATCCACCTTCAGCTCACAGTCACCGACGTCAACGATGAGTCTCCGCAGTGGACGATGGAGCCATCGCCGTACTTGGCAGCCGTGTCACATCTGTCCCCGGCGGTGACCTGTATTTACAAACTACACGCAACTGACAAGGATGAAGGATCCAATGGAGAAGTGGAGTATTTCCTTCTGGAAGGTAACAGATCATGGTGATGTATGGCACAGTTTATGCAGGAGCAAAGCATTGGAATCTCCCTTTAGGGCCCTTTCCCACTGATTTGCTTTGGTGCAGCTCAGGGCCCACTAATGCGCTTTTGATGCATTCCTTTTGACTTACAATAGAAGGTGCTTTTTGGTGCATTTTTGGAAAACTGCACCAAAAATGCAGCATGCAGGACTTTTCAAAGGGCAGCGTACCGACAGTTTGTAAGGTTATGTAGGATTTAATGGGGAATAGTTTTTCGTGCACTTTTGTTGCCCTTGAAAAGTTCTGCAAAAGCCCATGAGTGCGAAAAGGGGCCTTACAGAACAGGAATAGAGGGGAAACCTTCAAACGGGGACACTAGTTCTGGTGACAATTGTCCAAGAGGAGATTTACCTTCCCCTTGAAGAGAATTTTTTTCTCTTACTTCCTGTTGTATCATCAGGACAGGAAGTTAGGGGAATCTTCCCAATGTAGCACAGAAGGAGGTCACTAGTACAGCCCTATTAACTGCCTGATCTCAGTCTTTTGGGCTTAATGGCTTAGTCCATGGTTTTTGCAGCCCTTGGACCCCAACAGTCTCTATTGGTACGGCTCTATTTCCCTGGTGCCCAACCTGTAACCCTTTGGTACTTGTTGTGCTGCCCTTGGACCCCAACAGTCTATTGGTAGGATTCTACATCCCTGGTGCCCAACTTTTAACCCATTTGGTACTTGTTATGCATCCCTTGAACCCCAACAGTTTCTATTGGTAGGACTCTACTTCCCTGGTGCCCAACCTGTAACCCATTTGGTACTTTTTGTGCTGCCCTTGGACCCCAACAGTCTATTTGTAGAACTCCACTTCCCCGATGCCCAACCTGTAACCCATTTGGTACTTGTGCAGTCTTTGGACCTCATGAGTCTTTACTTTTAGGACTTTTCTCCCCTGATGCCCAATATGTAACCCATTGGTACTTGTGCAGTCCTTGGACCTCATGAGTTTTTACTTGTAGGACTCTACTTCCCTAGTGCCCAACTGATAATCATTTTGTACTCGTAGTCTTGTAGTCAAGCTGCAGTTTCTCCAGCCTAGGTCTGTACTGACCTAAGGCTTGGGGTGGGGGGATGTTACAAGAGCCTGGTGTCAAGGACGGACGGCACAGGCTTCATTCATAACACTAACAGGCTGGCTGGCTAGCTGTGGCAGGTTGGATGGGGTTGGACAGCAGACATGCACGTCCCAGGTCCCAGTCAGTCACTCACTGCAACACAGTGAGCCAGCCGGGGAAAAGTGACACTGCAGTGCTGAAAAAGCACCGCCCAGTCGTCCTCTGGTCCGGCCAATAAAATAAAAAACACAGAAGCAAGAGGCAAATCAGTTTAGCTTGCACCCCGAACACGCCCTAAACGCGGGCAAATCAGTTTCCCAGCTTGCAATCGGTTGATTGCAAGCTGGGAAGCTTCCCATAGACTGCCGTATGTCCGGCGCCTGGAAAGTCTTAAAGTGAACTTTTTTGTGTGAAAAGCTTGGGATGGGAGGGGGGGGGGTGCCGCCAATGTGCCCCCTATGGGCGGGCCGCTACTGCTTGTTCTAGATTTGGCATCATTCCTCCTCAACCAGGGTGGTGAATGATGATATGACTCCGGTACATGCACAATGGGGTGAAATCATTCTGGCACCTCCTAAAAATAAAGTTCCACTTTACCTGGTAAAAAATATAAGTAAGTACCTAGAGCTAAGCCCAAAATGTTGTACTGATAACGACCAATCCCTCATGTAATGGACTGGTGGTTGGGCGAGCATGCATGCAAAATTGTGTTTTTTTGTTTGACTATGGTATAGGTGAACTTTAAAAGGATATCAAAACCCAAGAGAAGTTTATCAGTCCTTAGATATGGGGGCTTCATTCGTTTTCTTTTTTTTTCAGTCTAACAACATTTTCAGCAAGTACAGAAAATTCCTGTTGGTCCTGATGGAAATTCAGTACCCTTGTCACCTCCTGTGAGCTCACTTGCACAATGAATGAACAAACAATGTTATTTTCCTTCTGTAATCTACCAAGCCCCTCAACCCCTGGATAGCAACCATGATTCCCTCCATAGATGCAGTGGAGGAGTAAGTGTAGTCCCCCAGTGACAGGAAGCAATTGCAAGACTACCAGGTGAAAATAAAAGAAGGAAAGCATAAAAAACAAATGCATCCAGCACATCTAAGGACTGGTATGCTACAATATATGCAGAGGCGGCTCTTTAATTAGACGGTCGCCTAAGGCCTTGCACTCACAGGGGCCTCACGGCTGCATAACCTGCCCAATGCATTACCCCAGTTTTGTGGAACAGGGGACCTTAACGTGCTGTGCTCAGGCAGCGTTATGAGCCCTGACTCAGGAGCGGGGCCGCCAGCGTACCTAACAACCAGTAAATATCGGTGACGCCACCCCTTGTGACGTCAGTGACCCAGCATGTCCTTAGTCAATGTTGTCACAAGGAGCGGGTTCACCAGGTGACATCACCCGGTGGCCCCCACCCCTTAGTTATTAAAAGCAGGATCTGGGGGCCGCCTTGTTAAAGGGGACTTCCAGATTCCGATAAGCCCCCTGCCAACAGACCCCCACAACCACCGGCCAGGGTTGTGGGGAAGAGGCTCTTGTCCTTGAATTATTTTTCCCATCATGGGGCCCCATGTCAAGTTTTGCCTAAGGCCTCACAAACCCTAGAGCTGCCTCTGAATATATGACATTACTGTATTACGTATGATGCCTTTTTATCTTTCATCCAGGTGGAGGGGGCAGGTTTGCTGTGGACAGAAGCTCCGGCTGCATACTGACCACAGATAAGAGCCTAGAGGAGGACGTGGAGTATCAGCTGACGGTAGAAGCTGCCGATAAACCCGGAAGGAGGAGTCCTGCGGTCACTGTCTCAGTGGTTGCTGGTGTCCGACCTCCGCAGTTCAGAAATGCATCATACACAATCTACGTTCCAGAGAACACACCCGCAGGACAAGTGTAAGTCACCTAAATATATTCTTATATATTAAATACTCATACATGTTCTTAAAACGATGTTGGTCAACCCTTACCAGAAGTTATACCGAGCCTCCTCAACTTCCTGTCTTTGTGTGCAGGAAAATGGCGTCTGTCTGCACACAGCCTTGGCACATTGTAAACCTAATGTGAATGAAAATGGACTTAGCTTTATTACCCACCTGTAAAAGGAACACCTACTAACTACATCAATCATGTGGGGTTTAATTTTAGTGGCCTCTACAATTGCGTCCCCACATGGACGAAACGCATTAGAGGGAGTTCATCTGCGGGTAGGGGATAAAACTGAAGCTATTTTCTTTCACATTAGGTGTACAGTTTTATCCCCCACCCGCAGATGAACTCCCTCTAATGCGTTTCGTCCATGTGGGGACGTAATTGTAGAGGCCACTGAAATTAAACCCCACATAGGTGATGTAGTTAGTAGGTGTTCCTTTTACAGGTGGGGAATAAAGCTCAGGCCATTTTCATTCACATCTGGTTCACAATGTGCCAAGGCTGTGTACAGACAGGCACCATTTTTCTGTAGTCCTAGAGCCAGGCGATGTATAGACAGGCGTAATTTTCCTGTAGTCCTAGAGCCAGGCGAACTGGAACTCATTCCCAACCGGCAAGAAGTGTAACCAGTCAGCTGTGATAGAAATTTGGGGTATGTGAGCAGTACTGTTTTTTTTCTTGTTTTGGCTTCCTGTCTTGGTGACCACAAAGGTAGTAAGGAGCATAGCTTCCAACTGTCCCTGATTTTGAGGGTCTGTCCCTGATTTTGAGGGTCTGTCCCTGATTTCAAAGGGTCTGTCCCTGATTTGGAGCAATGTCCCTCTGTCCCTCTTTCCTCCTCATTTGTGCCTCATTTTGGTCTGATTTCTATAGTTGTATATGCATTATAAAGGAATAGTAGTGGTAAAAAGAAAAGCCCTTGTGGATTTAATTAAACTTTTTTTTGGTTAATTCACCTTTAAGGGGGTGTGGACAGGAGGCGTGTCCTATGTTTTCTAGTAGGTGTCCCTCATTCCCATCTCAAAATGTTGGGAGGTATGAAGGCGCACCACCAACATCGACACAAACGGCCCTTAAAATCAGACAGGGATCCTAACACTTCCCAGTGCTTTAACATTAAAGTGAAACTCCAGCTCTGTCTATTTCCCCACCTCCAACCGGCCAATGGGGATGCTGCCCCCCCTCCCCCCACATTAACTAAAATACCCTAGACTAACTAACTTCCCGTTCTTTCAAGACACAGGTCTTCCTCCTGCACACATTATTGAGTAAGGGCCACTCATTAATGGAGTACTGTAACCCCAATCGGCGTGATGACACCCAACAGGGGGTGTGTCAGTGTTGGGTTGCGCTCACAGGGAATGGACCGAATGACACTGTTCACCCCAAAGAAAACCGGCAGTACTGGACAGAACAGGAGGCTTGGGAGTCCTTGCTGATTGGTGAGCTCCACCCTTGACTTTTTATAGACCTTAGCAAAGAGGCCACTGCTTCCACACACACAAGGGTTCTTCTCTGCAGCACGCTGGCAGGGTCATGCTTTTCTAGTCTGTGGTTGCATTCTAAGAAAATTAACAAAGACTTTGCACCACTTTTGTTTTGACGCACCTGGAAGGTATTTAGTTGATTTAAACCAAATTTTCTCATTCCAGCCTGGGGACGGTGTCGGCGCTCTCCCACCAGAACAGGACGTTAAGCTACAGTTTGGTGTCCAACCCTCACAATTTGTTCACCATTCACCACCTGAGCGGGGAGATCTCAATGACTAAGAGTGTGGATTATGAGACGGAGCCCCATCAGTTTCTGCTCCTGGTGAGAGCAAGTGAAGACCACCAATCCCTGACCAGCACTGCTGAGGTAGGCACGGAATGCATGCTAGGTATTGGTCGATCACTTTCTGTATACTGAGGTTATACTATTTGTACTTTTCCAATATTTCCTTCCTTTGAGGTCCCATTGCCTTTTCATATTTGCTGTTACTGGCACTTATGAGCGACATAACTTAGGGGTCCATCTATAAAAAAAATTGTTTAATAAATGTGACAAGCATTTGCCTATCCTTGAAGAATTCTGTCCGTATTTGTGTTAATTCAGTGATTTCCTATGATCATCGGCTCCATCTAGTGGCCATAATGCTGTATTTTTTCTGATTGAGGTATTTCAGAAACAATAGCACTTCATGGTCTCTAGATGGAGCTGACAATCATAGGAAGTCACTTTCGAAAAATATGGCCAGAGTTCGCCATTACACAGGACCCTCTTACCCATACTACCCCCATCTTTACATGAAGGGCTGCCACGGACTGACTGTTCGGTGACAGGGTAGCAAAGCAGGAGGTGGCAGAGGATGCAGCCCCTGATGCCAGAAGTAGCTCACTTGGCAGAGCAGATCAGAGTCCCAGTACCCTCGCTGCACACTGCTGGTAAAAACGAGATGGTGGGCTGCAGGAAGGTGAGAGTGTGGTGTAGTTTTTTGGGGGAAGGATGGGAGAAGCTCCTAGTGAAGTATGGGGGAATAGGAGAGGCCCACTCTCTCTCTCCCCTTCCCTCTCTTTCCCATCACCTCTTCCCCATCTCCCTCTCTTTATCGCCCCCCTCTCTCTTACCTCTCTCTTTCTCTCTCTCTCTCTCTCTCTCTCTCTCTCTCTCACCCCTTCTCTCTCTTTCCCGTTCTCTCTCTTTCCCCTCACCTCTACCCTATCTCTTTCACCCCCATCACTCTTTCACCACCATATCTCTCTCTCTCTCTCTCACCACTTCTCTCTCTTTCCCATTCTCTCTCTCTTTCCCCTCACCTCTACCCCATCTCTTTCACCCCCATCACTCTTTCACCACCATCTTTCACCACCATCTTTCTCTCTCTCTTTCTCTCTCTCCCGCCCCCCCTCTCTCTCTCTCTCGCCCCCCCTCTCTCTTTCTCTCTCTCTCTCGCCCCTCCTCCTCTATCTCTCTCTCTCTCTCTTGCCCCCTCTCTCACGCTCTCTCTCTTTCTCTCATGCTCTCTCTCACCAACCACCTCATTCCCCTCCCTCACTCTTACATCTCTCTCTCTCTCTCTCTCTCTCACTCCCCCTCTCACTCCATCTCTCTCTTCCCCCCTCTCTCTCTCACCCACCCTCTTTCTCTCTCTCTCTCTCTCTCCCCCTCTCTTTCTCTCTCCCCCCCCCCTGAATAGGGGGAGCCTGCAGGTGGATCTTAAACAGGAAGGGGTGGGACAAATTTTGATGGGAGGGCACCCGATTTTAGTCTTGCCTAGGGCAGCGAGAGGCGGGGCAGTGACACATGGTCTGCAGGGTCTAAAACACGTCACCTTTCTTGTGCTATAGCAAAAAAAAGATAAGAGACTTGCATTGCCTTAAAAAAATAATCAATTGGCAGATAAAACGGTCCTTACATGGCAAAGTTGTCCTTTAAGTCACGCGGCTCTTCCTGGAGACGGGGGCCGGTCTGTGACGATGCCGGGGCCTTGTCGGGTTTCTGGCATGTACACGCACGGAGGGAGCCGCTTTATGACCCTATCACAGCACCGACGTGCAAGCAGATGCTTTATTGTCCTGTTTGCCGGCAGCAGGCGCTCACTGATTCATTTTTATATCAAGATATTAGTGTCCGGTTTATTGCGCTCTGCTGGAACTCTTCCGCGCTTAATGGAAATGTCTTGCAGGTTGCGGTGGTGATTACAGACGTAAATGATTGCGCCCCCGAATTTCAGCAGACCATCTACAGCAAGGAAGGCGTCCCTGAGACCGTGCCGCCGACATCCACCCTGCTGCAAGGTTTGTAACATCTGGCTGAGCTAACGAGGAGCCATAAATTCTCCGACAAAGATGCCACGCAGAAAAAAAAACGCGGCTCAGATACTTACCCCAACCGCGAGGATCAAGGAGGAACTCCAGAGAAAGTTCACATTTAAAGAGATGCCAGACACTTTTTTTTTTTTTTTTTTTTTTTATTCTTGACAGTTATTCGGAAAGTTTTGAAGCCAATAAGGTCTGAAGTAAGCCGAGGGGCCACACTCCCAAAATGTACACAATACCCATGGAATCCCCCCCCCCCCCCACAAAATAAATTTAGGGCACCAAGCCAAAAAAAAAAAAAAATACAATTATAAAACAATAAATTAATAAATTGTATTAAATGTTACATAAAACCACGATAAAAGCAAGACAGATATACAATTCAGGCCAAAAATATATATATTTTAAGGTTTGGCTTCAATTTAATTTTAAGGCACAAAAAAAAATACAATTATAAAACAATAAATTTTATTAATTTATTTATACATTTTATAAACTATTATGTAAAACCACTATAAAAGCAAGGCAGACATACAATTCAATTTTTTTTTATTTTAAGGTTTGCCTACAAATTACTTTTAAGGCACCAAGCAAAAAAAAAAAACTACAATTCTAAAATGATACATTTTATTAATTAATTAATTTTATTAACTATTACTTAAACCACTATAAAAGCAGGGCAGATATACAATTCAGGCCCCAAAAAAATAACAATTTTTAAGGTTTGGCTTCAAATTACTTTTAAGGCACCAAACCCCAAAAAGTTGTATAAATTGTATTAAGTATTACATAAAATCACAATAAACGCAAAGTAGATCTACAATTCCGGCCAAAAAAAATAATCTAATTTCCTGTCGTTATTTTAAGTTTGGGTTCAATACTGCAATACTTTAAAAAAATAATTAACTACAATAATAAAACAATCCATTTTATTAAATATTACATAAAACCACGATAAAGCAAGGCAGATTTACAAATCAGGCCAAAAAACATTTATTTTAAGGTTTGGCTTCAATACTTTTAGGGTACCAAACCACAAAAAATGACTAGAAAAAAAAAATTATTAATAAAAATGCCATAAAACTGTCCCCTATTTTGAAGATGCTATAAATTATTTTTTTTTTACGAAAATATGTAAAAGAATGCGTATCAGCCTAAACTGAGGAATTTACATATATATATATATATATATATATATATATATATATATATGTATATATATATATATATATATATTTTTTTTTGGGGGGGTATTTATTATAGAAAAAAGTAAAAAATATAGAATTTTTTTCAAAATTGTCGATCTATTTTTGTTTATAGCGCAATAAAATAAAAACCGCAGAGGTGATCAAATACCAACAAAAGAAAGCTCTATTTGTGGGGAACATGGGACATCAATTTTGTTTGGGAGCCACGTCGTACGACCGCGCAATTGTCGGTTAAAGCGACACAGTGCCGAATCGCAAAAAGGGGCCTGGTCCTTTAGCAACAAAAGGGTTCCGGGGCTGAAGTGGTTAAAAAACTAATTCGGAACTAAACGAATTGCACATGTCTACTAACTACATACAATATCTAAGCCCTGAAAAATGGGGAGGTCTTTGAGCCCCCGATACCCAGTGGATGGCTTAAAAGACAATTTTCCACTCGGTTCCTTCGACAAAAGTCGATTGAAGCATCAACTTTTTTGGGTGGTGCTGAAATAAGCCAAATTCCGAGCTGTCTATGGATAGCTTAAGATCTTTACATTTAGAGCCAAAAAACCTGATGGGGTTCTAACCCCCCATTACTCCAAACCAGGGCCGCCATCAGGAATTATGGGGCCCCTTACACAGCTTCAAGCATGGGCAGGGGGGTGCTGCTGCCCTCAAATTGAAAAGCGGGGGGGCTGCTGTGAATTGAGAAGTGGTTGGGTGATGCCGCTAATTGAGAAAATATATATTATATATATATATAAAGGGGGGTGAGGTTGCCACCCGGGACCCTGGGGACCTCTGGGCCCTTTAATAATAAAAAATATATATATATATATATTTATTTATTTTATTAAAGTGCCCAGAGGTCCCAAGGGCCCCAGATGGCAACCCCCCTTTTTTTCATTTATTTTTTTACTTTTTTTATTTGCCCAGAGGTCCCAAGGGCCCCAAATGGCAACCCCCCCTTTTTTTTATTAAGGGGCCCAGAGGTCCCCAGGGCCACAGGTGACAACCCCCCCTTTTTTTTATATTTTTTATATATTTCTTTATATATATATATATATATATATATATATATATAAAAGGGGGGTTGTCATCTGTGGCCCTGGGGACCTCTGGGCCCTTTAATAAAAAAAAGGGGGGTTGCCATCCGGGCCCCTTACAGGTATACTGCCTGTACCCCCCTGATGGCGGCCCTGCTCCAAACTCCAAATAAAAGTCTTGGCTTGACACACACAATGTAAGAACTCCTTTTTTTTTGCTAAAGGATAAAACCCAAAATGATGATACGTTTTATCTTGCACACGGCTTCCGCGGGCAGCCCGGAACAAAGGAGCGAGAGCGCAGAGCGGGAAGCGGCGTGCACACAGTAAATAACAAAAGGGGATAATTATCGGGGCCGCACACAAGCAGTCATTTTCCTGATAATGGTGTATCTATGTATCCTGTCCTCCTAATTGTTCTCCTGCTCCAGCAATTATTTCCTTTCTTCTCTCTCCGCAGTCACGGCCGCTGACTGCGACACCGGCGCCAACGGCGACTTCTCCTACTTCACGCTCAGCCCTGATTTCAGCATCTCCGAGAAGGGTGTCATTAGCCCGGCACGGGGCCTGGACTACGAGCGGCCCGGCCACCTGTACGAGTTCGTCATCCTGGCGGTAGACCGCGGCGAGCCGCCCAACACCGGGACCGCCACTGTCAGGATCCGAGTCTCCAACGTCAACGACGAAGCGCCGGAATTTTCTCAAGCAGTGTCAGTCCTCAATGTTTATTATACCCGGAGGATAGATATATTCTGTGATATCAGGACCTCAACAAATTGTCTATCTATCTGTCTATCTGTCTATCGATCTATTCATCTATCAAAATATAGATAGATAGATTAGGGTAGAAAAAATAGTGGAAGATATATAATGATAGGGTAGTAAGGTAGATTATCTATCGAATCTATCTATCTTCCTTTATTTTGATAGATCAATAGATTAATCTACCTTATTACCCTATCATTATACATCTATTTATCTATCTATATCTATATATCAAAATAAAGGAAGACAGATAGATAATCTACCTTACTACCCTATCATTGTATATCTTCCTCTATTTTATCTACCCTACATCTATCTATCTATCTATCTCTCTATCTATCTATCTATCTATCTATCTATCTATCTATCTATCTATCTATCTATCTATCTATCTATCTATCTTCCTCTATTTTGATGGATGGATGGATAGATAGATAATGGCAGGGTTAATTAAATAGAAGTTGGGTGGATATCTAGATTGATAGACAGATAATCTACCTATCTATCTGTGATAATATCTGCTAGCTATCTATCCACTATTTTACCAACCCATCTCTATTTTATCAATTATGTCATCAACTACCTTATCTATTGATCTAACTATCGATCGATCTATCAAAATAGAGATAGATAGATAGATAATGGTAGGGTAGATAAAATAGAGGAAGATAGATTATCTACCTTACTACCCTATCATTATTTATCTTCCTCTATTTTGATCGATCAATAGATAGATGGTTAATGGCAGGATTTATAAAATAGAAGTTGGGTGGATATCTAGGTGGATAGATAGATTGATGGATTGATAGATAGATTGATGGATAGATAGATGGATGGATAGATGGATAGATAGATAGATAGATAGATGGATAGATAATCTACTTTACTACCCTATCATTATCTATCTATCTTTCTATCCATCTATCTTCTTATCTATCTTATTTTGATAGATGGATAATAGATTACATATATTTCAATAGATGGATAGATGGATAGATAGTTTATGGCATAATTGGTAAAATAGAATTTGAGTGGATAGGTAGATATCTATCTATCTATCTATCTATCTATCTATCTATCTATCTATCTATCTATCTATCTATCTATTGAAATATATGCAATCTATTCTCTATATATCAAAATAAGATAGATAAGAAGATATAAGGAAAGATAGATAATGGTAGGGTAGATAGAAGGAAGATAGATTATCTTACTACCCTATCACTATATCTATCTTCCTCTATTCTATCTACCCTACCATTATCTATCTATCTTTCCTTATATCTTCTTATCTATCTTATTTTTATATATAGATAATAGATTACATATATTTCAATAGATAGATAGATAATCTACCTATCCACTCAAATTCTATTTTACCAACCCATCTCTATTTTATCAATTATGCCATAAACTATCTATCCGTCACTATCTATCCGTCTATCTATCTATCTTTTGAAATATATGTAATCTATTATCCATCTATCAAAATAAGATAGATAAGAAGATAGATATTTAGTCAGATAGATAGATAATCTACCTTACTACCCTACCATCATCCATCTATCTATCTATCTATCTATCTATCTATCTATCTATCTATCTATCTATCTATCTATCTATCTATCTATCTATCTATCTATCTTTCTATCTATCTATCTATCTATCTATCTATCTATCTATCTATCTATCAAAATAGCAATAGATAGCTAGATAGTGATAGGGTAGTAAGGTAGATATATCTATTGAAATATATGTCATCTATTCTCTATCTGTCAAAATAGAGGAAGGTGGCTAGATAGATAGATAGATAGATGATGGTAGGGTAGATAAAATAGAGGATGATAGATTATCTACCTGCCTACCCTACCCCTGTCTGTCTGTCTATCTATCTGTCTATCTCTCTGTCTGTCTATCTTCTGCTAATTTGATAGATAGATAGATAGATAGATAGATAGATAGATAGATAGATAGATAGATAGATAGATAGATAGATAGATAGATAATGGCAGGATTGATAAAATAGAAGTTGGGTGGATATCTAGATGGATAGATAGCAAATATTATCACAGATAGATAGGCAGACTATATCTATCTATCTATCTATCTATCTATCTATCTATCTATCTATCTATCTATCTATCTATCTACCCAACTTATATTTTACCAACCCATCTATATTTTATCAATTATGTCATCATCTATCTCAACTATCTATCTATGATAATATCATCATCTATCTCAACTATCTATCTATCTATGATAATATCATCTATCTATCAAAATAGAGGAAGATAAATAGATAGACAGACAGATGGATAATGGTAGGGTAGATAAAATAGAGGAAAATCGATAATCCACTCTACTACCGTATCACTATCTATCTATCTATCTATCTATCTATCTATCTATCTATCTATCTATCTATCTATCTATCTATCTATTATATTCTATCATCTATCTATCTATCTATCTATCTATCTATCTATCTATCTATCTATCTATCTATCTATCTATCTATCTATCTATCTATCTATCTATCTATGCCATTCATGATCTCAATCTCTTTATACATTTATCTATCACAATCTATCCCTCTCTTTTTATCTATCATATGTTCCTATATATTAGTGTGTGTGTGTATATATATATATATATTTATACTTCTCCATCATATTCCTGTTTCTCGGTCTCCTCCATAGTAATTGATGCTTCTCCTTATCTGTACAGAGAACACATCGCCCCCCCTCCCCAGACCTAATAATTTTCTTTGTGCCTTTAAGTCTAAAGTTTTGTATTTTTACCCTCGATTAGAGCGCAGTTGTCTGTATTTTGCTGCAAGCAACCAAACCCCCTCCCCCTCCCTTCCCCCGGACCCCCTGTCAGCTCCACAGAACACAGCTTGTTACAGACACGATGGTGGCCTATTTTTTCCTTAAAATCCTCCCGCATCTTCCGAGGCCCTTCCATGTAATGTCTGAGCCTCCCGTGTCTCTGTGGCTTTTTTGTTTTACAGCTTGAAAGCTGTCAGAGCCGGGAATCGATTTGCTCGTTAGACTTCAGGCGAGGAGAGTGGCCTCTGGGCTGCAATTTGCTGCTGAGCGGCTGAACGAAATCGCATGTGTTCCCGTTTCCTAATCCACTGCACCGATCCAGGGCTTATATATAGTGTGTGTTTGTGTATATATATATATATGTATGTATAGATTAAGGGGGGCAGACCTAACTAGTATTTGCAGTGGTAAGTCATGCCCGAGGCAAGGACACCCAGAAACACTCCAAGCAGGTTTGTTCTGCAGTTTTGATTTAGCAAACAAATACAGTTTTAACAGCAGAGATGTGTAGAGGAAGTCCATTGTATAGAACAAATAAAATATCTGCTTGTCCAAATCGGTAAACTTGGGTCAGTTCTTGGCCTGGTCTGCCAGGTAAGATGTGGACTCGGGGACCCAAGGGCCAAGGCTTTATCTTAACCAAAGCTCTACAAAGTCTCCCAGCTCCAGGACCCAGAACAATTATCTAATCATTTACCCAGACTAGGCGACTCATAGATATGACCTTTCAGGGTAGACATCATGTCTCCTCGCTCTCCTGCTATACAATACACATTATCATAAGTGTAAATACAGGACATCTTCACACAATAGCCGGGTCAATTAGCACAGAGAACAGACAGATGGCTGGAGGTGCGGACATTATCATCTAACAGTATGTGTCCCAACATTATGAATGAGTCACTCTTACAATTAACCTGTTGAGTTCAGAATCAACAAACAGTAAACAGTTCTTTACAGATGTCCTGGAATATATTGTGGATAATAATTACATGATAATCCCATCTCAGGTAGTCCAAGATATCATTTCTCAGTCATTCTATGCCCCTAGTGGACATAGGATGATTTTAAGACATATAAGAGGGTCCAGGGATGTCCCAGGTGAGTCTGTCACAACGAGTAACGAGAGTAACGAGCGTTTCGCAATACGAGCGCTGTATTTAAAAAAAAAAACTAACTCGGTTTGCGAGTGTTGTCTCGTAAAACGAGTAGGATTCAGGACAAAGCGGTGTGCTGTACCGCATTTGGCCCGAGGTGGGGGGGCGGCGTCTATCGGTGTCGTTCGGAAATGCACGGAAAGGCCCGAGGTCAGCTCGACTGTCCTCTGGAAAATCTCGGGAACAACGTTTTTCCAAGGTTTGCCGAGGTGCCATCGGGCCTTTTCGGTTGTTTCCGAGGCTCTCCGGCGCCCCCCACCTCTGGCCGCATGCGGAATTGCATGCATGCATTTTGTAATTTGATAAAAATAAACAAATATATATATATTTGAAAGCAGTCTTTCTTATATATACAGATGAGCCATACCATTATGACCACCCACCATAACCCATCAAGGCATGGACTCCACTAAACCTGTGAATGCATGCTATGGTAACTATCTGGCACGAAGCTGTCAGTAGCAGATCCTTTAAAGCAGTGTTGTGGCCATAATTTTTTTTTATTTTTTACAATCTCAAAATTAGTATAATATATATGCAGCAAAAGATATCACTACTTCCCAATCTGTCCAGTAATCAATTCAAAAACGTACAGAATATGTTGTAATCGACCTTCAGGCCGTTTCCATCTTAGCTATGGGCATGTGAAGCCCAGTTGATTTATCTTCCTGGTTTTCCTGTGAGAGGTGCATGCTGGGTAACCAGACTTGTTTTTCCAGCACATGCCACAGATGCTCAAGTCAACAGCGTGAACTTGGGCACCCTGATTTTCTAAAATTAAATAAAGGTTTTAGATATACTTTAAAGAGGACAAAAAAGAAGACAAGTAGAATTTACTCTCCCCTTGAGAAGTGGCGATTGAAGGAGGAGAGGATTTTTGTTGATTAAATTAAGATTAGCGAGAGATTGATTCTGATTCTTCTATTGAAATTTCCTCATACATCTGAATTTAAAGGGTGAGACCATTATTTTAGTCATAGGTATATCCTGGTGGCCCCTGGTTTCTTGTATGGTTTGGATGCTCCAACAATAAAAACCTAACTGCCAACCCCAGTTTTAGGCCAACCAAACACTGAACTCTGACCTTAAACTCCTTGCTGTCTTCTGGGACCTACGTGGCTCTCAGAAGTCATTGGGGGGCGGGACAGAGTAGGCACCGGAGGTGGCATAGGTCACTGTAATCACAGCGGGGATCTATGCCTGGAAGTGGGAGCAAATACCTGTATTACACAGGTATCTGCTCCCCTCTGAAAGGTGCCAAATGTGACACTGGAGGGGGGGAGGAATTCGAAAAAGCGGAAAGTTCCATTTTTGGGTGGAACTCCGCTTTAAAGCAAACCGAAGGCTTTGCCCAAATCAGGGCAACACAACAGGTTTGCTTTAATCTTTCACCTCCTCTAGCAAATACTTACAGTACCTTCCTGTTAGAGGAGAATTATATAGGCGCTGTTTAAACAAGCTACTTGCCAAAATACAGTAAGACCTAAGGTGCAGCCTTTGTGAAGAAGATCATAGACTATAGGCTATGAAACACCAGCTGTTGAGCTGGGTGAAACAAATAACAATATTCAAAAACACAAACTGAAGGTAATGTGATAAGTGTTGCAACAAAGTAAGTGCAGCTGAAAACAAATGCAAAAGGTCCTGAAAACAGCAAAAACAAGGGGGGAGGGGGAATAGGTGTGGGTTTGAGGATGTTGATATTCCAGTTTCCCCAAAACAGACTGATTGTTCATTCAGTTTGAAACACCTCATCCATATACATTGGCAATCCTTTCCCTCAGAAACAGGTCATCTTCCCAGGACATTCCTTGGCATATATATATATTAAGGTACTCTTACCGACTTTTGTTGACCCACGGCTCACCGTATGGTGGGTAGGTCTTCAAAGCTTGTATAGGCTAGCCGCCCTCCGATCATCCCAATGGATAAATCGATGTCCCAGGTTGTGATGCTGTAGGCAGATCCCAAAAGGAGAGCAGGTATCGCTGGCCTCAGGAACGTCAGACAGAACAGTGAAGATGTGAGACTCCGTATTTCATGGAAGATATGAAAAAAAGAGGGCGAGAACACCTCCTCATCGTGTAGAAATTTATTAAAAGTTGATCAAAAAGTATTGACACAGCAAAGAGATCTGCAAATCTCATTAAAAATTCCAAGCAAGGATACAGCCCATGTACCAAAATATAAAAGCAAAAAAACCCCAAAAGATAAAAAGTTCCACACTGCACATCAAGGAAACCACAGCAAGCAAAAATCTTGGTAGTAACGCAATAGTGGTGATAAGAGTCCAGTTAACCGACCGGTTTCGTCTTCACAGACATCTACTGGGTTATGGAACTAAACCCCATCATCACCTGCGCCATTAAATAGCCCCCTGATTGCCATACCTGTGATCAACACCTGTTCACACAACATCCATCAGGCATACGTCTCACTGCTGTTGCTTCCTCCCCTGTGTTCCATCCAACAGGAAATGGAAAAACAGGAAACACAAATATGGAAGCCAATCACAGCCCTGTGAGCATTGTGAGTTCCTCCTCCCGTCCCTTGTGACTCCCTCTGTCCAATGTGAGGGTGCGGGACAAAGACACCCCGCCTCGCTCATCCCGGCCAACCAGAGCCTCCAGCACAACACTGACAGCCCCTCAACACAGGAAGGCGGCGATGATGGAAGCGCAGATCACACAACGCTGCGGCATGCGTGTCATCCGACGCCTCAGCGTGATGGCGTATGCGCTCCATCTTGGTGTCTAATAGGGATTCATGGGCAAGGTGTTTTAGCTGTAGCCAAAAAACCCTATGGTGAGACGGCTATCCAACGGAGCTCAGAACTTGACTCTGGGGCCCTGGGCGTGTGTGAACAGGGGAAACCACAGATGTAATTCTTCGATAACAGTAAATAATGAATTAATGTTTCTATATAATACATCCAACAACTAGGCATGATGAAATAACATCAATATGGCAAAAAACATATTAGGTGTGGGTGGATATATAACCATTCAGCAGAGCTTCCACACTACCCAAAAATTCAAAAAAAATTCAAAAAAAAAAGGGGGGATATTGAAGATAATTCTATATAATACATCCAGCAATTATGCATGATGAATTGACATCAATAGGACAGAGAACATATCAAGTGTGGGTAGATATAAATCATGCAGCAGAGCTTCCCCACCATCCAAATTACAAAAAAAGGGATATAAAGGAAGACAAAAATTGGTGAAATTTCAGGACTGGTTTATAAATGAATTCACGTCCCACTCCACATTGAGGCCGTGGGGCGCGTAACATTTGAGCTGGTATATCCAGAACACCTCAAGTTTGGATACACCCCGAGTCCAAGGTTCGCCACGCCAATGAGGCACAAAATGATATATGATTTGGAACAAAGTACCTTCAACCTTTTTGTTATGGTGTTCCAAATAATGTCTGGGCACTGTATGTTTGGAAAAGCCAGCCAGGATTTTGGTGATGTGTTCACCTGCCCGTGTGGAAAAGTTCCGTATGGTACGACCCACGTACTGTTTTCCACAAGGGCAGGTGAGAAGGTATACAACATACCTAGTTGCGCACGTTGAAAATTGCTTCATGGGGAACTCAACCCCAGTCACCGTAGACCTGAAACTCACGGATTTCTTTTTGGTTATGTTGAACGCGCATACTCTACACCTCCTGCATGGGTGATATCCCTTAGAGAGAGGGAAGAAAGTGGGTTTCACTGGAGGGTCAGGGACATTGGGTGCCACCTGATTCCTCATTGCCATAGCCCCTCTGTAAATGACAGTTGCCTGATTCGGAAGCGTTGGTCCTAAGGTGGGATCACTAGTCAAAACATTCCAATGTTTTTGGATGATTGACTTAATTTGTTTATGTTGCACAGAAAATGTTGTAAAGAAAGAATTCCTAAACCTGTTTTCCTGAACCGTTATGACTTTCTCTCTTGTTAGGGTTGCCCTGTCTATCAGTGAAACTCGTTCAATTTCTTCCTGGATATGATTCTCCAAGTATCCTTTATCTACAAAGCGATTCTTGAGAATATTAGCTTGTTCCCTGAAGTCCCCCAAATTAGAACAATTGCGTCTAATTCGCAGAATTTGACTGCGTGGGACAGACTTCAGCCAGGAAGGATGGTGGCAACTGTCAACGGGGATAAACCCGTTGCGGTCAGTTTGTTTGAAATGGGTTTTAGTCTGTAAAGAGTTATTATGCACAAAAATCTCCAAGTCCAAAAAATTGATGCTTGAGGTATGAGCCTCGTACGTCAATCTAATACCAACCTGGTTATCATTAAGATAGGCCATGAAGGTATCTAAAGACTCACGGTCTCCACGCCATAGGAGGAGGATATCGTCTATGTACCGCGCCCAGAGAACTATCTCTGGTCGTGCGGCCACACAGACGACATCCTCCTCCCATTTGGCCATAAAGATGTTGGCCAAGCTAGGAGCAAATTTGGCCCCCATAGCAACCCCCCTATGTTGCAAATAAAAATCCCCTGCATGCCAAAAATAATTGTGAGTTGTGGCAAACCTAAGGAGGTCCATGATGAATAGTCGTTGCGAGATGGGGAGATCTGAGGACCGGTCAAGGAAACACTCTACCGCTTGAAAGCCCAAATGATGGGCTATACTGGTATAGAGTGAAGCTACATCAGCTGTGACAAGAATAATGTCATTGGTGTACGCCACCTCCTCAAGTTTGGCGATGGTGTGCCTAGTGTCTTTGAGGTATGATGGAATGCTCCTTACTATAGGCTGGAGGTGAAAATCAATATATTTCCCCACTCTGGAGGTTACAGAGTTGATGCCACTAATGATTGGCCTCCCTGTAAGGAGCATTCCATCATACCTCAAAGACACTAGGCACACCATCGCCAAACTTGAGGAGGTGGCGTACACCAATGACATTATTCTTGTCACAGCTGATGTAGCTTCACTCTATACCAGTATAGCCCATCATTTGGGCTTTCAAGCGGTAGAGTGTTTCCTTGACCGGTCCTCAGATCTCCCCATCTCGCAACGACTATTCATCATGGACCTCCTTAGGTTTGCCACAACTCACAATTATTTTTGGCATGCAGGGGATTTTTATTTGCAACATAGGGGGGTTGCTATGGGGGCCAAATTTGCTCCTAGCTTGGCCAACATCTTTATGGCCAAATGGGAGGAGGATGTCGTCTGTGTGGCCGCACGACCAGAGATAGTTCTCTGGGCGCGGTACATAGACGATATCCTCCTCCTATGGCGTGGAGACCGTGAGTCTTTAGATACCTTCATGGCCTATCTTAATGATAACCAGGTTGGTATTAGATTGACGTACGAGGCTCATACCTCAAGCATCAATTTTTTGGACTTGGAGATTTTTGTGCATAATAACTCTTTACAGACTAAAACCCATTTCAAACAAACTGACCGCAACGGGTTTATCCCCGTTGACAGTTGCCACCATCCTTCCTGGCTGAAGTCTGTCCCACGCAGTCAAATTCTGCGAATTAGACGCAATTGTTCTAATTTGGGGGACTTCAGGGAACAAGCTAATATTCTCAAGAATCGCTTTGTAGATAAAGGATACTTGGAGAATCATATCCAGGAAGAAATTGAACGAGTTTCACTGATAGACAGGGCAACCCTAACAAGAGAGAAAGTCATAACGGTTCAGGAAAACAGGTTTAGGAATTCTTTCTTTACAACATTTTCTGTGCAACATAAACAAATTAAGTCAATCATCCAAAAACATTGGAATGTTTTGACTAGTGATCCCACCTTAGGACCAACGCTTCCGAATCAGGCAACTGTCATTTACAGAGGGGCTATGGCAATGAGGAATCAGGTGGCACCCAATGTCCCTGACCCTCCAGTGAAACCCACTTTCTTCCCTCTCTCTAAGGGATATCACCCATGCAGGAGGTGTAGAGTATGCGCGTTCAACATAACCAAAAAGAAATCCGTGAGTTTCAGGTCTACGGTGACTGGGGTTGAGTTCCCCATGAAGCAATTTTCAACGTGCGCAACTAGGTATGTTGTATACCTTCTCACCTGCCCTTGTGGAAAACAGTACGTGGGTCGTACCATACGGAACTTTTCCACACGGGCAGGTGAACACATCACCAAAATCCTGGCTGGCTTTTCCAAACATACAGTGCCCAGACATTATTTGGAACACCATAACAAAAAGGTTGAAGGTACTTTGTTCCAAATCATATATCATTTTGTGCCTCATTGGCGTGGCGAACCTTGGACTCGGGGTGTATCCAAACTTGAGGTGTTCTGGATATACCAGCTCAAATGTTACGCGCCCCACGGCCTCAATGTGGAGTGGGACGTGAATTCATTTATAAACCAGTCCTGAAATTTCACCAATTTTTGTCTTCCTTTATATCCCTTTTTTTGTAATTTGGATGGTGGGGAAGCTCTGCTGCATGATTTATATCTACCCACACTTGATATGTTCTCTGTCCTATTGATGTCAATTCATCATGTTCTAATGACATCTAATTTTTGTCTCCTTTAATATCCCCCCTTTTTTTATATTTGGATGGTGGGGAAGCTCTGCTGCATGATTTGATATTTATCCACACTTGATTTGTTCTCTGTCCTATTGATGTCAATTTATCATGCCTAATTGCTGGATGTATTATATAGAAATATCTTTAATATTACCCTTTTTTGAATTTTTGGGTAGTGGGGAAGCTCTGCGGCATGATTTTTTATCTACCCACACCTGACTTGTTCTCTGTCCTATTGATGTCAATTCATCATGCATAATTGCTGGATGTATTATATAGAATTATCTTCAATATCCCCCCTTTTTTTTTTGAATTTTTTTTGAATTTTTGGGTAGTGTGGAAGCTCTGCTGAATGGTTATATATCCACCCACACCTAATATGTTTTTTGCCATATTGATGTTATTTCATCATGCCTAGTTGTTGGATGTATTATATAGAAACATTAATTCATTATTTACTGTTATGGAAGAATTACATCTGTGGTTTCCCCTGTTCACACACGCCCAGGGCCCCAGAGTCAAATTCTGAGCTCCGTTGGATAGCCGTCTCACCATAGGGTTTTTTGGCTACAGCTAAAACACCTTGCCCATGAATCCCTATTAGACACCAAGATGGAGCGCATACGCCATCACGCTGAGGCGTCGGATGACACGCATGCCGCAGCGTTGTGTGATCTGCGCTTCCATCATCGCCGCCTTCCTGTGTTGAGGGGCTGTCAGTGTTGTGCTGGAGGCTCTGGTTGGCCGGGATGAGCGAGGCGGGGTGTCTTTGTCCCGCACCCTCACATTGGACAGAGGGAGTCACAAGGGACGGGAGGAGGAACTCACAATGCTCACAGGGCTGTGATTGGCTTCCATATTTGTGTTTCCTGTTTTTCCATTTCCTGTTGGATGGAACACAGGGGAGGAAGCAACAGCAGTGAGACGTATGCCTGATGGATGTTGTGTGAACAGGTGTTGATCACAGGTATGGCAATCAGGGGGCTATTTAATGGCGCAGGTGATGATGGGGTTTAGTTCCATAACCCAGTAGATGTCTGTGAAGACGAAACCGGTCGGTTAACTGGACTCTTATCACCACTATTGCGTTACTACCAAGATTTTTGCTTGCTGTGGTTTCCTTGATGTGCAGTGTGGAACTTTTTATCTTTTGGGGTTTTTTTGCTTTTATATTTTGGTACATGGGCTGTATCCTTGCTTGGAATTTTTAATGAGATTTGCAGATCTCTTTGCTGTGTCAATACTTTTTGATCAACTTTTAATAAATTTCTACACGATGAGGAGGTGTTCTCGCCCTCTTTTTTTCATATCTTCCATGAAATACGGAGTCTCACATCTTCACTGTTCTGTCTGACGTTCCTGAGGCCAGCGATACCTGCTCTCCTTTTGGGATCTGCCTACAGCATCACAACCTGGGACATCGATTTATCCATTGGGATGATCGGAGGGCGGCTAGCCTATACAAGCTTTGAAGACCTACCCACCATACGGTGAGCCGTGGGTCAACAAAAGTCGGTAAGAGTACCTTAATATATATATATGCCAAGGAATGTCCTGGGAAGATGACCTGTTTCTGAGGGAAAGGATTGCCAATGTATATGGATGAGGTGTTTCAAACTGAATGAACAATCAGTCTGTTTTGGGGAAACTGGAATATCAACATCCTCAAACCCACACCTATTCCCCCTCCCCCCTTGTTTTTGCTGTTTTCAGGACCTTTTGCATTTGTTTTCAGCTGCACTTACTTTGTTGCAACACTTATCACATTACCTTCAGTTTGTGTTTTTGAATATTGTTATTTGTTTCACCCAGCTCAACAGCTGGTGTTTCATAGCCTATAGTCTATGATCTTCTTCACGAAGGCTGCACCTTAGGTCTTACCGTATTTTGGCTGGTAGCTACATCACCCTGGCCATTTATGGTTTTTCCTACATCTATATAGTTTTGGCGCTACACTTTTTTTCTTTTTTCTATTACACTTTATCTACTGTGGTGTTGGCTGCCTATACACTATATATTTATACTATATATTTACACTGAATTGTTTAGCGCAATATATTTTAAACTTTTTTGATTTAAACAAGCTACTTGCCTGACTGTTAGTTCCTGGCACATTTGTGTGTTCTAGCTCCTCCTGTTACATTATACCGTATGTATCGGCATATAACACGCGTCGGCGTATAACACGCACCCCAAGTTTAGGAGGGAATTTTAAGGAAAAAAACTTTTAGGTGGGATGTTTCAGGATAAAAACGTACATTTAAATGCCCATCAATGCAGCCTTATCAGTGTCCATCTGCAGCCTTGTCCAGTGTCCATGCAGCCTTGCCCAGTGTCCATGCAGCCTTGTCCAGTGTCTATGCAGCCTTGTCCAGTGTCTATGCAGCCTTGTCCAGTGTCTATGCAGCCTTGCCCAGTGTCTATGCAGCCTTGCCCAGTGTTTGTGCAGCCTTGCCCAGTGTCCGTGCCGCCTTGCCCAGTGTCCGTGCCGCCTTGCCCAGTGTCTATGCAGCCTTGCCCAGTGTCTATGCGGCCTTGCCCAGTGTCTATGCGGCCTTGCCCAGTGTCTATGCGGCCTTGCCCAGTGTCTATGCGGCCTTGCCCAGTGTCTATGCGGCCTTGCCCAGTGTCCGTGCAGCCTTGCCCAGTGTCCATGCAGCCTTGCCCAGTGTCCATGCAGCCTTGCCCAGTGTCCTTGCACCTTGAACGTTTAAAATTACCGCAGCGGCGCAGAGATAGACATAACCGGATGTCCTGTGTACTCAGCTACTCTCGCAGTCCCACCTCTTGCCCAGGCTCCTATGATGGACATAACACAGTTCCAATGGCGGGACTGGGCATGACGGCGAGCGGAGCCAAGCCTAGCCGAGTACACAGTACACTCGGCTATGTGTATATCGACGGCGCTCATTCTTCTTCCCCTAACAGGAAGCGGAGATCGGCGTATAACATGCACCCAGGATTTCCCCCTGATTTTAAGGGGAAAAATGAATAAATACGGTAAATCTAATCCCAAACCCTAGCCTGAAGCCTTAATTTAACTCCCAACCACGTCAAGCTCAACCTAACCCCCAAATATAACCTTAAAATAAACTCCCAGCCCTATTATTAAACTCCGCCTAACTCCCACCCCTAGCTTTAGGCTGAACTTAACCCTAAATCCAAACCTCAAACTCAACCTATCCTAAAATCCTGAACCTCAAACTCAACCTATCCTAAAATCCTGAACCTCAAACTCAACCTATCCTAAAATCCTGAACCTCAAACTCAACGAAAACACTGAACAGACCAAACTAATCAAACACAGCCACACTGGATACAGCGAGCCATAACTACATTTCTCTTGTCCTACCGCCTATCTAGAAAGGTACAACACAGCTTTTCTCTATAATATTATTTTAAATATGGTGGGAATCGAAGAAGGTGTGCATAAATCTTATTTTGGGAACTGCAGAGATCTCATCAATAGTTTTCCCAAGAGCTACAATATAAGGAACTGTAAGGTGGTTTGTGACTCCAGCATCTACCAAACACTGATTTGGGTGGACTGATTGATTAAATAATAATTTCCAAAACGCGTCAGCTGAGTTTTTTTTTTTAGGCAACTGGGGTTCTAATTCCATATGTACCATTTTTCTTCTCTAATCTTCCCTGGCTAAAGAAAGTGCCGTGGTTGTGGCACTGGAGAGCGTAATCTACGGATGCAAGGCGCCCCAACCAATTATACGTCCCAAATAATAATTGCAGGCATCGGCTGAAACCTTCATGTCCTATTTTCTAGATATCGGACGTTTGTGTCAGAAGACGCAGCCCCCAACACCCTGGTGGCCACGGTACAAGCGTTCGACCCTGACGGAGACCGAGTCACTTATGAAATCTCTGAAGGAAACAAGGAGGGAAATTTCGTTATTGATCCTCAGAAAGGTAATCACGGTTTTCGAGGAGCAGACTCCAGAGTG
Organism: Rana kukunoris; assembly: GCA_029574335.1. Lineage (NCBI taxonomy): Eukaryota > Metazoa > Chordata > Amphibia > Anura > Ranidae > Rana > Rana kukunoris. The sequence goes on along the minus strand of CM056059.1, from coordinate 323,583,140 downwards.
TTTACACGTCAGACTGTGCAAATAGAGTTTCTGAAGGCACTTTATTGATTGGACCCGGCATTTTCTACCCAACAGAAATCAATGCAATAAAGCACTTGGTGTCATCAGACTAGAGATGCAATTATTCTGCGGCCAAACCGATAGATTGCGGGCTCTCTCTTATAATAAGTAGTTTGCAGGGAGGAATGGTGATGTAAAGACTGCACACTATCAGAGTTTACTGTAGTCGGGTCAGTGAACAACTCAAAACATGGAGAAAGTGAAGCGCTGTGAATATTTTCCAGATGCTCTGTATGTGAGTGAGCTGTCCCTTTTTAACCACTTAAGAAACCTCCACGCCGATATACGTCGGCAGAATGGCGCGGCTGGGCACATTCACGTACCTGTACGTGGCTCTTTAAGCCCAGCCATGGGGTCGCGAGTGCGCCACGAGCGGCGCACTCGCGACCCGGCCTGAAGCTCCGTGACCGCGCCCGTGGGACCCGCGGACCCGATCGCCGCCGGTGTCCCACAATCGGTCACAGGAGCTGAAGAACCTAAAGAGGTGAGTGTAAACACACCTTCCCCGTTCTTCATTGTGGCAGTGGCAGTGATCGTCTGTTCTCTGATATAGGGAAAGACGATCACTGATGTCACATATCCAGCCCCGCCCCCCTACAGTTAGAAACAGATATGAGGTCACACTTAACCCCTACAGCGCCCCCTAGTGGTTAACTCCTAAACTGCAATTGTCATTTTCACAGTAATCGGTGCATTTTTATAGCATTTTTCGCTGTGAAAATGACAATGGTCCCAAAAATGTGTCAAAAGTGTCCAATGTGTCCGCCATAATGCCGCAGTCATGAAAAAAAATCGCTGATCACAGCCATTACTAGTAAAAAAAATATATTAATAAAAATGCAATAAAACTATCCCCTATTTTGTAAACGCTATCAATTTTGCGCAAACCAATAGACATGTGCAGACTGGAATATTTTGTTTCGTTTTTTCGTTTTCGTCCAGAAAATAAATTTATTTAGTTACTCCCGAGAATCGTTTTGATATAATTTGTTTTCGTCGGGAAAGTTTTCGTCCGAAAACGAAGATTTTTCGATGACTTTGTCGAATTAAACGACGGAAATTCGACAAAGCATCGAAAATCGTCGTTCTGTATACAGGGAATTCCCTGTATTCAGAACGACGATTTTCGATGACTTTGTGAAATTGAAAGACGGAAATTCGACAAAGCATTGAAAATCGTCGGATCTGAACGAAAACGAAAATACAGCATTTTTTATGTCGGATCTTTCGGGTTTTCGTTTCTTGCGCTTTCGTTTTCGTTCGTTAAAACGATAACGAAAATACCCGATTTTCGGACGAAAATGCATTCTAACGAAAACGAATGCACATGTCTACAAACCAATCGATAAACGCTTATTTCGATTTTTCTTTACCAAAAATATGTAGAAGAATACGTATCGGCCTAAACTGAGGGGAACATTTTTTTTTTATATCTTTTTTGGGGATATTTATTACAGCAAAAAGTAAAAAATATTGAATTTTTTTCAAAATTGTCGCTCTATTTTTGTTTATAGCGCAAAAAATAAAAACCGCAGAGGTGATCAAATACCACCAAAAGAAATCTCTATTTGTGGGGAATAAAAGACGTCAATTTTGTTTGGGAGCCACGTCGCACGAGCGCGCAATTGTCAGTTAAAGCGACGCAGTGCCGAATCGCAAAAAGGGGCAAGGTCCTTAACCTGCATAAAGGTCCGGGTCTTAAGTGGTTAAATAATATCACAAGTTCAAATACGCATAATGTTTTGAGTTGGCACCTTTAATCACTGTGTTGTTGCTCTGGATGTATTGTATAGTTTATATAATTATATTTTTTATTAAGATTTTCATCATAAAGACCTATGTACAAGAAAAAAGAAAAGAAAAGGGTTGAATAGAGCCTGTAGGTACATGAAGTACACTTAGTGACAAGGTTATAGCTCTTAGTATACATTGCTAGAAAATATATATATATATTAAAGCAACATTGCAAATATACATCTAAGGTATTTTATATAAAAAAGCCATGGTTGAGTGTAGATAAAAATGTGGAGTTTCTGGGGGGTTTTGAGGTCAAGTAGAGGTTGTATAATGTATGACTGTTATTTGTGTACTGCCATTTTTTTTTTTATTACAATTATTATTTAGAATTAATAAAATATTCTAATCTAAATTATTAGAATTGCAATATACGTTTTTATAATTCTAATAAAAATGATTAGAGCTAAAAAAAAAAATCCTATTAAATGTAAGGAACAAACAATAATTTTATCTTCTGTCAATGAACAGGTCTTATTCGCCTTGGCCCAAGCCCTCTTCCCCAGCTCCACGGGACCGAGTACATCTTGTATGTAACCGCGGCAGACGACAACGCCTCCGGCGGTCCGCACAGCCTCACCAGCACGGCCACAGTCCTCGTTCGAGTGGATGACATCAATAATAATAAGCCCATTTTTCATCACGTGGGTTTGAGTTATCTTTTATTTCACATTTCACCAGCATCAGCATTCTATATATCCAAGTCACACACTGGAGCTTACACTGGGCCGAGGACCCACCCTTCCCCCACATGACAACACTGAGGAAGGGAGAGGGACGAGTTCTATGCTCCCCTATACCCAGAAGTATTGGATATTTCACGATATTACTCCTGTCGGCCAAACGGAAGGAAAAAAAAAAGATTATAATATACATATACATACATATGTACATGTGTATTATTATAAAAAAAAAATCTTTACACACACACATATATATATATATGTGTGTGTGTAAAGATTTTTTTTTTTATAATAATACACATATACATATGTATGTATATGTGTATTATTATAAAAAAAAATTATAAAAATATATATATATATGTGTGTGTAAAGGAAAAATAAATAAATAAAAAATGAATAAAAAAAATACTAATAAATTGTGTATATATATATATATATATATATATATATACATTTTATGTAAAGGAAAAAAAATACGGGTAGGGGCGCAGGCATGCCACCAGTGCCCCGCTCCTACTGAGCAACCAACAAACCACCCCCCACCCCTGCTGCTCACTCGATCGATTGTCGTCTCCCCCCCTTGCTTAATCGTCGTATTGGTCACCCACCAGGCCCCCTGCCATCCCCGCACTTACCCCATTAAGGTGGGGGCTTTGGAGGCTTCCCCCCTGCATCTCCTCCCGAGCCCCGGTGGTCACTTCTCCTCCCGGCCAATCAGGACTCAGGACCCACTAGATTATTGGCCAGGAGGAGAAACGGGAAGACACTAGAAAATATTAATTAAGCTAATTTCACACAAGTGGGTGGGCTCCGGTTCCAGTGCTCTACACCTCAAGCCCACCCTTTTTTTTAAACCAATTAGAGCCTCAGGCTGTAATCATCTGCTTTGAAAAAAAAACATTGGAATCCATGCGTCTTGCGCCCTGCTTGTAGATTAGGGTCCCATGGGTCAGGGGTGGATGCATGAGTGGCCACCACTGGTCACAGCAGAAGCCGATCAGCGGATGACGACCAATGAATGTCCACCAGCACCCGCCGATCATCGAGGAGAGACACAAATGTACACAAGGGGCAGAGCTCCGTCCTGATGTGATGAATCTTCTTTCCCTGCAAAGCACATCCCTTAGTGAAAGCAGTAAACAAAAACACTGGTTAGGCACACATTTAACCCTTTGATTGCCTTAGATGTTTAACCCCCTTCCCAGTCAGTGCCATTAGTATAGTGACAGTGCTAATCGTATTATCACTGTATTAGTGTTGCTGGTTCCCACAAAGCGTCAAAAGTGTCAGTTAGTGGCAGATTGACCGCCGCAATATAGCAGTCCCACTAAAAGTCGCTGATCGCCGCCTTTACTAGTATATTTTTTTTAATAAAAAATCCATTATATTCACTATATTACCAAAAGTATTAGGAGGCCTGCCTTTACACGCACATGAACTTTAATGGTATCCCAGTCTTAGTCCGTAAGGTTCAATATTGAGTTGGCTCCGCCCTTTGCAGCTATAACAGCTTCAACTCTTCTGGTTTAGGAGGGTGTCTATGGGAATGTTTGATCATTCTTCCAGAAGAACATATATTTTAAGATGATGGTAGTTTTGTAAATGACCCAGCTTAGCAAATTTGTCTTTGTAGTGTGCCGAGTACAGCAAGAACGCCTCGATTCTAGAAAACCAGGCCCCGGGGACGTTTGTGCTTCAAGTGGAGGCAAAAGACGCGGACAGCGGAGTGAACGGGCAGGTGAAATATGGGATCGTGCACAGAGAGGGATACTTGCCTGCCTTCACCATCCACCCTGATACAGGTAACCAAGAAAGGCAACCAACACAAATACCTGAACATTTTCCCATCAGTCCCGGGATTGGTTCTTCCAGCGTCCAGGATGAGGACCTCCCTCTGCTAACACATGACTTAGAATGGACCACCCTGTGCTTTTTCCTCATCCCTGGTTGACCCATGGTTACCCAAGTGTGGCTTATTGCTTGCCTTCTAAGAGCTGAGAGCTAATTTTTTTTTGGGGGGGGGGGGGTGCAAAAAAAAAGCCACTGTACCATCAAACGCAGCCACTGTACCTATAAATTGCCACCACTGTGCCATCAAATGCAGCCACTCTACCCATCAATTGCTGCCAGTGTGCCCATCAATTGCCGCTGCTGTGCTTATCAAGCAGAGAGTCAAGGCATTTTGTGTGTGTGTATAAGGCAGCAGTGTGATCCAGGTGGAGGGGGACAGAGAGCTGGAGCAGTGTGTGTATAAGGCAGCAGTGTGATCCAGGGGGAGAGGGATAGAGAGCTGGAGCATTGTGTGTATAAGGCAGCAGTGTGATGCAGGGGGAGAGGGGCAGAGAGCCGGAGCATTGTGTGTATAAGGCAGCAGTGCCATCCAGGAAGAGGGGGGCAGAGAGACGGAGCATTGTGTGTATAAGGCAGCAGTGTGATCCAGGAAGAGGGGGGCAGAGAGACGGAGCATTGTATGTATAAGGCAACAGTGTGATCCAGGGGGAGGGGGCAGAGAACCGGAGCATTGTGTGTATAAGGCAGCAGTGTGATCCAGGGGGAGGGGGGCAGAAAGCCAGAGCATTGTGTGTATAAGGCAGCAGTTTGATCCAGGTGGAGGGGGACAGAGAGACAGAGCATTGTGTGTATAAGGCAGCAGTTTGATCCAGGTGGAGAGGGACAGAGAGACAGAGCATTGTGTGTATAAGGCAGCAGTGTGATCCAGGGGGAGGGGGCAGAGAGCTGGAGCATTGTGTGTATAAGGCAGCAGTGTGATCCAGGGTGAGAGGGGGCAGAGAGCCGGAGCATTGTGTGTGTATAAGGCAGCACTGCCCTAAACTAAGCCTTATTTGTCGGTGTGACAGGACTGTGCTTGTGTGACTGGCAGCCCCTGTACCGCTTCTGTACTATTGTGGGAGAACCAGCCTATTCTTAGCGGCCCCTCAGGGTAAGCGCTACATAAACTCTATACATTGAAAAGATCTCTTCATGCCTTTGCACATCCATATTTATATTATGTACGGGGTTAAGCTTCTCAGCAGTGTGAGAAAAGAGGATTAGACTTCGACACAAAGCAAAAGGATAAACATATATTTAATGAGTAATATAGAAAAATAAAATATTTCCCCCCCCCCCCTCCCCATACAACCACCACCCCCACCAACCCCTATCTGAGACTCGCCATTGATGACCTCGGGGCACGTGCCGCACCCTACTGTAGTCCTGGCACCCTACTATAGTCCTGGCACCCTACAGTAGTCCTGGCACCCTACAGTAGTCCTGGAAAACTAAAGAAGAAATATCCCTACTTTACACCTTACAGGCAAATTCCGATCTTCACTATCAGAATTGATTAAAGAAAAAAAAATGTAACCAATTTCAAGAAACGAGGAAGAATAGTTGAGTATTGTATGACACAATGTCCTCTATAAGTGTTCTTCCTCTACATGTTTTCATACTTCAATTAATGAGCCGTTGTGGAAGCGTCCTTCACTCCAATGCCTCGCTCTGTATGGAAACTACAAAGATCTTCTCTGGTGAAGCATTAACTGTTTTACTTCCACAACAATAGTTGTCTCCCTTCTGAAGAAATTGCTGATGGTCTTATCATTGTCCTTTCCCATTGGTTCTTCAACGGGAATGTCTGACTTCCTTATAATCTCCGTGCAATCTCAGTGTTGTAATGAATTAGGCGGCAGTGTTGTCATCCTTTTAGAACAGCTTTTCCCAACCTTTTCCCTCGGGGGAAACCCTAAAATAACTTCCCTTTCTCGGGGAACCCCTGCTAACAATTACCACACCTACAGCTCAAGATGCTTTAATGGTCCTGGGGGGACCAAACAAACCATCCACCACCCCAATAATGCCACATCATTGGTATCAGTGGCAGAATTAGTTCCCCATCTCTGGCATCAGCGGGAGGAATAGTGCCCCATCATTGGTATTTGTGGGAAGAATAGTGCCCCATCATCTGTTTTAGTATAAGAAATAGTGCCCAAACATTGGTGCCAGTGGAAGGAGAAGTGTTCCATCATTGGTGTCAGTGGGAGGAATAGGGTCCATCGATGTTATCAGTGGGAGGAATAGTGCCCCATTGTTGGTGCTAGTGGGAGGAATAGTGCCCCATCATTGGTATCGGTGTACGATTAGTACCCCATCATTGGTGCCAGTGGGAGGAATAGTGTTCCATCATTGGTATCAGTGGGAGGAATAGTGCCTATTGATGGTATCAGTGGGAGGAATAGTGTCCATCGATGGTATCAGTAGGAGGAATAGTGTCTATCATTGGTATCAGTGGGAGGAATGGTGTCCCATCATTGGTATCAGTCGGAGGAACAGTGCCCCATCATTGGTGTCAGTGGGAGGAATAGTGTCCCATCATTGGTGTCAGTGGGAGGAATAGTGTCCCATCATTGGTATCAGTGGGAGGAATAGTGCCCCATCATTGGTGTCAGTGGCAGAATTAGTTCCCCAAGGGCTGGATAAGGGCAAGCAATTGGCCACAGTTTGGAGACCACTGGTCTAGAGTAATTCGTTTGGAAGCTCAGTGCAGACTTCCGGAAAAAAAATGAGCCAATCACGCAAGCAGCCAGAAGTTATACAGAATGCCTCCTAGGTTCTAGACTGCCAACAATAAAAATGAAATGGATTTTTTTTAATAACAATACATTTTTAAAATAGTTTTAAAAACTTTCTGAAAAGAGAGCATTTCTTTAACTGTGATTGGTCAGGTCGGGCAACTCATTTCATGTAGGAACTGTGGCTGGACACGCGGCCGCACATTTATCTTGTCCCATCTAGCTGTTGTTTTCCCCTCCTCTGTAGGAATTATAACCACACTTCAAACATTCGACCGGGAGAAGGAGAAGGAATATCCGCTGACCATCAAGGCCACCGACCAGGCCAGCGACCCCCTTATCAGCCTCTGCCAGATAAACATCGCCATCCTCGACCAGAACGACAACGACCCAAGCTTCGAAAACAACCGCTACGAGTGTAAGTCATTCCGAGGCCATTACTTTCTATCACTTTCAATCATTTAGTGAGACGTTTGCTACAATGTTTCTGTTTCAATCCATCCAACAGACTTCTTAAAGGAGGACACGGCGGTCGGAACCAGCTTCCTGCGTATCGCCGCCCGCGATGAAGACTACGGCCCAAACGCGGCACTTACCTACTCCTTAGCGGGTGACGAGCCGCTGTTCTTCCAGATTAACAGCACGACGGGGTGGCTGTACGTCAACCAACCGATATCTCGGGTATGAGACATGTGGTGGGCTCACAGGGGGGATGGACGGTTGAGTAGACAATTTACCTCCTTTCCTAAGAGTGATTGTAAACCCCATTCATGAAATTTGACCCAGGCACATAGAGGGGCAATTTTTAAATTTAGAATATCATCAAAAAGTTTATTTATTTCAGTAATTCAATTTCAAAAAGTGAAACTCATATACCGTATATACTCGAGTCACCAAATTTTTTGGTGCTGAAAATGCCCCCCTCGGCTTATACTCAAGTCACCTTTTTGCGCCTGATCTCCCGGACTTTGAGGACCTGGTACCGGCCGGCCGGCGGTCCCCTGAACTTGGCGCACATATAGCCCCACTCTTCCTCCTAAGGCCGCATACACACGATCAGACATGTCCGAGGAAACCGGTCCGACGGACCGTTTTCATCGGACATGTCTGAAGTGGTCTTTTGGTCTGATGTGCGTACACACCATCGGACCAAAATCCCCTCGGACCAGAACGCGGTGACGTAGAACACACCGACGTGCTGAAAAAAGGAATTTCATTGCTTCCAAGCATGCGTGGAATCATTACGAAGCATGCGCGGGATTTTAGTCCGATGGTTGGGCGTACTAACCATTGAACATTTCCGAAGGACAGGTTTCCAGCGGACAAGTTTCTAAGCATGTTTAGAAACTTTTGTCCGCTGGAAAACTGTCCGATAGGCCGTACACACGATCGAACATGTCCGCTGAAACTGGTCTGCGGACCAGTTTTAGCGGACATGTTCGATCGTGTGTACGCGGCCTAAGAGTGTGCAAAGTTTGTTGCCTGGGGGACCTACGGCCGGGGAGTACCGATTTTTCAAAGTCAGGCACCCCTTCCATAGACTCCCATGTTAAACGTAAGTCTAGGCATGGGCACAGTGAGGCATGGGCACAGTGAGACATGAGCACAGTGAGGCATGGACACAGTGAGACATGAGCACAGTGAGGCATGGACACAGTGAGGCATGCAGATGGACACCCTAGGCTTATACTCGAGTCAATACGTTTTCCCTGGTTTTTGTGGTAAAATTGTGTGCCTCGGCTTATATTCGGGACGACCTATACTCAAGTATTTATGGTATTTTATTAAAATGAATTACACGCAGAGTGATATATTTCAAGCATTTCTTTTTTTTAATTGTGATGATTTTAGACTTGCATCCAGTGAAAACCCAAAATTCACTATCTCAGAAAGTTAGAATATTTCGGCAAAGTAGAAAACATATTTTTGGAAGTATAGATATAGATATAGATATAGATAGACAGATATGCAAAACATTCTGTTGTTTTATGGTTTTGTGTTTTAAAATTTGTGTTTAAGGGCCCTTTCACACGTGCGGACCGTTCGTCCGTTTTTCACGGATGAAAAACGGACCGCAATGCTTCCCTATGGGATAGCGGACGTTAGCAGATGAGCATCCGCTAACGTCCGTTTACATCCGTCTCCGTTAAGCTCTGTTTTTTTGAACGGAAGAAAACCCTATTTTTCTTCCGTCAAAAAAACGGAATAGACGAAAAACGGATGTTAGCGGACGATCCATTTAACATCCGATCCGCTAACATCCGTTTTTCATCAAAATATGTAATAAAAATAAAGTTCTAACAAAAAAATAAAACGGATGAAAAACGGATGAAAAACGGATGAAAAAAGGACGAAAAACGGACCAAAAAATGGATCAACTGATGATAAAAAACTGATCTAAAAAACGGTCCGCACGTGTGAAAGGACCCTAAGGGCCCTTTCACACGTCCGTTCAGTTCGTCCGTTTTTTTTTGGACATCCGTTAACGGACCTCAATGCTTCCCTATGGGTTAGCGTCCGTTAGCGGATGAGCGTCCGTTAACATCCGTCTGCGGAAAGCTCCGTTTTTTTGGACGGAAGAAAACCCTATTTTTCTTCCATCAAAAAAAACGGAACGGACGAAAAACGGATCAACTGAAGGGGAAAAAAATGATCTTAAAAACTGAACGGACGTGTGAAAGAGCCCTAAAAAGGAATTGAAAACATACTTTTTTTTTTTTTAAAGGAAGGGATGAGATGAGAGAAACTAGAGTAGATAATGGAAGAAAGGAAAAGGGAAAGGAATAAAGCAAGGTATAGAAAGAGGGAAAGAAGCAAAATAAGGGAAACAAAAGGATGCATGAAGGAAAGGAAGCAAGGAAAAAAAGGGAAGGAAGGATGAAGGGAAGGAATAAAGAAAGGAATGATGGATGAAAGGAAGGAAGGAAGGAAAGGAGTAAAGCAAGACATAGAAAGAAGGAAAATGAAAAGATGCATGAAGGGAAGGAAGCAAGGGGTGAAAAAGGGAAGGAAGGATGAAGGAAAGAATAGAAAGAAGGAGAAAGGGAAATTAAAGGATTGATGAAGGGAAGGAAGCAGGGAAGAAGCAAATGAGAGAGAGAGAGAGAGAGAGAGAGACTGGAGTGAAGGAAGGAAAGAAAAATGGGGAAAAAGATAAACAAGGAAAGAAAGAAAGAGAGGGAAGGAAAACAAGGGAAATAAGAAAGGAAGGAAAACAAGGGAAAGAAAAAAAAAAGAAGGAAAACATGGGAAATAAGAAAGGGCAAAGAAAAAGAAGGAAAAGGAGGAAGGGAGACTAGAGTAGATAATGTAAGGAGTGTAAAGAAGGAAGAAAGAAGGTAAACAAAAGGATGAAAGATATGAGAGGGAAACAAGCTAACCCAGAAGAAGGAAGGAAGGAAGGAAGGAAGGGGGGGGGGAGAGAGAGAGAGACTAAAGTAGATGATGGAAGGAGGGAAGAAGCAAATGAGAGAGAAAGAAAGAGAGAGAGAGAGAGAGACCAGAGTGAAGGAAAGAAAGAAAAATGGGGAAAAAGATAAACAAGAAAGAAAGAAAGAAAGAAAGAAAGAAAGAAAGAAAGAAAGAAAGAAAGAGAGGGAAGGAAAACAAGGGAAATAAGAAAGGAAGGAAAACAAGGGAAAGAAAAAAAAAGAAGGAAAACATGGGAAAGAAGAAAGGGCAAAGAAAAATAAGGAAAAGGAGGAAGGGAGACTAGAGTAGATAATGTAAGGAGTGTAAAGAAGAAAGAAAGCAAGGAATAGAAAGAAGGGAAACAAAAGGATGAAAGATACGAGAGGGAAACAAGCTAACCCAGAAGAAGGAAGGAAGGAAGGAAGGAAGGAAGGGGGAGAGAGAGAGACTAAAGTAGATGATGGAAGGAGGGAAGGAAGGAAAAACAAGGGAATGAAGGAAGAAAGAAAGGAAAAATAAACGGTAGGAAGAACAAATAGAAGGAAAGAAAGCAAGGGAAAGAAGGAAGAAAGGAAAGAAAGCAAAGGAAAGAGGAAAGGGCAAACAAAATAGGAATAAAGAGGAAGGAAGCAAATGGAAGGAATGAAGGAAAAGAGGAAGGGAAACGAAAGAATAGAAGGGAAAGAAGCAATAAAAAAGAAAGGAAGGAAAAAAAAGGAAATGAGAGGGACTAGAGTAGATGACAAAAGAAAGAAAGCAAAGAGGAAGGAGGGAAGGAAAAACAAGGGAATGAAGAAATTAAGAAAGATAAGAAGAAAGGGCAAAGAAAAGAAGGAAAAAAGAGAGAATAGCGTAGATGAAGGAATGAAGAAGGAAAGGCTTAATGGTGGTGGTTGGTCTCTGGGATGATTGTCGCGGCGCAGAGACCATCTACAGAGAACGCTCCCTCCCCGCAGCTGATACATTTCTTATAAGTTGTGGCTCTGCGGAGATACGTTGTAATCTCACAGCTGGTGGCACGCGGCGCTCTGGACAGCTGTGAGGGGCTGTCGGAATCTCCTCGTCTTGGCGTTATAATCCAGCTGGACAGGGGCATCTGCACACATCGTCCATCCCAGTCCCTCCGCTCTTCTCAGAATGTGACACATCGTGACACGGCCAGATGAGCAGCCTGTGGCTCACCAGCTGTCGTGGAACTACAAATCCCAGCATGCCAAAACGTTCTCACCTATTTGTTTGAACACCAGTGACCTTTTTCTTTAAAGCAATGGTGGCAACTTCGAGACACCTGAGCGCCAGGAAAACTCATTTTACATTGTTACAAAACTTACAATAGTTACATATTTACATTTTGATTTCCTTCTTTATACAGAATACACGGTGTGTGCTGTTGTCACCAATAGTCACCTTTTTAAAGTAAACCTGTCATAGGGGGGGGGGGGGGGACTTTGATGGTCTCCTGCCTGGCTGCTGTGTTGACCCTCATGTTTGTTCTGGGTCAATGATTCAAAGTATCCGGGCGCCTTTATTGTTACGCAAAGAGCCATTTAGTAGACGCACGGTTCTAGTATCTGCAACACTTAGGGAGTATCTCACCAAAAATGAAATTGCTATTGCAACCCTAAAAGTTTACCAGAATTTTACCTGCAAGTGCCAAGTATTTGCTAAGGGATCCGATGGCATGTGATTGGAGGGAAAGGGAGTATTAGACACGTGCAGATCATTTGCTTCCGAATTGAAATTCTGACAGATTTTGGAAACTTGGATGTATCCAAATTTTTAAAATACAATAGTACCGAATTTAAACGAATCTGAAATAAAAAAAAAATTCAACCAAAAATTTGAATTCGAATAGTTTTTCAAATTGTAATTCAAAAAGTTTTCGAATTAGAAAAGTTTTAAACGTTTTCGACATTAAAAAAGTTTATGAATTAGAAAAGTTTTTGAATTAGAAAAGTTTTTGAATTCGTTTTTGAATTAGAAAAGTTTTTGAATTAGAAAAGTTTTTGAATTAGAAAAGTTTTTGAATTAGAAAAGTTTTTGAATTAGTTTTTGAATTAGAAAAGTTTTTGAATTAGTTTTTGAATTAGAAAAGTTTTTGAATTAGTTTTTGAATTAGAAAAGTTTTTGAATTAGAAAAGTTTTTGGCATTAGAAAAGTTTTTGAATTAGAAAAGTTTTTGGCATTAGAAAAGTTTTTGAATTAGAAAAGTTTTTGGCATTAGAAAAGTTTTTGAATTGGAAAAGTTTTTGAATTCGTTTTTGAATTAGAAAAGTTTTTGAATTAGAAAAGTTTTTGAATTAGAAAAGTTTTTGAATTAGAAAAGTTTTTGGCATTAGAAAAGTTTTTGGCATTAGAAAAGTTTATGAATTAGAAAACGTTTTTGAATTAGTTTTTGAATTAGAAAAGTTTTAAACGTTTTCGGCATTAGAAAAGTTTTCGACATTAGAAAAGTTTTCGAATTGGAAACGTTTTTGAATTCTTTTTTGAATTAGAAAAGTTTTTGCATTAGTTTTTGAATTAGAAACGTTTTTGAATTCGTTTTTGAATTAGAAAAGTTTTTGAATTAGAAAAGTTTTCGACATTAGAAAATGTTTCGATTTTAGAAAAGTTTTCGATTTTGCTTTCCAATTTCCAAATAGAATAAAATAGAATATAAAATTAAGGATTAGAATGGAAAAATAGAATAGAAAACAATATAACCGAAAATAAAAGGATAGAATAATATAGAGCAAAACAAAATAGAATAGAAAATAAAAGAATAGAATAGTATATAATAGAATAGAAACAAGTAGAATTAAAAAATAATAAAATAGAAAAAATATAACCATCTTCTAAAATTTGAATTTCAAATAGAATACATTTTGAATTTCAATACATAAGTATAGAAATGAAGTAGAATAGAAAAAAAAACCATAGAATAGACTATAATAGAATTAGGGTTACTGTTAAAGCCTGTCATTTGCTGTTTGTAGGTCGATGTATGTGATATTATGCCCCGTTGTGTAAACTGCATACCTTAAATAGAGATTAAAAAAATAAAAGAATAGGATTAAAAAAACAATAGAATAGAAATAATATAATCATTTTCCAAAATTCAAATAGAATCAGTTTGAATAGAATAGAAAATAACAGAATAGTATAGAAAAAAAAACAATAGAATAGAATATAACCATCTTCCGAAATTCGAAAAGAACAGAATAGAAAATATTTTAGAATTTGAAAACGATTCGAATTCTGAAAACTTGAATACGAATAAACAAAACTAATTACCAAAACTAATTAAACGGATAAAAAATGTAACTAAACAAATTTATATAAATAACCAAATCGCAACGAAACAATTTTTTTCTTCATTCTGCACAAATCTAGTGAGTCTGATCGGGAGAGAACCCGGTGCTTTATCTTGAATGAATAAAAGTGACAGTTCTCCTTTAACAATAATAAGGAGATGCATCCAACCTGTATGGGGATTTGGGCTGATGACGACCTCAAACTTAAAAGCTTTGTTTTTATCAACTTCTATTTTTCAGAAATCCCTAATAACACAAGAAGTAATTGCAACAGATGGCGGGAACCGCAGCACGCGGGTGGAGGTGGCGGTCCGGGTGACAGATGCCCAGAATCAGCCTCCGGTGTGGCAAAAAGATCGATATGAAATGGTGATTCCGGAGAACACGTTGAGAGATACACCTCTTGTGGTACGTTACGTTATGCCTAAGCCTTTTACTGACACTTGTTGCTTACAAGTTAAAATCTGTATTTTTTTGCTAGAAAATTACTCAGAATCCCCAAACATATTATATATAGACCAGTGATGACAAAGCTCGGCACCCCAGATGTTTTGGAACTACATCTGCAATGATGCTCTGCTACATTGCAGAGTGTATGAGCATCATGGGAAATGTAGTTCCATAATATCTGGGGTGCCGAGCTTTGCCATCACTGATATAGACCCTAGAGATTTAAATCTCAGTCATTGCAATATTTTATGTCACACAGTATTTGTGCAACGGTCTTTCAAATGCATTTTTTTGTTGGAAGAAATACACTTCCGCGAAGTACGTGATTTCGTGCAGTCGGTCTGGGGCGCACACGCGCGGCGCCGGCGGTTCGCTCCCACTGTGATTGGAAATAGCGGGAGCCAATCAGCAGGTCTGTCGGTCGCGATGGCTGTTGGCACCCCGCGATCATTTACAGGAGAGGCCGAACAGCGGTCTGCCTATGTGAACAAGGCAGACCGCCATTCTGTGAGGGAGGAAATCTTTCAGAAAGATCGGCGTAACTTTGTGCGGGCGTAGCGTATCCTATTTACGCTACGCCGCCGCAACTTAGAGAGGCAAGGGCTGTATTCACAAAGCACTCGCTCCCTAAGTTACGGCGGCGTAGCGTAAATGTCCCGGCGTAAGCCCGCGTAATTCAAAGTAGGCTGGTAGTGGGCGTGTGGTATGGAAATGAGTCGTGACCCCACGTAAATGACGCGCCTAACGAACGGCACATGCGCCGTCCGTGGACGTATCCCAGTGCGCATGCTCTGAATTACGGCGCAAATACTCAATGCTTTCAACGTGAACGTAACTTACCCCCATTCCCGTACGACTTACGCAAACGACGTGAAATTCGAAGGCTGTTCCGACGTCCATACTTAACATTGGCTGCGCCATCTTTTTGGTGGTTTATCTTTACGCTGGAAAAACGCCTTACGTAAACGGTGTAGATTACTGCGTTGGGCGTATGTACGTTGGTGAATCGGCATACCTTGCTCATTTGCATATTTAACATGGGAACGCCAAATGCGTCCAGTGTAACTATGTGCCCAAGATACGCCAGCGTAGGCAAGTTTATGACGTATCTCGCTTTGTGAATCGGCGTAAAGATACAACAACGCACATTTGAAATTACGGCGGCGAATCTAGCTACTTGTGTTTCTGCTAAGTAAAACACGGATCTCTGTGTTCCTCCAATCACAGCATCCCCCCCCCCCCCCTACAGTTAGAAAGCACTCCCTAGGAGCACACTAGTGTAATTAATACAGTGACAGTGCATATTATTTAGCACTGATCACTGTATTAGTGTCACCAGTCCCCAAAAAATATAATAAATAAATAATCCATAAAAAAAAACATAGGTTGTAGATGCGCTAACTTTTGCGCAAACCAATCAATATACACTTATTGGGATTTTCCTTTTACCAAGAGTTTGTAGAAAAATACATATTGGCCTAAACTGATGAAGAAATTAAATTGTTTACATTTTTTTTATTGGACCTATTTTATAGCATAAAGTAAAAAAAAATATATATATATTTTTTTCAAAATTGTCGCTGTATTTTTGTTTATTGCACAAAAAATAAAAACCGCAGAGGTGATCAACCCTTTTGTATTACAAACCAATGGCCGATCAGTCCAAAGAAGCCTTCCAATATTACATTATTGAGCCTGTGGACTCAAAATGGAGCCAAACCCAACCCTGATAGGGTAGAGGGTACTATGGAGGGTATCAATAAATGTATCCCCACCGGCTCACAGGCAATTTAATGCCACATGCAAGGATTGTGGACTTTGTCAATTCATGGAGTCTTGCATATAGATTAGTCGACCCGCTGTGACTGCCAACTGCTCTATACAAAAGTCAATGGTGCCTTTGGCCTGGATTTACAGCCAACGGCGCATCTTTGTGCGGGCGTAGCGTATCTTCTTTACGCTACGCCGGCGTAACGTTGAGAGGCAAGCATGCTATTCACAAAGAATATGCGCTCAACGTTGCGCCGGCGTAGTGTATAGTTGTCGGCGTAAGTCAAAGTAGGTGGAAGTGGGCTGGAAGTGGGTGTGCTATATTAAAATGAAGCGTGACCACATGCAAATGATGGGCTGAGCTTCAAAAAACGAACTGCGCATGCGTCGTCTCTTGGACGCATCCCAGTGCGCATGCTCACAGTCACATCGAAATAGCTGCCTAAGATACTTCAATACACTGCCTACGACGTGAACGTAACCTACTATTCACGTAGTACTACGTAAACGACGTAAAATATGACGACTGTTTTCTGGTCCATACCTTTTTGAATGGGTTGCGCCTCCTATATGAGGAATAACTTTACGCCAGACGTAACCCTTACGCAAATAGCTTAAAACATGCGCCGGACGCCAGTACGTTCGCGAATCGGCGTATCTTACTCATTTGCGTATTTAACATGGGTACGCCCAATGCGTCCAGAGTAACTATGCGCCCACGATACGCCGGCGTAGGCAATTTACGTCGGCGGCTGAAACCCTGCTTTTCGACGTATCTAGCTTTGTGAATCGGCGCAGAGATGCAACGGCGCACATTTGTACTTACGCCGGCGTATCTTTTTTTTTTTCACACGAAAACCGCCGGCGTATCTTTAGATACGTCGGCGTAAATCCGACGTGAATCCAGGCCTTTGTGTGCATGGGCCACAGGTGTAAACTGGATTGATCAGGGGTAGGAAATTTGCAGGAAATCTTTGGGGTGTAGGATAGACAGATATTACTTTGCCTTTCATCCTCGTCAAGAGATTTCCCAATGCATACTTCTGTTTTACGCAAATGACACTTTATTCCATTGTATCTCTTGGTTCTGTGTAGACCGTCAAGGCAAGATCACTTCTGGGAGATCCTCGAGTGACATATAATTTGGAGGAAGGACTGGTCCCTGAGAGTAACATGCCAGTACGTTTCTACCTGACCATGAACCGGGAGGATGGTTCTGCTTCAGTATTAGTGGCTGAGAACCTCGACTACGAAGCCACCAGGAACTTTATCTTGAAAATCAGAGCTCAAAATGTTGCCCCGGTGCCTCTAGCTGCCTTCACTACAGTGTACATTAATATTACAGGTAAGACTAAGTGACCTGAGTACTCACCTTGTAAAGCGCACCAGTTTTCTGCTCATACAGGAACATGATACTAAACCCCACCAATCAAACAGACACAAGTCGTATATTGGCTGGCTGTTTAAGCTAAACATATTCTAATTTCAAGCTGTTAATTCTATTTATGAGCTTAGCTGCCTTAGGGGTGGTAATAATGGTTCACGGTATAAGATTGATCGAAACACACTCATTGTAATACTAAGAAGAGGTTGTGATCTTGGTTGTCGTCTCTCAGAAATGTTTCTAGGGGAATTTTATGTTATTAGGCTTAGGTATACGACTAATATTTATCCGAAGAACTAGATTTTGGTGTTAAATTTTTTATTTTTATTGTTGCATAGCAGGTGCAATTTAACACTGTAAAAACACTAAGATGCTTTGTTGAACTTGCAGATGTGAATGATAATGTCCCGTTCTTCAGCTCGTCAATATACGAGGCTTCAGTGACCGAAGGACTTGAGTTGGGGACTTTTGTCCTTCAGGTTTCTGCATCTGACCAAGACCTAGGTCTTAATGGAGAGGTAAACAATCATAGACCACACTCTTTAGGTTTCATATTTACATTTTCTGTGAGCATTGTCCTCATTGATGGTTATTCTCTTTATCCATTCTTAGGCATAATTGACTAATGAAATGTCCACTTAATCATCAACATTCCAAGGGGAGCATGATCCAACATTCCATTGGCTGGGCCAACATTCCAATGGCTGGTCCAACATAATTCACCATTCCATTAAATGTGCCAGAATGATCCAACATTCCATTGGCTGGTCCAACATAATCCATCATTCCATTAGATGTGCCAGAATGATCCAACATTCCATTGGCTGGACCAACATAATCCATAATTCCATTGGATGTGCCAGAATGATCAAACATTCCATTGGCTGGTGCAACCTAATCCATAATTCCATTAGATGTGCCAGAATAATCTAACCTTCCATTGGCTGGGCCAACATGATCCAACATTCCATTGGCTGGTCCAACATAATCCATCATTCCATTGGATGTGCCAGAATGATCAAACATTCCATTGGCTGGTGCAACCTAATCCATAATTCCATTAGATGTGCCAGAATGATCTAACCTTCCATTGGCTGGGCCAACATGATCCAACATTCCATTGGCTGGTCCAACATAATCCATCATTCCATTGGATGTGTCAGAATGATCCAACATTCCATTGGCTGGGCCAACATGATTTAATCTTCCATTGGCTGGGCCAACATGATCCAACCTTCCATTTGGTTGTGCCACTCATCAACATCCCATTGGTAGTATGAATCTTCATCAATATTCCATTGGTTGTACCAATAGTTGTCTGCATCCCATTAGTAGTATCGGCATTCTATTGGTTGTACCAATATTCATTACTGTTCCACAGTACCACATTTTGACAGTATTCGGTTGGTTGTACGAAAAATGAGTAACATTCTAAACATTCCCTTTTCTGTAACAATGTTTTTTGATTACCGTTTCATGTTTATCGCACATTATGTAAATTTCACCATGCCAGCTTACCTTTTACGTTTTCAGATCTATATAACCTTTCTATTTGGCTTCTGATTGAAATGTTTTTTTTTTGTTTTTTTACAGTAAACTATAATATTATTATTATTATTAATATTATTATTATTATTATTTATTAGCCAAAAGATATAAAAGCTTAGTTGGTTTGAAACAGAAATGCCCATTCTAAAAGATTTTTCAATCTTTTCGTTTTTCATTTTGAAAAGTGTGGGGAAGGTTTAGAACCTGTGTCAGGTTATTAATACCGAAAAAAACATGTAGGCACGCTGGACCCAAGTCGAAAGGTCAGGTTTGATCTCCAGTTCAAGGAAGGCAGCTCTCCATTAAGTAGGATATCCCACAGGGTCCCTGGAAAAGTCTAAGAAAAGTGGTGAAAAAGGCAAATTGGCGCTTTCAAAACTTTTACACTTTGCTCAGTGTTTTAATACTGCCATTGTCCTCCGGGGGGGACGCTTTCATAAAACTAAAGATAGATCTTCATGAGAAGGACGCATGCAAAAAAAAACTGACCATTTTACCCTTCCCTAGCCATTCTTAGTGCTGTTAAGGGGTGCTAGGCTTTATCAAACATTAATGTAGGTCTTCTAGTGCAATCCATTCTGATTCTGATTGATTCTGAATCCATTGCTTATGTCCCATCCCAAAAAAGAGGGAAGTTGCCCCAACTCCTTAAAACATTTTGGTTGTATTTGATATTCTTAACCAATAAATGTTTCAAAAGAACTTTAAATGATACTAAATTTGTACTTGTTACTCAGTCAGGGATGGACTGGCCATCGGGACTACCGGGAGTTTCCTGGTGGGCCGATGGCTCAGTGGGCCGTTAAAATAAACGCCCCCCTCCTCTGTCTCTCAGACCCCTCCTCTGTCTCTCAGACCCCTCCTCTGTCTCTCAGACTACTGCTCCTCTATCTCTCAGCTCCCTCCCTCTGTCTCTCAGTTCCCCTGTCTCTCAGCTCCCTCCCTCTCTCTCTCTTTTTCTCTCTCTCTCTCTCTCACACACTTATTCCCTTCTCTCCCACCCTCTCATGATATACAATAATGGATGTAGGGGTCTTTAGGTGGGCGTGATTTTTTTGGGGGGGTGGGGGGAAGCATTTTATTGAATTAAAGTGGGCCGGTCTGGATGAAGTCCAGGGCCAAATTTTTGTCCAGCCCTGTACTCAGTACATGACCAAGAGTTCCTGAGCAATCCCTTTGTCCTATTGAGCAAGGTCAACACATTCTTAAAGTGTGTACTAGACCGGTGGTTCTCAACCCTAGTGAGACCAGGGGCGGGTTATTTCTTCCCAAATCTTCTATGTGCCAACAGCAAAAAAAAATTATGCCCATACAAAAAATAAATAAAACACAATTAGGAATGTAAATGTATGTATTAAAAAGAGAGTAGTTAGTCAAAAATATCAGTTTAGCCAATAAGTGAATAATAACATTCTACCTGAAATGTATTGTCCAGGCCAAATATTATTTCTGCACAAGCCAGCTCTTCTCAAGGTTCCTCTAAAGGTTGCAAGGGGTTCCTTGAGCTGTGGCTGATTGACCTCCCAAGTGATGGTGCCTGGATATTTCCATACCCAACGCCACTTGGCAGAGCCAGTGCAATGACACCAATGGTCTCTTTAGCTATTGGTAAGAAGGGCATTGTTGGCACCACTCTAAGGCCTCGTACACACGAGGGGATATGTCCGCTGAAAACGGTCCGATGGACCGTTTCAGCAGACATCTCCGCTCGTGTGTATGGGCTAGCGGACAGATTTGTCCACCCGACAGATTTCAAAGCAAGCTTTGAAATCTATCCGGTGGGAATCTGTCCGCCCGACATGTCTGCTGGTTAGTACACTTACCAGCAGACATGTCGTCCCGCACCGCCGCCGCGCCGGCGCCGAATGTATTCGGCGCATGCGCGGAAGTGTTTTACTTCCTGGTGCGGTGACGTGGCGGCGTCAACGTCACCGCCGCGTCACCGCCACGTCACCGCGCCGTCCGGCGGCGGGAATTTGATCCGATGGTGTGTACACGCCATCGGATCAAACTCCCGATCGGACATATCCGATGGAAATGGTCCGCGGACCGTTTTCATCGGATAAGTCCGATGGTGTGTACGAGGCCTAAGGGAGGCATTCCTCTCACTAACCACTAATGTAAGGGACATTCTTCCCACTCACCACCAATGTAAGTGAATGCCATTTTACTAACCTCCAATGCAAGGGGGGAGGTATTCTTTCCACTGACCACTAATCTAAGAGCCGTTTTTCCCACTGTCTCCCAATTAATTGATTTTAGGGTATGGGGCAGTGTTTTTCTTAATGTAGAAACCATTTTATTTACTGACCACTAATGGAAGGGGGGCATTCTTCCCACTGACCACTAATGTATGGGGAGCATTCTATCTGACCACCAATAGAAGAGGGGCATTCTTCACTCTGTCCACCAAAAAAAGAGGGTGATTTTTCTAATTGACCACCAATGTAAGGAGCATTCTTCCCACTGACCACCAATTTAAGTGGGGGCCATTTTACTAACCAACAAAAGAAAGGGGGGGCATTCTTCCCACTTACCACCAATCTAAGAGGCATTTTTCCCACTGTCTCCCAATTAATTGAATTTAGGGGAGGGGGCAGTGTTTTTCTCACTGACCACCAATGTAGAAACCATTTTATCTACTGACCACTAATGGAAAAGGGGCATTCTTCCCACTGACCACCAATGTATGGGGAGCATTCTCTCTGACCACCAATAGAAGAGGGGCATTCTTCCCTCTGGTCACGATTAGAAGAGGGGCATTCTTCCCATTGATCACCAATGTAAGGAGCACATTTCCCATTGTCCTCCATTTAACTGATTTTATTGGGGGTTCCGTGAGACCTAAAAATTTCAATTGCTCCTCTGGTGTAAAAAGGTTGACAAAGACTGGCAGAGTCTATTATTCGAAAGAAAATAACGTTTTATGCTGCCTTTTCTAAAGGCGACACAAAACATCAACGTGTCACCATTCACCGAACACACATCTCATAGCATCCTGGTTAGTCACTATTTAAACAAATTAATACCTCTCTACCCGTAGATTTCCATTATACGTACACATAAACAGGTTCCAACAGGTTTTCAAACACCGTCCTTCTATACTTGTCTCTGCTGGGTTATTATCATATGTGTATTATTACAAAAAGAAAAAAAAAAAGCAACACGAATCCATGAATCTAAACATTTCTTTATGGATGAAAAAATACATTTTCGTACTTCTTCCTTTGCTTTGATGTATCTGTGCATGTCTCGTTGAATTAATTCTCTCCCGCTGATCCTTGCCATCCTTGCAGGGGGGGACGACCATGCCAGTCTTCCCAAAACAAACTGTCACTTTCATCTTTCCCTTCCATACCAAAAGGGTAAAAATGAGAGCGCAAACCGCAAGATTCACCAATTCACAAAGTGTTAGTTCCCCGCCGATCTGTCTGCCAGCGACTAGTGCAATGCGTGACACCGCCACCAATTCAATAATAATCTATCAGGACGCTTCTTCCACCTGGTGATAGAATACGGGAAAAAAATTGAGGAAACATTGATGGTAAACAGCCACAAGATCTATCAATAAATTAAAAAAAGGGGGAAACTGTCAATACAAATATTGGTCGTCTCAGGGTCTAATTTACATAATTGCATGCATTAACCACTTCCTTACTGGGCCTATTCTGGCACTCCTCTCCTACATGCAAAAATCATATTTTCTTTTGCTGGGCCAGATTCAGGTAGAGTTAGGCTGGAGTATCAGTGATACTCCAGCCTAACTCTCACTTTGAGCCGGCGTTTCTGTTTTCTGTAAGCAGAAAAAAGAAACGCCGGGTTGGAGTTCCTATACGAGCGGCGTAATTGTATTTCGCCGTCGTATAGGAACTGCAATTTTAAAAATGGCGCTCGGGCGTTCCCGCTGATTTACGCCGAGAATATGTAAATCAGCGAGATACGGCAATTCACGATCGTACGTGGGCCCGACGCAGTGACTTTCCGACGTTTCCGTAAGCGATACGCGGCGTAAAGAAAAACATGCCCCCTAGGTGGAGTATCCTATGTTAAGTATGGCCGTCGTCATCGTGTCGAATTTAAAAAAGAATTGCGTCGTTTGCGTAAAACGTCCGTGAATGGGGATTGACGTCATTGACGTTCACTGACAGAATTTGGAGCATGCGCACTGACAGTCGACTCATGCGCAGTACGTTCGCCGCGGGATCGCGCCTAGTTTAAATAATACACGCCCCCTACCCGCCCAATTTGAATTCCGCCGGCTCATTTTTGCTACGCCGCCGCAACTTTAGGAGCAAGTGCTATGTGAATAACAGTACTTGCTCCTAAAGTTTCGGCGGAGTAACGTAAATGAGAAACGTTACTCCAAAATAAAGATGCGCCCATCTACCTGAATCTGGCCCTATATATGTTTGTTTAGCAGACACCCTATGGAATAAAATGGCGGTCATTGCAACTTTTTATCTCGCGCGGTATTTGCATGGTATTTGAGAAAAAACGGTTACATGAATTAAAAAATAACAAAACATTAAAGTTAGCCCAAGTTTTTTACATAATGTGAAAGATGAAGTTACGCCGAGTAAAAAGATACATAACATGCCACCCATCAAAATTGCACACGCTCGTGGAATGGCGCCAAACTTCTGTACTTAAAAATCCTCATGGGCGACGCTTTAAAGGGGTTGTAAAGGTACAATTTTTTTCCCCTAAATAGCTTCCTTTACCTTAGTGCAGTCCTCCTTCACTTACCTCATCCTTCCATTTTGCTTTTAAATGTCCTTATTTCTTCTGAGAAATCCTCACTTCCTGTTCTTCTGTCTGTAGCTCCACACAGTAATGCGAGGCTTTCTCCCTGGTGTGGAGAAAGCCTCTTGAGGGGGCAAGCAGGAGGGTCAGGACGCTATCTACTTTGCAGATAGAAAAAGCAGCTGTGTGTTAGTGGGTGTCCTGACACTCCTGTTCGCCCCCTCCCCCCTCAAGAGGCTTTCTCCACACCAGGGAGAAAGCCTCGCAATACTGTGTGGAGTTACAGACAGAAGTGAGGATTTCTCAGAAGAAATAAGGACATTTAAAAGCAAAATGGAAGGATGAGGTAAGTGAAGGAGGACTGCACTTAAGGTAAAGGAAGCTATTTAGGGAAAAACATTTTTTTCTTTACAACCCCTTTAAAGTTAGCCCAAGTTTTTTGCATAATGTGAAAGATGAAGTTGCACCATGTAAAAAGATACCTAACATGTCACCCTTCAAAATTGCACACGCTTGTGGAATGGCGCCAAACTTAAATCCTCATGGGCGACGCTTTAATTTTTTTTTTACTGGTGACATGTTTTGAGTTGCATAGGAGGTCTAGGGCTAGAATTATTGCTCTCGCTCTAACATTCGCGGTGATACCTCACATGTGTGGTCTGAACACCGTTTTCATATGTGGGCGGGACTTGCGTATGCATTCGGGGACAAGGGCACTTAAAAAAATAAAAAAATAATTATTGTTAATTTTACTTTAAACTTTTTACTTTGACACTTAAAAAAAAATTCCTATTAAAAGGAATGTAAACATCAGAATAAGCATGACAGGTCCTCTTTACAGTGAGATATAGGGTCAATAAGACCTAACGTCTCACCTCTAGGCTGGGAAGCCTGACATAAAAAAAAAACAATCACCGCTTCACAAACAAAGCGGCGCAGTTTTTTTTTTTAAAGCAGAGGCTGGGCGTAACGTCCTAATACCGCGCCCAGCCTCCGAACGATCATAGAGACTCCGGCGACCATCTGGTCCACCGGAAATCTCTATGGTAGGCATCTGGTGCCGGCGGATTGGTTCTCCGACTTACCAAATGCATCAGTGAGTCGGTAGAAGCACCGGAGGGCGGCGGGAGGGGGGAAGGTTTCAGTTGCTTGATAACCAGTGCTTGCCTTGCCTCCAAACACTTGTGTTGGAAGACGACATGAATTAATATAATTTTGGGATTTTATACATACCTGTCTTCATTCCCAATGGTCAGCCAGGCTGAGGCTTGCAGTTTCCTAGAGTTCAGTATGCCCCCCCCCCCAGGTTGGAGTGTAGTCAGTTAAAACTCTATATTCACATGATACTAGCGTCTCCAATCTGTCTGCGAGATCCCTTGATTACCCCCTCCGCAGACAAGCTTTAAAAGGAGGTGTAATTGCCAACATAAGTAATGCCAATGATCAAAGGCCAGCAAGCTATCGGAGAAGATATGGGCAATATTGCCTCCAGAGGCCAAGTATGGCAGGACAGTCAGTAATATAATCTAATAAGGAGGATTGTCCTGTTAAAACTATGATTGGTCCAAAGGCAAATGGGCTGGCAATGAGGGGGGGGGTTGAATGAGTTATGACTGAGGTTCTTTAAATAGGACTGTTTGAATCAGAGAGCTCTCTTTTAACATCTGAGCTCAGCCATCAAGGATTCTACCTAGAGGACATGTTAAAGGGGTTGTAAAGGTTCGTTTTGTTATTTTCTAAATAGGTTCCTTTATAGTTATGAAGACAGACACCTTTGCTTAGTAAATAATGTTACATTTATTTCCCAAGAAAATAGGAATATCACACACTAAAAAGAAAATACACATGGGAGTCAGTCGGCCTCCTACCTACTTTATGTCTGTTTACCTGCACTGTCATCATTGTAGGGGGCCCCAGAGTATTACTTTGCCCAGGGGCCCATAATGCTATTAAGACGGCCCTGGGTGAGAATGCCACACTTACAGATATTTGAAAGAAACGTTGGTGTCATGCCACTGAGTGGTGTTGTACCCAGAAATATACTGAAACCATCAGATGGGAGGTCAATTAGCCGAAGCTCAAGAAACCCCTAGTAGCCTTTGGAGGAACCCAGGTTGAGAACTACTTTATTATAAGGATGAGGTCTCAAACGGTAGGAATGTATCCGGACAGTTCCTGACCTCCATGTCTTGTCCTCCTAGATTATGTATTCCATATTGGAAGATCGTAGTGGGGACCATGCTCTGTTCCACATAGACCCCCATACCGGGAGCATCTACACCGCAGCAGTTTTCGACCGAGAGACAAAGACATCGTACTTACTGGAGGTCAAATCATCCGATGGCTCAGAATCTTCTAGACCAGGAAAACACGGGCAGCCCAATACTGGTACACAAATATCTACAATTCGGTCTAAAATATTATATGTGTTGGCTTATTTTTTAGTTTTGCAAAAAATCCTCATGAGGAGGATGACTTGAACAAGGACAGTGAGCAACTCAAGCTATGTGAGAAGGCATACATGTCTATGTAGAGATGAGTTGCCTAGCTGAAAATTATTCATGAATTACTCATAAAACTCATAGAGCCTGAGGCTCTAATTGGCTTGAAAAAGGTTTGGCACTGCGCCCCGAACCCACCCACTTGTGACACTAGTGAATCAATATTTGCTATTGTCTTCCGGCTTCTCCTCCCAGGGACAGGAGGCGGATAATGTTGGCCGGAAGGAGAATCTGAGGAAGCCACAGAGGGGCTAAGTGTGGAGGACCTTGGAGAAGTGAGTGGGGGGGGGGGCGTGGAAGGATGATTGCGGACCTCTCTCCTCCTCAGAAATGACCAGTCCCCCTCGTTTGCATGCGGGGTGCCGGACTCATAAGTTTCTATGAGTTTTTTTTCATGCGGGGGGGACCGTGGAGGGCTGAGTGCGGGGGGACCATAGAGGGCTGAGTGCGGGGGGGACCATGGAGAGCTGAGTGTGGGGGGACCATGGAGGGGTTAGTCCGGGGGGGACCGTGGAGGGCCGAGTGCGGGGGGAGGGGTCCGTGGTGGGCCGAGTGCGGGGGAGGGGTCCGTGGTGGGCCGAGTGCGGGGGAGGCGTAGAGGGCCGAGTGCGGGGGAGGCGTGGAGGGCTGAGTGCGGGGGAGGCGTAGAGGGCTGAGTGTGGGAGGGGGGGGACCGTGGAGGGCTGAGTGCGAGGGGGGCCATGGAGGGCTTAGTGTGGGGGGGTCATGAAGGGGTCATGAAGGGCTGAGTGTGGAGGGGGCGTAGATGGCTTAGTGTGGGGGGGCCCGTGGAGGGCTTAGTGTGGGGAGGGCCGTGGAGAGCTTAGTGCAGGGGGGGGCTGAGGAGGGCTGAGTGCGGGGGAGGGGCCATGGAAGGCTGAGTGGGGGGGGGACCGTGGAGGGGTTCGTGCTGGGGGGGGGCCGTGGAGGGCTGAGTGCTGGGGGGGACCGTGGAGGGCTGAGTGCTGGGGGGGACCGTGGAGGGCTGAGTGCGGGGGGACCATGGAGGGCTTAGTGCTGGAGGGGGGACCGTGGAGGGCTGAGTGTGAGTGGGGGGGGGACCGTGGAGGGCTGAATGCGGGGGGAACCGTGGAGGAATGAGTGCGGACCTGGGGGGGGGGGGGGTTTGTTTGCCGCCCCTTCCAAAAAGTTTAGCACCAGCCGCCACTACTCCTCCTTTCAGCCTGCTACTTATCAACACATTAACTAATTGGCTGCTTGTGCTGCTTCTCCCACTCTCAGCCTGAACTCGGCTGTACAAAGACTACAAGTTTAAATTCAGGTAGTTACAATGCTTGCTTGTAAACAAATGCATTTAATGATATATTAATGAATACAGAGCCGACTTCATTTGTGTCTTTTTTATATGTCTTTTATATCTGCCTGGAGTTTATCTTTGAGCTCTAAGTGGCTTCATTTGTGTGTGTTTTTTTTAACATCTAGTTGAAATTCGGAATGAAAACGATAAAAATCCCGGGGGTCATATTATTACTATAAGACATACCGCTAATTATAATGCAGTTGGGATGCATCTGTACTTTCTCTTTATCCCTTGGGTTGTAGACGTTCCCCTTCAAAGGGTTAATAAAATGTTCCTGATTGAAATTTTGTCTATGGAAAGAATTCTGGAATAACGGGACCATCACCATTAAAATGACATAACTGGGGTAGGTGGAAAATGTATTGGAATAACTTACATTAATAAGATACATAGATGGAGAAAAAAAGAAAGTGAATCTATTTGTGCCGGGCTGCGGGCTACGCAGATAGATGCTGTGAATATATAATGGAGTTTTTCTGCGTTTATTCTCCTTTTGAAATTGCTGAGCTCTGAAGCTGTGTAAATTACCCCCGGACTAAACGGCCTTATTGGGGCGATAGGCCGAAAAATAAAAAGCTTGTGACATCAGAAATCAATTATCTGTGTGTTATCTATTGAGAAGAATCGCTTTTGACGTCCGTCTCCCTCTTCAAGCGCGTTCA
Source organism: Rana kukunoris (assembly GCA_029574335.1). NCBI lineage: Eukaryota > Metazoa > Chordata > Amphibia > Anura > Ranidae > Rana > Rana kukunoris. The sequence continues at coordinate 323,554,946 of CM056059.1, read as the reverse complement.
GGATAATGCGGCTGTGTAAATTGTTCTCTGCCCCCCGGGGCCTGTTCCTGTATCGTCTACATATTAGTTTTCATTTAACGCTCTGCCCGACAGGCAGAGAAATTGCAGCCGACAGAATTGGCTCACTCTGTTTTTTTTTATTTTTCTTTCCTTAATATCCCTTTGCCTGTTGTCTTCGCAGATACGGCCTACGTGCGCATTTTTATCAGCGATGTCAACGATAACCTGCCGACCTTTGCGCAGAGCACCTACTATGTGAGCGTGGACGAGGACCAGGATGTGGGCACCGTGGTGGCGACTGTGAGCGCCAGTGACCCGGATGAAGGTACCCGAGACGTTGGAAGGTGGAGGTTAAAAAATGGGCAAAGTGGGAGGTATTTTGGTATTAAATTTAGATGGGCCATCAAGGGAGGAGATCTTCTTACCTTATAACGAAGGCCACAAGTGGGGTGCTGTCACTGCTTGGAGGGCTTCCATCTTCCTCCGGTCTTTCTTTCTGGTTTGCCGGCTCTGGCTGTATGAGTGGCCGGAGCCACAATGACGTCACTCTTACACATGTTAGCAGGAACCCTCAGGTCCAGCGCGAAGCTCTGAAGGTCCGGCAAGGTATGCCAGACCTTCAGAGCATTATATTGTCTTTGGTGTCCACCATCTGAAAATGATAGTTCCCTGGTCTGTTATGCTAACCTGTTGACTTTAATATAAGGTGACCAGATTTTGAAAATCCGGGGACGTATTTCCTTTTACTAGTAATGGCGACAATCAGCGACTCTCTGCCTGCCACTGCCGCCCGCCTCACAGCCTGTCAAGTCTTACTCTCCGGGCCCCCGGCTACTACTGGTTGGGGAGTGGAGGAAGATCACCCCACCAGGGAAGGCAAGGAGATAAGCCGGCAGGTGGCTGGCTGGTGCTTGAGCCAAGGCAGAAGAACATGCGATCAGAGCTGGATGGGCATGCACCCGAAACTGAAGGAATGGTACCTCCGCTCGGACCAGCACAAGATCATCAGAAAGGGGCACAGATAATGGGGGGAAAAAAGGACCTTCCCTAAGCTAGTAGGAGCGGCGGAGTGGGGGTGTGTAATTCACTGACTGTCTTTGAAATTGCACCAGCCCCTGTTTAAATCCAATCCGGGGACAAAACCGGGGAAAGACTTGGTCCGGGGACAGTGTCCTCAATCCGGGGACTATCCCTGGAAACCGGGGATGTCTGGTCACGCCACGTGGAAGATTGGGAAAGATCAGGAGAGCCTGTGGAGAGTCTTTATTGCTTGCTAGTTTTGGGTCAATAATTCAAGGTTTTCAAGAAGGATGGTCAGTAGGACAATTGGGCAATGTTCATTGTCATATTTTACTCTGTTGGATTTTGTCATCTGTTGCAAGTATCTTATGGACTTTATTGTGTCTGAAGTTTCAATAAATGCTTCTCTCTGGAAGAATCGGGTTGCTGCGGGAATTTAATCATCATTATGCAATAAGTGAGTTCTAATTTTAAAAACTGCAGTAATCCATAGGAGTCTATCAGAATCCATCTTGTATTGGTCTAAGCACAGCAGACGCAAATTCTCAATGATCCCTTACTTTCCTTGAAATAACTAATTTGAATGTGGTAAAAATATCAATTTTTTTTTTCAGGTATGAATGCAAATATCCGATATCAAATCACATCAGGTAACATAGGCGGAGTGCTGGATGTCAACCCAGAGACGGGCGCCATTTTAATTGTGCATCCCCTGAATTATGAGGAGGTGAAGGTCTATGTGCTCACCCTGTTGGCATCTGATGGGAAATGGGAGGATTATGCCACTGTGACCATCAGCGTGTTGAACAAAAATGATGAGGCCCCAGTCTTTTCTTTGAACGAGTATCTGGGAAGTGTCGCAGAGGCGCTGGTTGACTTGCCAGTGTTTGTGCTGCAGGTAAGATTTATTTTTTCTGTGTTTTCTAAATACTGTTTACTGCTCCTGGTTCTTAGTCCAGGTTTACATTACCTATAATTTAACTAGTTCTTGTTTAATAAATGGTAAGGCACCCCAAACTTTCCCATGCTCACCTTAGACCAATGGATCTAAATGTTATTGAAACTTGGGCCCAGTAAATTCTTCCAAAACCTTTTATGTGCCAACAGTAAAACAAAATAAAATAAACACAATAAAAGTAAAGATATGTTGAAATGCTGAAGGCATCTGGATGGGGCTGGTTAACACTTGGGGGGATTGGGGTACTGGAGGGGGTTGGTGCACTCTTCAGAACACTTTGGTGGCTCCTAGGGTGGGCTGAGACAACTGTGGGAGATGGGGTCTCTGAAAGGGGCTGGATGGCACTGTGGGAGTTTGAAGGGCCCTCTGGGAGGTTGTGGAGCACTTAGGAAGCCTGGGGGCGCTGTGGGAGGTTGAGAGGTACTGCAGGCCACAATTGAAGATTGGGGGCACTATGGGAACTGGAAGGCACTGGGAGGGTAGGGGTTATGCAGGTGACTGGAAGCCCAGGAAGAGGAAGGCCGAGCCCTGAAGGTTGAGCACTACTGCCCCGGGTCATTTTAATTCTCTCCTCTCCAAGCTTACTTCACCTTACACAATTCACTTAATGAAACAAATGGTGTCTAAACAACCTAATGAATTCTCTCTAGAAATGCATGGGGAATCTAGAAAGTTCGGAATGCTAACCACAACATTCAAGGCCATTCACAACATCACCCCCATGTACATCACCAACCTCCTCTGTAGATATCGCCCAAATCGTCCCCTCTGCTCCTCCTCCTCCAGGACCTCCTGCTCTCCAGCTCCCTTGTTACCTCCTCCCATGTCCGCCTTCAGGACTTCTCCAGAGCTTTTTCCAATAATAGAAAGAGCTAGGTGACACCATCTAGTGTAAAGCAGAGCAAACAATGTTCCCCCATATACAGTAGGTGGATCTACAATCTCATCTAATTTTACCCATGTAGGATTTCTAAATGTCTTAGAATACCAATGGGTAATCAGTGGGTACCCTCCAGATTCTCTACACAACCTAGGGGTATAGTTCGAATGAATGTGACTTTCACCAAACATTTATAGGTGGTAAATTTGAGCATTAAAAACACATGGACCTTGAAGATTCACCTGCAGTGAATGTTTGGTGAATGTCTGATTCTCTGCTTTATAAATATGTCCATAGGGCCAGATTCACAAAGATTTACGCCGACGTATCTACTGATACACCGCCGTAAGTCCAAATACACGTCAAATATATAAATGAGCAAGATACGCCGATTCACGAACGTACGTACGCCCGACGCAGTAATCTATGCCGTTTACGTAAGGCGTTTTTCCGGCGTAAAGATAAACCACCAAAAAGGTGGCGCATCTCATGCAAAGGTATGGACGTCGGAACAGCCGTCGTTTTTTTTTACGTTGTTTACGTAAGTCGTACGTGAATGGGGCTGGGCGTAAGTTACGTTCACATCGTAGGCAGTGTTCGACGTATCTTAGGCATTCTATCCGACGTGATTCTGAGCATGTGCACTGGGATACGTCCACGGATGGCGCATGCGCCGTTCGTTTGGCACATCATTTGCATGAGGTCACGGTTCATTTTAATACAACACGCCCACTGCCTTGCTACTTTAAATTAGGCGGGCTTACGCCGGCACATTTACGCTACGCCACCGTAACTTAGGGAGCATGTGCTTTGTGAATACTGTACTTGCCTCTCTACGTTACGTCGGCGTAGCGCATATGAGATGCGCTACGCCCGCCTACAGATACGCCGATCTTTCTGAATCTGGCCCCACAGTGTTTATTTGTGATTTTATTTATTTATTTATTTATTAATGTTTCTTTTCACACCACCCAGGTCTCTGCTAACGATCCAGACCATAGTGAATTGGGAGGGTTAAAGTATTCCCTTCATGGAAGTGGTGCCGAAACGGTCTTCACCATAACTGAAAAGACGGGACAGATATTTGCCCTGCAGACCCTGGACCGTGAGGAACATGCAGTGTGGAGATTTGTGGTATTGGCCACTGATGACGATGGTGACGGTCTTACGGGATTTACTGACGTGATCATCTACGTACAGGACGTTAATGACAATGCCCCACAGTTCCTCTGCACTTTTAACATTTGTAATGCCAGCGTGGTTGAACATTCGCCACCAAGCACTTCAGTCATGGAGATGGCAGCCACAGATCTCGATGATAAAAATGAAGGCCAAAATGCCATTTTGACTTACACGATAGTGCCCAGTCCATTGGATTTGTCACGCCAAAAGATGTTTACAATAAATAATGAGACTGGCACCATTTATACGGCTGTTGGAGACATTGATAGAGAAAAGAACGATACGTATTTGATTTTGGTAGAAGTTAAAGACGGTGGTGGGCTGTCGACCACAGGTACGGCAACAGTCACGGTGGTAGATATTAATGATCACGCCCCAAGATTTACTCAAGATGTTTGGACTGCAGTCATTCCGGAAACCAGTGAAGTCAACTTTAAGGTCCTTCAGGTCTCTGCCGTCGATGAGGATGTTGGAGAAAATGCTCTACTGACCTTCAGCATCATCGAGGGAGATCCTGACCAAAAATTTTCCATCGAAAATGGAAGGAAGAACCACCTGGCTGAAATAAAATTGAAAAAGAAACTGGATTACGAAAACCCTCACGAGCGTTGGTTTAACCTCACCATCAAAGTAGAAGATTTAGAGTTCTCTACTACTTCTTATTGCCTGATAGAATTACAAGACTATAACGACCACCCTCCTATCTTTAGACCATCCGTGGTTCATGTGGCACCTTTTTTTGAAAATATAACTGTAGGAAGAATTATAACTCAAGTGACGGCTACAGATGCCGATTCAAGCGAAAATGGGCAGATATCTTACAATATTCAATCAGACTCGGATGTTCTTGACGAATTTTACGTTGACCAAAGTGGTTCCTTGATAGTGGCTAAATCACTGGACCGGGAAACCATGTCACAGTATGCTCTAGTCATTCTGGCCATTGACAATGGTTCTCCGGCACAAACGGGCACAGCAACCGTGTATCTCACCCTTCTAGATGTCAATGACAATGGTCCAAGGTTTGACGGCTTGTATATGCCTGTAGTTTGGGAAAATGCAGCTTGGCCCCAGACTTTACGTATGAACGAAAGCTCCTATTTGTTGTATGTCGTCGATGCAGACTCTCCAGGAAATGGGCCACCCTTTCGGTTTTCTCTTCCAAGTGACCTCCAGAATTCCTCCGACTTCCTGCTTGTTGACCATGGAAATAACACAGCCTCAATCCAAACTCAGAGAATCTTTGATCGGGAAAAAGAGAAAGAGTTTCATCTTCCTGTGATTGTAACCGATAGTGGGAACCCACCGATGAGCGCCACAAATACGCTAATGATAACCATCGGAGATGAAAATGATAATGGGCACAAAGAAGGCCACAAGGAAGTCTATGTCTATATTCATGGAGGTAAGAGCAGCATCCCAAAAATGTTTAGTTATTTGACTTTAAAGGGGTTGTAAAGGTTCGTTATTTATTTTCTAAATAAATTACTTTAAAGGGGTTGTAAAGGTAAAAATGTTTTGTCATAATAAGCATCATTTACCTGCAGACATTCCTCTTTTCACTTCCTCATTGTTCGTTTTTGCTCAGAAGTTGCTCTATTTCTTCTCTGTTCTGTTCACTTCCTGCTTGTCTGATTGTTACTCACCACCGTGAAGGGAGGGTTTACTGCGGTGGTCAGTGACGTGCTCGCCCCCACCTGGGAACTACATCTGTGCGGCAGGACGCTCTCTACATGTTAAGAGACTTCAAGGAGGTGTGAATTACTGGGCGTGCCGCAATGCATATTTGGATAAGTAGTTCTTACATGAACGAGTGCCGCAACCAGGAAGTGAATGAGAGAACAGAAACTAGAACGCCGGAGGTGATATAGATGAAGGAATTTAATAGGTATTTACTAGTTTTTTAACAGAATCATTACTCTATTCTGTCTACCTTGCAGACATTAATTTTAGGCAAAAAAATGTTTTCCTTTACAACTCCTTTAAGCTAGTGTATTGTTGGTTCACTTACCTCTTCCTTTGATTTCCCTTCTTAATGTTTTTTCTTTGTCTGAATTTCTCACTTCCTGTTCCTCCTCAATAGGCTTGCCCCCATCATCCGAGCCGTTCTGGCTGGGGTTAGTCAGCGTGCTCGCCCCCTTTCCTTGGGACTACATCCCTGCGGGGGGAGACACTGTGTCCCATCATCCGAGCTGTTCTGGCTGAGGGTTAGTCAGCGTGCCCGGCCCCTCCATTGGGACTACATCCCTGCATGGAGACACGGTGTCCCATCATCTGAGCCATTCTGGCTGGGGGTTAGTCAGCGTGCTCGCCCCCTCCATTGGGACTACATACCTGCGGGGAGATGCTGGGGGTTACTCACCCCCTCCCTTGGGACTACATCCCTGCGGGGAGACACTGTGTTCTGGCTGGGGGTTAGTCAGCGTGCTCGCCCCCTCCCTTGGGACTACATCCCTGCAGGGAGACACTGTGTCCCATCATCCGAGCCATTCTGGCTGAGGGTTAGTCAGCGTGCCCGCCCCCTCCCTTGGGACTACATCCCTTGCTTGGAGACGCTGTGAAAATCAGCGTGTGCTGTAACGAATCACAGCACAGTGATTAGACACAAGAGGCAGGATTTATGATTTCTCCAGTCACAAGCAGGGGGCGGGGATTGTGCTCCTCCATGCATTCCTGGCCAGGACAAGTACTGTCGGTGAGTAAAGCGGTGATGTGGTGGCCTTTTTTGGGGGCATCAGATTGGCACAGGGGGTGGCTGTGTCAGTTTCATACCGGGAAACTGTATTGTCCTGGAATGAAGGTGCCCGGGACAGACCTGCAAAATGCGGGACTGTCCCGTGTAATCCGGGACATGTGGTCACCCTAATTCAGACTCCCTGAACAACTGCCGTAACAGGTAAGTGGTAGTCAGGACCGATTCTAGGGTGCAGAAATATTTCTGGCGCCCCCACATGGGCATCGTCATTTTATCAACTCCTCCCCTTTACAAATGTTTCTATGGCAAAGACTCAACCACAGAGATGCTCCCCCATGAAGTCTTCATTACCCTAGGGCCGATCCTAGGGTCACAGGCGCCTGGGTGCAGAAATGTTTCTGGCGCCCCCACATGGGCGTCGTCATTTTATCAACTCCTCCCCTTTACAAATGTTTCTATGGCAAAGACTCAACCACAGAGATGCTCCCCCATGAAGTCTTCATTACCCTAGGGCCGATCCTAGGGTCACAGGCGCCTGGGTGCAGAAATGTTTCTGGCGCCCCCACATGGGTGTGGTCATTTTACTAACTCCTCCCCTTTACAACTGTTTCTATGGCAACGACTCAACCACAGAGATGCTCCCCCACAAAGTCTTCATTACCCTGGGATCCTTACATGATCTCTTAACAATAAACAAAATACAGGAAGAGAAGCAGAGTACTTTATTGGGACCTGGAGGGGGGTCTCTCTGATGGACACAGAGAGGGCTTCTGTTAGAGAGTCTGTTAGATGTTCGGCGCCCCCATCTCTGCAGGCGCCTGGGTGCAATGCACCCCGTGCACCCTGCCTAGGATCGGCCCAGGTGGTAGTCAGATTATTAAAAAGGTAGTAATTAGTGCAATGTCTAATTAATTGCATTCCTATTCCTTTGACTTCAGTTGGACTTTAAATACTAAATGGTTTGTGTAGCAAAAGCAGAGTTTCCCTTCAACGCTGCCAATTTGTTTTAAGATTACAGCTATCCTTGAAGAATATTAAAAGATCTGGAAATAAAAGGAGCCTTGGTGTTCATTTCCTTCCAGATGAAAACACGACTGGCTTAATTTCCTATTCCATACACCATCCACCCACCCAGCAATTCAAATGATGTGTTTTTTTTTTTTTTTCTTCCCCCCTCGCCTTTAAATCACATGAAATAATGTCTCGTTCTTCCCGTCGCTCTCCCATTGTTGCTCCGCTTGTCAGTAGAATGCCATTAATCCTTCGCTCCGCCTGGATTTTTGTGTCCCAAATGCATTATTTTGCATTTATTGGCATTCAAATGTTGCGGTCACCCTTTCGTTCATTCCTCTAATTTACTGAAAGCATTAATCTTGATGTTTTCGCCTCCCTTGGAACGTCAGCCGCGCTCGATGGATCTACTTGCCCTAATGGCAGGAGAAGCGGCGTAATGCTATTCAGCTTTGTATTCTACTACGGGGCTGATTATACAGAATGCCATGTCGCTGGTGTGACAACGCATTTCACTTCTGAAATAAAAGGTCAGCACACAAACAAGGTGTTTGTCTCAGAATTTCAACAAAAGCTTCAGAAAACAAGTTGGATGAATGCGGCTAGATGGGCAAATGAATTGAAAGCTTTCGGTCTACCAAATAATTGTTTTTTAGGCGGGTGCTGTGGGTAGGCGTAGGATGACAAATAGACCTTGGTGCCAACTATAGACTGCCCCCCTGCAGACAGGGCTGTCTTAATGAGAGGGCACACCTGGGCACTGCCCCGGGGGCCCCAACTGCATGGGGGACCCCTGCACTTGCCCCAAAGCAGCTGGTCCTTGAGCCCACCCTGCCCCGGGAATTGGGGGCCCCCATGATGGCACTGAGAGTGATAGATACACAGGGGAGGCAGTCTGCCTCCTACCTACTTGATGTCTGTTTACCTGCACTGTCATCATTGTAGGGGGCCCCAGAGCATTACTTTGCCCCGGGGGCCATGATGCTATTAAGACGGCCCTGCCTGCAGGTTGGGTAGAGGTGTGCTGCAGAATGATGGAGGCCACTACAGATCACTTGACCAATCAGCTGTGACGGCTGTTGGCTCTTCATGGATCACCCCCTAGTTTCTTATGAATTCTTTAGACTTCCACAAAAAGGTCTCCAAGGTCTATTTACCCACCATAGCAGACTTTCTCAAACCTTTCACTCCCGAAGAACCTTTAAATTAGGTGACTACAAACTTTCTAAACTGAGGGCCAGTTTACCGTTCTTCAGAAAGGCCTGACTTTGACTGTTCGGAGAAAAAAATCCCCTGACATCAGTGGAAGTAAACAATGCCCCTCATTGGTTTTAGTGTGAGCAATAGTGCCCCGTTGTTATTAGAGGGAGGAATAGTGTTCCATTGATGGTCTCAATGGGAGGAATGGTGCTCCATCATTGGTGTAAGTGGGAGGGATAGTGTCCCATTGATGGTGTCATTGGGAGGAATAGTGCTCCATCAATGGTGTAAGTGGGAGGGATAGTGCCCCATCGATGGTGTCTTTGGGAGGAATAATTCCCCATCAATGGTATTAGTGGGGGGAATAGTGCCTCATCATTGGCTTTAGTGGGAGGAATAGTGCCCTATTGATGGTGTCATTGGCAGGAATGTTGTCCCTCCATTGGTATCAGTGGAAGGATAGTGCCCCAAGGGCCAGATAAAGGTAAGCAAAGGTCCGCATCTGGCCTCAGGCCACAGCTTTGCTTGCTTTTGGCCCTTGAGGCCCTATTTCATCCACTGATACCAACAATGTGGCACAATTCTTTCCCAATGACACCAACGATGGGTCCCGATTCCTTCCAATGACACCATCGATGGGTCACAAATCTTCCCAAAGACACCAACGATGGGTCACAAATCTTCCAATGACACCATCGATGGGTCACAAATCTTCCAAAAGACACCAACGATGGGTTACAAATCTTCCCAATGACACCAACGATGGGTCACAAATCTTCCCAATGACACCAATGATGGGTCACAAATCTTCCCAATGACACCAACGATGGGTCACAAATCTTCCCAATGACACCAACGATGGGTCACAAATCTTCCCAATGACACCAACGATGGGTCACAAATTATCCCAATGACACCAACGATGGGTCACAAATCTTCCCAATGACACCAACGATGGGTCACAAATCTTCCCAATGACACCAACGATGGGTCACAAATCTTCCCAATGACACCAACGATGGGTCACAAATCTTCCCAATGACACCAACGATGGGTCACAAATCTTCCCAATGACACCAACGATGGGTCACAAATCTTCCCAATGACACCAACGATGGGTCACAAATCTTCCCAATGACACCAACGATGGGTCACAAATCTTTCCAATGACACCAACGATGGGTCACAATTGCTCCCAAAGACACCAGCGATGGGTCACAATTCCTCCCCAATGACACCAATGATGGGTCCCAATTCCTCCCAATGACACCAATGATGGGTCCCAATTCCTCCCAATGACACCAATGATGGGTCCCAATTCCTCCCAATGACACCAATGATGGGTCCCAATTCCTCCCAATGACACCAATGATGGGTCCCAATTCCTCCCAATGACACCAATGATGGGTCCCAATTTCTCCCCAATGACACCAATGATGGGTCACAATTCCTCCCAATGACACCAATGATGGGTCACAATTCCTCCCAATGACACCAATAATGGGTCACAATTCCTCTCAATAAAACCAATGATAAGGCCTTTTTTTCCCCCCACTAATGTCCCAATAGCCACAGTCCGGCCCCCTTAAACTCTGAAGGACAATAAACTGGCCCTTTGTTTAGGAAGTTTGGAGACCCCTGCTCTACAGTAAAAAATTGAGAAAGGCTGCTCTAGAGGATTTATTATGTCCTCTGTCCAATGCTAGACAACAGAGCTAAGCTGGTGACCCGTGCCCGTTCCCCTCTTCTGAAGTGACAGAGCTCGGGCCCCCTACAGGAGGGCTGGCTGTACTGCCCTATCAGCGGCCTTGGACCTGACTCTTTTCTATCACAGTTAAGGAATACAGCTGGGTGACCTCCCCGCCCCCAGCCTGTGGTTGGACAATGCAGAATCAACACTGATGAGCTCTTCCCTCTGCTCTCTCTGCTCTTCCTTTCTGCCAAAAGGCTTCATATGAGCAAGTGTACATTCTGAACATGCTATTGGCTCCCAATGCTGCCTTACCCTCTCCTAGTCTTAGTGCTGCTGTAAAAGGGACAGCAGGATCCTGACCCCAAGGCGAATCCAGTTATTTATACCGACTGCATTTAAGAATACTTTATTTTAATGGATACATAATTACTTCACCGCTAATTGGTGTTTTTTTTATATCTGCCTGCCTTGAGCTGGAAGTAGGTTAATGAGATGGTAAATGAAGTGCTAATATGTATCGGATCACGATAAATTTCCAGCGCCCTCCAAGGGCCGTGGATAGTTGGTGGCAGATTTAGCCGTAAGTGGAATCCAGACATTCATAGGAATTAATAATATGTAACGAGGGTGGAACGTTGTCACAATTGGCGTTTTTCTGCATTCACATGATTGGCCACATTGGAAGCAAATTATCATCATAATTATCTCCCATGGTCTTCCAGTTTGCAATAGAGCAATTGTCTGAATCACCAAGTCTGTCCCAGTCACATCAAAGACACTATTTAGTAAAAAAAAAAAAAAAGGCGCAATGGTTAAAGCGTATCTAAACTGTACAAAAATGTAAAATACAATTCAATTGAAAAAGTATTCATACCCCTTGAAATTTTCCACATTTTGTCATGTTACAACCAAAAACGTAAATGTATCTTATTGGGATTTTATGTGATCGATCAACACAAAGTGGCACATAATTATGAAGTTAAAAGTGTGGGGGGCATTTGTATGGCGCCCCCCGGAGTCAATACTTTGTAGAACCGCCTTTCTCTGCAAATACAGCTGCAAGTCTTTTTGGTGGTGTCTCTACCAGCTTTGCACATCTAGGGCCGGATTGAGATACAATTGTGTATCTTTCCGGCGGTGTAGCGTATGCTATTTATGCTACGCCTCCGCAACTTTTACAGGCAAGTGCCTAATTCAGAAAGCTTTTGCTCCGTAAGTTGCGGCGGCGTAGCGTAAATTGCCCGGCGTAAGGGCGCCTAATTCAAAATAGGCATGTAGGGGGCGTGATCCATGTAAATGACCCCACGTAATTTACGTTTTTTCTGAACGGCGCATGAGCCGTCCGTGGACGTATCCCAGTGCGCATTCTCCAAATCACGTCGCAAGTAGTCAATGTAAACGACGTGAACGTAATTTACGCCCAGCCCCATTCCCGAACGATTTACGCAAATGACGTAAACGACGTACAATTCGACGCTGTCCCGACGTCCATACTTAACATTGGCTGCGCCTCATATAGCAGGGGTAACTTTACGCCGGACTAACGCTTACGCAAACGACGTAAAATACGACGCCCGGCCGCAAGTACGTTCGTGAATCGGCGTATCTCCCTAATTTACATATTCAACACGTAAATCGACGGAAGCGCCACTTAGCGGCCAGCGTAGATATACACCTAAGATCCGACGGCGTAGCTAAGATCCGACGGCGTAGTAAGACTTAAGTCGGTCGGATCAAGAAGAAATTTAGGCGTAAATGCATTTCGGAATCGGCGAAAGGATGCGCCGGGGCAAAATTTAAAAAAACGGCGGCGTATCTGGAGATACGCCGCCGTTAAAGCTCTCTGAATCTGGTCCATATAGACTAGAGAGGGACATTTCTTCCCATTCTTCTTTGCTTCTCAGCCCTTTAAGGTGTTTAGGTTGCTGGAAGGCGGGGTTTATGATCATGTGACCGTCGTGATTGGCTGTCATTGGCTGCCAGTAACCGTGCAGGGAGCATGCAGGGTGCCCACTCTTGGCACATCTGTATTTGCACTAATGTACTCAAATATGCGGCCACTCGGCCCCAAGGCCCGTCTTCATGGCGGGCGCCAAGAGGTTAGCAAATCAAAAGGGAGCAAATAAGAGAAGCTCATTCTAAGGGTTTTCATAAAGTTTAACCTTTTCTCCCTGGTTGATGTCATATAACTTTGGGGACTTGAAGTGGAGATATCTAAATGATGGGTGCAGCTGCGGGCTTCATCCAAATATCTTTTTTTTTTCAGTTAGTGATTTCCTGCAATGTAAAAGCCATCATAGCGGCTGTTTAGCTGCTTAATTGCTTTCATGAGCAGCTGAAGGGGATGTTCTTCCAACACCCCCATGCCTCTCCGCTGCCCTCCGGTGCTTCTCCAGGGCTTATCCAGTCTCTCCTGTGTAATCAAGGAGCCATAGAATGAATCCGCCGGCCGTGGCAGTTTATCATAGAGCTGGCCATGAACTAGATGGTCCCCGTCCATCTCTATGATCCTCTGAGGTTGGCAGTGACATCATGATGTCACTTCCAGCGCCGTCAGATGTAAACACTGCCGTTTTGGGCCTGGAAAGCCCAGAAACAGCTTTCCAGCCTAGAGGAGAGATGTAAGGACTTGTAGACCCCCCATCTTTGCATAAAGGGGACCTGCTATGCCCTATTACAAGGGGATGTTTTCATTCCTTGTAATAGGAATACAAGTGATCAAAAAATAAAGATATCTAAGGTGTAGAGGGGTCAGATTGCTGGGGGGATATCTGGGATGTAGAGGGGTCAGAGTGCTGGGGGATATCTGGGGTGTAGATGGGTCAGGGTTCTGGGAGATATCTGGGGTGTAGAGGGGTCAGAGTACTGGGGGGATATCTGGGATGTAGAGGGATCAGAGTGCTGGGGGGATATCTGGGGTGTAGAGGGGTCAGAGTACTGGGGGGATATCTGGGATGTAGAGGGATCAGAGTGCTGGGGGGATATCTGGGATATAGAGGGGTCAGAGTGCTGGGGGGATATCTGGGGTGTAGAGGGGTCAGAATGCTGGGGGTATATCTGGGGTGTAGAGGGGTCAGAGTGCTTGGGGTATATCTGGGGTGTAGAGGGGTCAGAGTGCTGGGGGTATATCTGGGATGTAGAGGGGTCAGAGTGCTGGGGTATATCTGGGGTGTAGAGGGGTCAGAGTGCTGGGGGGATATCTGGGGTGTAGAGGGATCAGAGTGCTGAGGGATATCTAGGGGTGTAGAGGGGCAGTCCGGGCTGCCCCAATATCAGGGGCAGCCAGGGGTCAAGGACCAGCTGCTTTGGGGAAAGGGCAGGGGCCCTCCATGCAGCGGAGACCCCTGGGCAGTGCCCAGGCATGCCCTCTCATTAAGACAGCCCTGGCTGTGTGCCCATTTAAAAAATGTCGCCTTACTTCCTGTTGCTCTGACCTCTATAGCCTACACAGGAAGTGAGGGAATATTTGATGGCAGGTTGGCTTGAAATCAGAACTATGAAATACACAGGGATGATCTCGGCCACAGAGTCGCTTCAGAGGGCCACACCCGGCTCCTGGGCCCGTCAGCCTCCCAGCCTTGATTTAGGAGGCTCTCCGAAGCCCAGGAGTTGGTATTTATGGCGGTAATTATTCCAGGCTGTCTGCCGGCTGAGATGATTGAAAATAACCAGGTTGTGTATTTCTTGTCTCCCTGTGTACAGCGGCCCGCTCCCCGGTCGAGGTTGGCAAGGTCTTCGCTCCAGATGAAGATGATTGGGACAATAAAACCTTCACGACAGTCTCGGAAATGCCTCTGTAAGCTCCGCGCTGTAACTCAACGCTCGCTGACAAGTCAGGCGATGAGACTATTTCATTACACGTCGTCGTCACCCTGATTGGCTTTTGGGGACATGTCAGCGTTTGAAACAATGCTATATAATTCACCAAGCGGCTGGGAAGGAGTCACTAAAGATTAATTAGGTTTTGACTTTTATGGAGGTTTCATATTTGTAGCCGAGATAATGAAAAGCGGATTAGACTGAACGCAGTCTCAACGATGCAGTCGCTCAGGAGCGCTCTGAAGCAAAACTCTGGCTGTCTAAGACAGGAAAGAGATAGACCGTTAAGGGCTAAAAGTTTCAGGCAAGGGACACAACCGTGCCGAACTCTGAGATATATTGACGTCACTCCACATAGGAGAAAACAGGCCATCAACAGGGGCCATCTAGACCAGGGGTCTCCAGACTTTCTAAACAAACGGCCAGTTTACTATCCTTCAGACATTTTAAAGGGGTTGGACTGTGGCCATTGGAAGTAGAACATGTCCTGGCATCAGTAACAATGCCCCATCATTGGTATCAGTGGGAGGAATAGTGCCCAATTGTTGGTGTTAGTGGGAGGATAGTGCCGAATAATTGGTTTTAGTTCGAGGGACAGTGACCCATCATTGGTATCAGTGGGAATAATAGCGCCCAATCATTGGTGTTAGTTGGAGGGATAGTGCTCCATCATTGGTATCAGTGGGTGGAATAGTGCACAATCATTGGTGCTAGTTCAAGGGATAGTGACCCATCATTTGTATCAGTGGGAGGAATAGTGTCCCATCATTGGTGTTAGTTGGAGTAATAGTGACCCATCAGTGGGAGGAATATTGACCCATCATTAGTATCAGTGGGAGGAATAGTGCCCCATCATTGGTATCAGTGGGAGTAATAGTGCCCAATCATTGGGGTTAGTTGGAGGAATAGTGACCCATCATTAGTATCAGTGGGAGGAATAGTGCCCCATC
The DNA here is from genome assembly GCA_029574335.1 of Rana kukunoris. Classification (NCBI taxonomy): domain Eukaryota; kingdom Metazoa; phylum Chordata; class Amphibia; order Anura; family Ranidae; genus Rana; species Rana kukunoris. The sequence continues at coordinate 323,539,538 of CM056059.1, read as the reverse complement.
ATTGGTATCAGTGGGAGGGATAGTGACCCATCAGTGGTATCAGTGGGAGTGATAGTGCCCAATCATTGGTGTTAATTGGAGTGATAGTGACCCATCATTGGTATCAGTGGGAGGAATGAATTGAGTTGAGTGGCATCTTGATATAGCGTGGTCATTTACCCTGTAGGGTCCCGACATGCTTGGCAGAGTCCCTGGGAAAAAAAACATCACTGGTGTCAGTGGGAGAAATAGTGATCCATCATTGGTATCAGTGGGAGGAATAGTGCCCCATCCTTGGTGTCAGTGGCAGAGTTCCCAGAGTTCAGCTCTACTCTAAATGCCCAATTGAGAGGCTCAGAAAATGGAGGGAGAGGGGCCAACTTTGGGTTTCACAGGATTTGCCTATAACTTTAGCTTCATGTGAAAGCTTGCACAGATCATTTGTTCCATGCTCATCCATAGTTACTAGATGGAATCAATAAATGGTCAAACAGGAGGTGTCCTGTACCTGGTCTCAGCTACACTAAACCAAAATGGCTGATAAGAAATGGTAGTCAACCTTTGACCAACAGCCAGAGATTAGCATCTCTTTAAAGAATATACAAAGCCCAATCTTTTTTGTATTGAGTATAGAATGAGTAGAACCCGTCAGTAGATTTTCACTGTGTCCCCTTGAGAAGGCACTCCTCCACTTTCTATCTTGGAGATGCAACAAGAAGTGATGGGAAATCTCTCCATAGTGAGGAGACGGTTGTCATCTAAAAAAATTACCCCTTCAGAAGATTTCCTCTCTCTTCCTGTTCTGTCCACTGTAAAGATTTGGACAAATAGCTTGTAGCTCCCCAGTGGGGACATAGACAGCCATAAAAGTCTACAGAAGATCTAACCCTTCCCCAATCTAGCCAAAACTAGATATACTTTAAAATAAGAATATTGTTCTTACAACGTTGTGCATTCCTCTGATGTGTCCTTATTTATTTAGGCGCTTCCTCCTGGACCCAAGCACCGGAACACTGACCATGTTGGAGAATACTGCCCAAGGAACGTATAACCTGGAAATCAAGGTGTCCGATGGAGTTTGGCCAGATGTCACGGCCACCGTGAGAATTCACGTGAAGGAGATCAAAAGTGACGCCATCTTCAACTCTGCTTCTTTGATATTTACAAGTACGTCATAACTGCAATGTGGCCTCTACTACTTCTCCACCTCAACGTAGCCTCTTTTATACCCAGTGGAAGTAGAACACCAGTCAAAACTTTTTTAGTTTTGGATGGAGTGGGGTGTAAAGAAACCTCAAATGGGACAGGGGTTAACACTGTTTAAGATATTCCGTTCCACCAACCCAAGACAGCTCTTCCGACACTCCAAAAATCCAGCAGACACGATCCATAAGAATTCCCCCAGAAAGATGAGACACAACCTCTGTTTCTCTGGGTCAAACGAATGAATACTTTAATGGTAACTCAGCCTTGTTATATACAGTTAGAAAACCAAATATGGACAATGACTCAACTCCACCCACAACATGACACAAGGAGCTTCAATACACATTCTGTTAGATAATGACATTCCACATCTATCATCAATAGAATTCACACCAAACAGTATTAGCATCACACAGTTCCTAACGAGTCCCCCTCAATCCACATCTTAGACAGATGTTCTGACTCGGCGATAAGCTATTCACCTGCTACATAATATCCATTCCTTTGTAGACGTAATTGACATGCTGATCCACTACACCTGAGCAGTCAGACATCTGACCTTTCAGACTGCCAACAAATATCTATCATCAATAGACCTTTCACACAATACAGTGTAATTAGCATCACACATAGATAGTGAAATATCTTAGGAGCCTGACTCAATTAACACCTCAAAAGTCCCCACGTTGAATGAAACACTCTATTGACCTGTTGGGGTCAGAATAAACAAACAACTTGTAATATTTCAAGATATCCTGCAATACGTGAATTAATGTGAATTAATGTCCCATCTCATGTAATTCATGGTATAATTTCTCAGTCATCCTATGCCCCTATAAGACATAGGATGACGCTAGACCCAAGAGTCACTGGTGAAGCTGGCACAGAAGTACCCAGCATCCTTCAAAAGTCTCAGAGTATCACAGGCCATTTCGTTACATGGGAGAAGGTTACAAACTCTGTCAGGTTTTTATTGCCTGTGTTACCCTCCCTGTTTGTCCTAATGTCCATTACCACTGGGACCCAAAGTGATGGGAAATCCCAAATGTTTTACAGTTGCCTCCAGTACATGCAATATCTTATAATAGGGGCACCTGTTTCTGATACAGATGTCAAGGGTGGGAATCCCTCTCATTTTGGGGGGTGTTTCACTTGCCTCCAGTTTCATATCTATGACAGAAAGTGTGGGGAAATCTCCCTGGAGAGGAATCAGATTGCAAAAAATATGACAGAGACCCTGACACTCCCCTCTGGTTGGAGTCCTGTGAACACAGTCATATGTGGCCATGGTTTACCTGTATACTGGTTTAATTGATGTTCCTGACCCACATAAACCATCATTTCATAGGTTCTACGGTGAACCCAGGACTATGTCCCCCGTCAATGCCTCCTCTGTCCAGGACCAGTGCTATCCAAGACTCTTTAGCCCACCCAGTCACCAGACAACACCAGTCTTGAAGTACATCAGGAATAGCCTTTATATTTGAGATCTCCCACAAATATATACACAAGGATGACAATAAAAACTGTAACCAGAAACCTAATTAATATAAGCTAATTACTAATCCTTTAGACAGCCTAGGTCAGGGGTCTCCAAATTGCGGCCCGAGGGCCAGATGTGGCCCTTTGCTAGCCTTTATCCGGCCCTTGTGGCACAATTCCTCCCACTGATAAAAGGCTCTATTTCTCCCGGCTATCACTGACACGAACAATGGGGCACTATATCATCCACCGATACCAATGATGGCATACTATTCCTCTTACTAATAGGGGGAATACTCATCCTCCTATTGACCACCAACCCTGAGGCCATATTTGTTCTCACTGGTGCCGGGCCCGTGACATTTTCTTCCACTGCTGGCCACAATCCGGCCCTTGTAAAGCCTGAAGGGCAATAAAGTGGCCCTTTGAAAAGTTTGGAGACCCCTGGCTTAGGTGACTCAGAAGCATGACCTTTAGGACAGACTTGCCGTCTTTTAGCTCAGAAGACACAATCAACATTATCATAAATAGAAACACAGAAACCCTTCACACAATAGCAGAGTTAATTAACACAAACAACAATGGGTGGAAGACTCTTGGAGCCCACACTAGCCTTATTTACAAGAAACACATTATAGCAGACAGGTGGCTGGAGTTGATGGCATCAGCACCTTCTATTAACCCCCAACATTATGAAGCCATCACTATAATATGGCATATACAGGGTTCCCAGAGTCTGTGTGTTTTGGGGGGACATTTGTTTGCTGTTCTGCCCCCAGCTCATCTATTAAAACATGGAACAAAATAAAACCGTGTCCCCAAAAAGGACAGACTTAATCTGACTGGAATCTTTTGGGACCCTTCCAACCCATCTTCTCATGATATAAATTCTGTTTTTCCCTCCTAGATATTACTGCAGAGGAGTTTATCACAAAGGGTGAACATGGAGTGAGTAAAGAGGACCGCCTGCGGAGGGTTCTGGCAGAGGTTGTACCGTCTCATCTGGATAACGTCCAGTTCTTCAGCCTGTACAGTGAGGGGAGAGTGACGGAGCTCCGGGTGGCCGTTCGGGACTCTTCTTCTTACCATAAAGCAGACAATTTGCGAAACGTGGTCATCAAACACAAGGAAAAGGTGGGTCTCTTGTGGCTTTGAGTGGTTGATGAAGTATGTTTTGACTCACAGGGGGAGATCTGCTGGTCTGACCTTTTGGTACGTCGACATGAAGACTTTATTGTGTTTCTGTTCACAGGATGACACCCAAACTATTGTTTTCTATCATATAGACTTTTAAGGGGGTTGTAAACTCTCCTATTTTTTCACCTTAATGCATCTTATGTATTAAGGTGAAAAATTATCTGACAATCCTCCTCTTCTGGGGTCCCACGGGGGCTCTCACAGCTCCTCCTCGCATAAGATAACCCTCTCTGGGAAGCACTCTCCCAAGGGGGTTGCCTTGCGGGCACGTGCGGTCCTGTCCAGCATTCGTACCCGAATAAAGGACCCGGCCCGGCGCCCACGTCGTTGGATTTGATTGACAGCAGTGGGAGCCAATGGCTGTGCTGCTATCAATCTATCCAATGAAGAGCCCAAACCCGTGGAGAGAGCGGCGGCGGAATCGCGCCCACAAAAATTCAGGGCTCAGGTAAGTAAAACAGGGGGGGGGGGGTTGGGGACTGGAACATAGGATGCATTAACCACTTCCATACCAGGCACTTACGCACCTTCCCGCCCAAGCCAATTTTCAGCTTTCAGCACTGTCGCACTTTGAATGACAATTGCGCGGTCATGCTACACTGCACCCAAACAAAATTGCCGTCCTTTTTTTCCCACAAATAGAGCTTTCTTTTGGTGGCATTTGATCGCCTCTGCGTTTTTAATTTTTTGCGCAACAACTAATAAAAGACTGAAAATTTAGAAAAAAAAATACATTTTTATTTTTTTCTGTTGACTTTTTTGTAAATAAGTATGTTTTCTCTTTCAATTATGGGCACTTATATGGCGGCACTGATGGGCACTGATGAGGTGGTACTGATGGGCACCGATGAGGTGGCACTGATGGGCACTGATAGGCGGTGCTGGTATGCGGCACTGATGGGCACTCATAGGTGGCACTGATGGGCACTCATAGGGGGCACTGATGGGCACTCATAGGGGGCACTGATGGGCACTCATAGGCGGCACTGATGGGCACTCATGGGCGGCACTGATGGGCACTCATGGGCAGCACTGGGAACTCATAGGCGGCACAGAATGGCACTCATGGGTGGCACTTATGGGTGGCACTGATGGGTACTTATGGGTGGCACAGATGGGCACTGATAGATGGGCACTGGGCATGGATTGGCACGGAGGGGTGGCACTGAAGGACACTGTGGGGTGGCACTGATGGACTTTGAGGGGTGGCACTGATGTATATGTTGCCAGTCAGTGCCCATGTGTGGGCACTGACTGGCATCTTTCTTTTTTTTTTTCCTGTTTTTTTTTTTTTTTAATCCTGTTTTTTATTTATTTTTTTGTGTTTTTTTCATTTTTTTTGCCCTGCCAGTGTGGGCATCCCTGGTGGTCTAGTGTGAGCATCCCTGGTGTCCAGTGTGGGCATACGAGGGGGGGCTGCGCTGATAAACAATCAGCAGGAACCCCCCCTGTCAGGAGAGCCGCCGATCGGCTCTCCTGTACTCGCGTCTGTCAGACGCGAGTGAGGAAGAGCCGTCGGCTTGGACACGGCTGATCACGTGGTAGCGAGCCTCCGCCGGAGACTCGTTACCGAGATCGGTGATGCAGGGTGTCAGACTGACACCCCGCATCAGCGATCGGCGCGCGCGGCATGAAATCGCGCTGGACGTTTGAGAACGTCTAGTCACGATTTTTTAACCACTTCCCGGCCGTAAATCTGCTATTGGCCGGGCGGGAAGTGGTTAAGGTGAAAAAACAGAAAGGTTTACAACCGCCTTAAGGCTAATCTAAAAAGCAGTAAAATAAATTCCCTGCAGCCAGCAACAATACCCCCCCAAGCATCAATAGAACCCTCTAGCAACAATAGACCCCCCCCCCACAACAAAATACCCCCTACCAAAAACAGATCCATCCTAGGAACAATAGATCTACCAACAACCAGCATTAATAGGCCCTCCAGCAGCCAGCAACAATAGACCCCCTCCCTCAAAAATAGATCTCTCAAAGCAACAATTAACCCCCCCAACAACATCAGACCCCCCAAAAAAAACAATAGACCCTTCCCTCAACAATACATCCCTCCAAGCAACAATAGATCCTCCAGTAGCCAGCATCAACAGACCCTCCAGCACACTCCAGCACCCCTTGCCATTAGATACATTAAGTGCTGGAGGTGCCTGCGTTTCCCCACTTTCCCGCTGAAAAAAAAAGCCCTGTTCATGTTTATGGTAGTAGAAGTACCTTGTCCACTGGGTTATCTTAAAAAATAAATGACACCCCCAGCAAATCCAGCAATGTCTACTTTAATCCTTTGCTGCATGCTGCTATCTACTTTTCTTATGTCACTGGGGGGGGGGGGGCAGCTGCCTCCTTTTGGTTCTTGCAGCCAGCCCCTCCTCGGTGACGCCACTGCAGTACATGCGCAGTGTGGTGGAGATTTCCCAGTGGTTGCACTGAGTACTGGGGATTATCGAAGCCTCCTGAGATGCCTGACCTCAGTATTCCAAGGTGGCTTCGGGAAGGAGGGAACATCATCCTCATGGAAGAGAGAGGTTTATAAAAATGAACTCTCTGATTTGTGTAATGGGGGTAGGACTGTGCCCAAGGAAATCCCAAAAGCTTGTATCTTTAATAACTTAGCCAATAAAGGTGATCCAAACTTTCTGCACTGGCTGCCTTCAGAAATACGTGTCATTCATTTTTAATGAATATAGAACTGCATTAATTAGGGTTTCCTTTACATCTACCTGGAGCCCAGCTTTAATAAAATATAGCTTTTATTGTATAGTAATAACACGCTTCCAATGGTGTATTATAAGAGTTATGTTTTATTAATTATTAATAGTTTATGTTTTATGCATCTCGTTGCACAAGGGTCTGTAGGAGCCAATGGATCAAAGTCAACCGAAGGCGGACAACCATTTTAAATTGAAATTCCATTTGTTAACCGCAATAGAAAAAAAAAATTGTGCCTCCCTTATGACCCCGACAATTGTTTTCTTCCTCTAAAGTGGTTGTAAAGGCTAAAGTTTAAAAAAAAAAAAAAAATGTAATTACTACTAAACAAATTGCCTACTATAATGTACAAAATTCTCTTAAGCTGGCAAATAAATATACTAAAAAGACAAGAAACGGGTGCGCATGCCCACGCACCGATGGCCAATAAGAGAAAATCAATCTTGGGTGGTTATAAAGTGCCGTATATACTTGAGTATAAGCCGGGGTACCTAATGTTACCCCAAAAAAATGGGAAAACGTATTGACTTGAGTATTATGCCCTGTACACACGATCGGTTCATCCGATGAAAATGGTCTGATGGATTTTTTTCATCAGATATCCTATGAAGCTGACTTTCATCAGTCTTGCCTACACACCATCAGTTAAAAAAATGATTGTGTCAGAACACGGTGACGTAGAACACCACGACATGCTGAGAAAGATGAAGTTCAATGCTTCCGAGCATGCGTCGACTTGATTCTGAGCATGCGTGGATTTTTAACCGATGGATTTCCCCACAGACGATCGTTTTTTCAATCGTTTTTTTTAACCATCAGATAATTTTAAAAAAAAGTTCCTATTTTTTTAACCGATGGATAAAAAAATGATGGGGCCCACACACGATCGGTTTGTCTGATGAAAACAGTCCATCGGACCGAGATCAGTCGAGTTGTCCCCTATCATTTCCGAGGCTCTCCGGTGCCCCCCCCCCGACCTCTGGCTCCATGCGGTATTGCATACCATTGAAGTCAATGCAGAACTAATTATTTTTATTTCCATTGACTTCTACGGGGAAACTCGCTTTGATATGCGAGTGCTTTGCATTACGAGAATTCTCCTGGAATGGAATATGCTCGTAAATCCAAGGTTCCACTGTATAAAGAAAATATAGGCAAATGCAGGCCAGTTATAGGTGAATCCAGGAAGGGACACTTGACTTACATTAATTAGATGAACAGTGTTGTCACCCTAAAACTGGAAGCGTGTTATTGGCAGGATCACCAGGTGAAACTAAAGGGGAAAAATAATCCAGAAAGCTAATATAGGGGTAAAGCTCAAGGGTTCACTTTTGGCCATATAGCGTAGATGAGAGTGAAGTCAGGACTTCCACTGTTGACCAAGAAAGTTCTGAGGCCATCAGATCAGCATGACAACCTTGAGTAGAAGAGGTCAGCGGTGGCCGGCATTATATCTCCTCTGCTCAGGCTCCCTTTAAAGTTAATCTTGAAGTATGCAGAGCCTATTTAATGCGCTGGTGACTCCGGTAGAGCTAATGCTTGCTGATGGACCCACTTTCCCTAGATGTAAAGCTTAAAGATAAAATCAGACACGAGACATTATGATAGAATCGGTCAGGGCAGATGCGAAAGGCTCGATAAATGTGAAAGCCCTGCTTGTAGCATGAATTATGTATCGGAGGATACAGCCGTACACGGCAATACCATTTGTCCGCTGACATAAAATCCATGCCTTCACTTTGACGGGTGCAATTGCTCTCGGCTATCCTCTGTGAACGCTAACCACGTTGTGTGTTTTTTTTTTTGCTTTTGTTCTCATCAGATCCAGGCAGCTGTTCAGACAGAAGTATTCCCGGGGGACAAAGACTTCTGCCTACGTACCGTATGCTTGAGGAATGCGGGGTGCCATGACCACAGCGCTGTCAGAGACTTCCTGAATCTGGTGGATGGGGGCAGCGTGTCCTTCGTGTCTGTCATCCACGACCTGGCCACAGCGTGCAGGTGTCCGCCGTCTGGACGGGCTCGGCCTTCATGTTCCTCTCTACCGTGGAACCCTTGTCTACATGGTGGCACCTGTGTAGACACTGCTAGTGGATACAGGTAAGGCACATCAGGATAGGCAGGTATAAAGACAACCAGTCATGATGGGGGTTATGCCAGAATGTGAATGTTCAGCAATCATTGCAGTTGCAAAACACTTTATTTGCTCCCTTCCAGACTGGCCCATATTTTCCCTGGTTATCCAGGCCTATGCTATCAAGGATACCAGATCACTGGCGATGTCCTTCATATTTGGTGGTCAAAGTGAAGGCCAAGCGGTACATGGCACTTTCCAGACTGACCCATATTTCCCCTGGCCATCCAGGCCTATGCTTTTGAGGATGCCAGATCCACTGGTGATGTCCTTCATATTTGGTGGACATGTCCTATGTTGGACCAATAATATCACCACACTCGAATCTGCCTAGATGACCAGATCGTACATGGTCCATTCCAGACTGGCCCATATTTTCGAAATCTGGTTGTCCAGGCCTATGCTTTTGAGGATCCAGACCACTGTCAATGTCCTTCATATTTGGTGGACATGTGGTCAATGTAATGACTAGGCCATATTTTTCCTGGTCATCCAGGCCTATGCTTTCAAGGAAACCAGATCACTAATGATGTCCTTCATATTTGGTGGACCTGTCCTATGTTAAATCATTAATATCACCACACTTGAATCTGCCTATAAAGTGATGACCAGGCGGTACATGGTGCCTTCCAGACTGGCCCATATTTTCCCTGGTTATCCAGGCCTATGCTTTTGAGGATGCCAGACCACTGGCGACGTCTTTCATATTTGGTGGACATGTCTTATGTTGGACCAATAATATCACCAACTCGAATCTGCCTATAAAGTGATGACCAGGTGGTATATGGTCCCTTCCAGTCTGGCCCATATTTTCCCTGGTTATCCAGGCCCATGCTTTCAAGGATACCAGATCACTGGTGATGTCCTTCATATTTGGTGGACCTGTCCTATGTTAGATCATTAATATCACTACACTTGAATCTGCCTATAAAGTGATGGCCAGGCGGTGCATGGTCCCTTCCAGACTGGCCCATATTTTCGAAACCTGGTTGTCCAGGCCTATGCTTTTGAGGATCCAGACCACTGTCAATGTCCTTCATATTTGGTGGACATGTGGTCAATGTAATGACTAGGCGGTACATGGCACTTTCCAGACTGACCCATATTTTCCCTGGCCATCCAGGCCCATGCTTTTGAGGATGCCAGACCACTGCAAATGTCCTTCATATTTGGTGGACCTGTCCTATGTTGGACCATTAATATCACCACACTCGAATCTGCCTATAAAGTGATGACAGATCCAAAAACCACCAGGTAGGTAGGAACAGAATCCAGATCTATCCAAGAAAATTCATATAAGAATCTGGTTTCTGATTCAGCCCTTGGGCATCACCTGTAGCTAAAATATGACTTTGGGTGGGTCAATAGCAGAAAGTGATGCCTTTGATTGTGAGCATTATGAGCGATAATGGGGACCTCTGTGATGTGCTGGAGGCAACACAGAGCTTCTGCACCCTGTTTCACCCCTGATATACAGTAGCCAGTACATATAATCAGGCCCGTCGCTACAGGACAGGCAAAACAAACAATTGCTTGGGGCCCCAAACTGGCATGGGGACCCCAACTTCCCCTTCCCAGATTGTAGCGTGGCTGAGCTCCTCTTCCTTGCTCCTGGAGTCCTGTCAGTCCGGCCGGGTACCGCGCTTGGTACAGGAGATTCTGTTTCCTGTTCCCAGCCGGACTGACAGGAAGTGCACACTGAGTTCTCACTTCCTTTCAGTCCGGCCGGGAACACAGGAAACCGAATCTCCTGTACCGCATGGTACCCGGCCTGGCACCGGCCCGGGCACTATCTGATAGGGGACTGGGGACCCATAATGATAGAACACTGGACTGACAGGAGGAGTTCTGCCACATTATAGTGGCAGCCTACAGGGAAGAAGGGGGGTGAGAATAGAAAAACATAGGGACTAGGGAGGGGGGGTAGGAGTAAGAACATGGGTGTAAAAAATGTGTGTAGCGCCAACGTAGGCTTTGCATGCGGGGGGTGCTTGGGGGCCCCCATTTTGCTTGGGGCCCCCAAATTCCTTTAAACGGCCCTGCTTATAATGCATGCAATGCATACTGATATTACATTTTCCCTTCTATGTTTAGTTGTGTGTTAATTCTAGAGTCCGCCCAAACAAAATAAATGGCAAAAGCAAATTACAAAGTTGATGATTTCGTTGCCCTGCCTTACCATATGACAAATCCAGAAAATGTCTTATGGGTCTTTAAAAATCTGTTACATATTTTAGTTATTTTATTTTTTTTCCTTTACTGCGAGCCAATATAATTTATTAATTTGAGTAATTGCCTCCCCCAACGACGGTTCTCGCTGCCGCCGCAGCCAAGACGGATTAAGCCCCCGGTTTGCCTCTGATGCCGTCAGCCCCGTAATATTCTTAGAAGCACTTTAAATAATTTTTTCGCAGACATCTTTGTTCATTTTTTAGCACGCTGTTCTGCTCGGCACGGCTTAGCGATATATTTTATAGAAATCAGAGTGGAGGGAAGGGATTAGAAGAGCGGCCCCGGCAGATGGAGGAGTCATTTGTATTCATTAAATGCTGTTCTGCCAGAAAAAAAGATGTTTGTGTAATGTATGCACTGATGGTATTTCTATAATCCCAGTCTAAATCTGATTGCAGCTGTTTAACCATTTTGTCAAGAAGCACCTGTCTCTTGGGCTTTGTCAGCTAGACCCATGAACTTCGCAGGAACTGACCACGTACTTTCTACAATGGCCTCCACTAAGTTTATAGGTCAGATTGGGAATGACTACCACCTGGTTAATGTCCATATAGCGCTACCCCCATAAGAGTCGCTGGATTTTAACTGGTTCTTCCCCAAACAGTTCACAGGCCAACATTCACACAGGCAACAATCCATTCCATCAGGGCCGATCCTAGGGTCACAGGCGCCTGGGTGCAGAAATGTTTCTGGCGCCCCCACATGGGTGTGGTCATTTTACTAACTCCCCCCCCTTTACAAATGTTTCTATGGCAACGACTCAACCACAGAGATGCTCCCCCACAAAGTCTTCATTACCCTGGGATCCTTACATGATCTCTTAACAATAAACAAAATACAGGAAGAGGAGCAGAGTACTTTATTGGGACCTGGAGGGGGGCCTCTGTGATGGACACAGAGAGGGCTTCTGTTAGAGAGTCTGTTAGAGAGACCCCCAGACATACTACAGACATGATACAGGAGATGGTCAGAGACTGCAGACATGATACAGGAGAAGGTCAGAGACTGCAGACATGATACAGAAAATGGTCAGAGACTGCAGGCATGATACAGGAGAAGGTCAGAGCCTGCAGACATGATACAGGAGATGATTAGAGACTGCAGACAATAGTCCATTAGATCCCTTTCACACTGGAGGGTTTTTTCAGGTGCTTTAGCGTTAAAAATCGCGCCTGGAAAAAGCCTCATCTGCAATCCCAGTGTGAGAGCCCGGGTGCTTTCACACTGGAGCAGTGCGCTTACAGGACGTCCAAAAATTTCCTGCAAGTAGCTTCTTTGAGGCACTTTGGTGTGTTTATACACATTGGCGCCCCCACCTCTGCAGGCGCCTAGGATCGGCCCTGCATTCCATTCACTCTGGCTCTATTAAACAGTCTTGGGCACAGGTGTCAAATACAAGGCCCGCGGGCCGAATCCGGCCCTTCAGGCCATTTCATGTGGCGCTCGCACCTCTCCTGCAGCTGCAGGAGAGCTCCAGCCCTCTTCTGGTCCTCCTCCCAGACCCTTACTTTCTGCTTTCAAGCAATGCATCCAGCTTCTTCCCAGAAGCAGCATAAGGAAAGGGGGGGGTGCACTGTGATGTAAGGGAGAGTGGGGGACTCAACTTCTGATGGTGGGGTGGCTCTTGATATCTAATGTAAGGGGAGGGGATGCGCTGGAAATCTAATCTTACAGATACAACCGACCCCTTTGAGGACAATCATTCTGCTGATGCAGCCCACAATGAAATTGAGTTTCACACCCCTGGCCTAGGGCACAGGTGTCAAACACAAGGCCCCCGGGCCAAATCTGGACCTCCAGGCCATTTCATGTGGCCCTCACACCTCTCCTGCAGCTGCAGGAGAGCTCCAGCCCTTCCCTAGTCCTCCTCCCAGACCCTTACTTTCTGCTTTCAAGCAATGCATCCAGCTTCTTCCCAGAAGCAGCATAAGTAAAGGGGGGTGCACTGTGATGTAAGGGAGAGTGGGGGACTCAACTTCTGATGGTGGGGTGGCTCTTCACATCTAATGTAAGGGGAGGGGATGGGCTAGACATCCCACAGATACAACCGGCTCTTTTGAGGGCAATCATAATGCTGATGCGGCCCACGATGAAATTGAGTTCAACACCCCTGGTCTAGGGGATGTCTTTTGAAGATTTCTCACTTGTAGAACTTTAACAGGAGAGGGGTATTGGGTATGGCAAGGGTAGGCAACCTCAGCCCTCCAGCTGTTTAGAAACTACAAGTCCCATGAGCCATTACAAGACCCTGATAATCCCAGGCATGACTCCTAGAGGCACAGGCATGATGGGATTTGTAGTTTCACCACAGCTGGAGAGCCGAGGTTGCCTAACCCTGGGGTATGGGATACTCTAGATTTTTTAAGAATAGTAGACAGAGGACAATCTTCTCTTAGTAAAGATAGCACAGTCTAACTCGAAGAGCTAGGGACCATGTGATAGTCTTGTAGCTGGAGACAATGGGCTTACAGAACAGTTATCTCATAGATAAGGACCATGAGATTGTAGGACACGGTTCGAATCCCAAATGGTTCAGCAGAAACCAGCTAAACTTCGAACCATTAATGGGCAGGCTGAATATACCAAGTTGATCAATCGATCAACTTGGGTACCACAGCCTGCCAGATTCACTTCAGATTATTGCAAGTGGCTGCTATAGCCACTAGTGATGACCACTGTCTTCTCCCAGCTAGGGGAGTCAAATCCCAGAACATTGGTGGCCAAGATGCCCCCCACCACAAACCACTGTTCTCTGTTAGCTCCATGAAGGCCAAGCGAGAGCGCAAGCCATGCACACAGCAACTTCCCTCTCAAGTCAGTGTTGTTGGATCCAAACCCTACTCCCTCTCATGAGTTCTCAGTCCTTCCCGGGACATGAGCTGTCTGTAGGTGGCTCTGCCCTTCATTGCTCTGCCATCGTAGCTTCCTGCAGGCCCCTTTCTTTCTCTGATCAAAAGCTTGGCGGGGTCAGGCTCCTCTCTCCTCCCCAGCAAGCTGGGAGAAGAAGTCAATACTGTCCATTCTGATCCAGAACTGTACCATCCAGGGAAGTACATTATCTAGTAGTTTTTGCACCTGCTCTGCTTTGACTCCAGTGGACGGTCAACATCATTTCTCCTGCCCGTTTCTAAGGGCGGGAACAAGTTCCAAACTGGTTGCAGCTAATTAGCACCCCTCTTTCCTCTCCGCTCCCTGCAATCTGATGGTCCACAAGGACGGGGCAAACAAGTAAGCAATGAGCTGTGGCCAGGTTGCAATGCACAGCTGAGCGGCTTACTTGCTTTCTCATGTAAATCTGTGTTTTAACCATTGACGAGTCCTATGACGATTGGAGTTTTTAAGGAGGTGGGAGCCCTGTCTCTATGCTTGGGGTAAATATATGGAGAATTTTTAAGATCTGTATTGTTTAAAGTCCCTCATCTCTGATAACTGTGTTGTTCTGAATGTGGATGGAGGGGCACAGCAGGAGCACAAGACTTGTTGACTTTAGGTGTTAGACATCATAGGCGGTAGGTTCTTCTAGCGTAAATGTTTTCTGGAAAATGTGAGTTTTTTTTTTTCCAACACATTAGGACTACATTTAGAACTCCATTTTTGGATAAATTTAAGACACTAATTGAGCGTGCTGTTTCACGTATCTCATATCTTATATTTCTGAAATATTGTTACCAGGTGTAAATTCACCAAGCCCAACAAGTACTTTTTTGTCTTGGCTTTAGGTGCCAGTGCCTGACGCAGTTCCGCGGACCACTCTGTCAGCTGACCCTCCGCAGTTTCCATGGCAATGGATACACTTGGTTCCCTCCAATAAAATTTTGCTCTGAGGTCCGTCTGTCTCTGGAGTTCATCAGTGACCAATCGGATGGGACGTTATTGTACCACGGACCTGTGTCCAACCAGGACGCAGAGGATTCCTTGTCTCTTGGTAGGTGCATCTGAATTTCTTGAACAATATGGAATCAAATTTTAATAAATGTGGTTCTAAAACATGTGATTGCTGCTCCAAAATGTATTACAGGATTTATAATGACATTCACAGACCTCCTTGCAGACTATGTTACATTTAGGGCAGGTTTTGGTCCAGGACCCACCCCAGACTCTTATTGGAAAGGAGCACCTGTAGACCAATTAAGTCTTTGCTGTTCTATCCATCCTGTAAGCTTGTGAACAGAGTTAGACTGACATCTTGGCGCATAGGAATGGAGCCCCATTTGGCCCTAGTGTTGCTCCTCCCCCTTTCCAGCCTGATTGCTGCTTAAAGATTAAAGAGACAGATTAAAGTATTGTAACGATATAGCCCATGGGAACCAGAGACGTTTGAAGGATGCGGGGTACTCCTGTGCCAGCTTCACCAATGACTCTTGGGTCTAGGGTCATCCTATGTCCGATAGGGGCATAGGATGACTGAGAAATTATATCTCGGATTACATGAGATGGGACAGTAACGATAATTCATGTATTGCAGGATATCAATGAAATATTACAAGTTGTTCATTCGGAACTCAACAGGTTAATTGAAAGATGTTAATTGATGTTAACTGCCTGACTGTAGTGATGGGGCTTGCTGTGATTGCATTCTATTTTCTATTGTGCTAATTAAGTCTGAAAGGTCAGATGTCTAACTTTTCAGCTGTAGTAGAATAGCATGCCAATTACGTCTACAAAGGACTGTGTATTATGTAGCAGGTGAATGGTTTATCGCAGAGTCAGAACGTCTGTCTAAGATGTGGATTGAGGGGAACTCACTGTGTGATGCTAATACTGTTTTGTGTGAATTCTACTGATAATAGATGTGGAATGTGACTTGTCAGCTGTAGCAATTAACTCCTGTAAATTCGGTGCCCGAAAGTCTGACTTAAAATGCGTATGAAGTTCCTTGTGTAATGTGGTGGGTGGAGTTGATTCATTGTTTACTTAGTTTCTACTGTATAAAGCCTGAGTTTTACCCTTAAAAGTATTCATTCATTTTGGAACCAGAAACAGAGCTTGTGTCTCATTTATTCTGGGAAATGGAATGGGTCGTGTCTGATGGATTGTTGGAGTGTCGGATAAGCTGTCTTGGGTTGGTGGAATGGAAATTGTGAACGGTGTTAACCCCTGACCGTTACAAGTATCTTTATTCGTTTTATCTAAATGTAACATATTCCATTAAAGGGCACTCATAGTAAGCACTGATAGGCACAGATTGGCAGCACTGATTGGCAGCAAGGATGGGTACAGATTGGCACCGATAATGCCCTGATTATCAGTGTTGATGTCCCCTGTCAGGATTGCCAGATACCGGCTCTCCTCTCATGCTGTGACAGAGCGTGAGAAAAGCAACGGCTATAACCAGAAAGTGTGTTTACATTGTAATTAGCTGTGATTGGACACAGCTGATCATGTGGTAAAGGACCACTGTGATTGGCCCTTTACCCTGTTCTGTGATCAGCGGTGTCTAAAGATCACTGAAATAACAGAGTGCTCCAGGTGCGTGCCACAGTGGGAGGGAGGGTGGCGTGGTTCTGTGAGGATGTCAATAGATGCCCTCCCAAAACTGGACGGCCGCGCTGCAGCCATCGTTCAGTTGTAGCGTGGTCAGCAAGTGGTTAAGCTTTGACAATAAAACCTGGAAGCTGATTGGTTTCTATGCAGAGCTGCACCAGATTTTGCATGCTTCAGTTTTAGTAGACTTCCCCCCCCCATGGTCTCTTTTTTTCCCCCTCTGTAGATATCACACAGGGTGTACTAAGGTTGATGATCAGACAAGCTGGCGGCACCCAGTTACAGCTCCAGTTACCAGAGAGTGTGAACGTGACCGACAACAGCTGGCATCGACTAGACATCAAGCTAAGGAACAAGGTGAGTCTTTTATTTTAACTACGACTTTATTATTCAGAGCGCTCAGAGAAATGCGATTACACAGGTGCTGATTTATGCACAAAGGAGACATTGCTGGCAGCAATCAATCACGTTTTGTCTTTGAATTTTTATTCTGCGGTAAAAAGTGACAGTTGCGATCTGACTAGTTCCCGTGGGTAGCGATGTCACGTATTCATTTTTTTTCTTAATTAGAGCCAAACTCTTCCAGGAACTTGAAATGTAGAATTAAAACATCTCTAAAACAAGAAACAATTTTTGAGTTGAAAAGAGTTAGACCAGGTTCACGTGCGTGTTGGGAATACCTGCAAAAATCACGCCCTTTCCCGGGAAACAGAGAAAGGCACTACCCTTCAGCAGACATGGGGCAGTGCCATGAATTGTTAATGGCACCCCCCCACAAATCTGAAATCGCATCAGAATGGTGGGGCACGTTTTTGGAAGAGTGATGCCTCGTACACACGAGGCGGGATTCCCGTCAGGAAAAGATCCTTTGGAAATCCCGAGGGGATAACTCTACTTTTCCCCCGTACAGGCGATCAGTTTTGCAGTCGGGGAAAACTCAGATGAGAGCTTTTCCTCTGGTATCTCGACCGTGTGTATACTCTATCTGAGTTTTTCCAATGGGAAAACTGCCAAAAAACACCAGTTTTCTCGTACACATGGCCGGGTTTTCCAACAGGAAAAGGTTAGTCGGGAATCCCGCCGGGAAAAAAGAGAGCAGGTTCTCTTTTTTTTTTTTTGTCCGGCGGTTTTTGGCAGTTTTCCCTTCGGAAAACTGCGAGTAGGCATACACATGGCCTGGATTCCCAGCCAAAAGCTCTCCTCGCAGTTTTTCCGTCAGAAAACCTGCTCGTGTGTACGGGGCATCAGGGACTTCTTTTCCATGTTTTTTGCACATAGGGCAGCGGGTTAAAGCAGACGTAGGTCTACCCCCAGAGGAACCGCTAATAGTGTTGGGTACTTTGTTCTCACCTCGCCCTGTAAATTGGAACAGTTAAAACCAAATTAATGGCCTATAGACAGTCCGCAGTATGGTTCCTCTGCCGGCTGCGTTGGGGCCCTTGTGCCAATTGCAAGCTTGATGAAATCTGGCCACCCCTGCACAGAGTGTGGTGGTAGTGGGCTATACACTGTAGATTGAGGTGCAGGGCAATGGACTAAACAGATGTAAAGTCAGTATGAACATTGCAGACTAACCAGGATGGATAACTGAGTGGAATTTGACTTGCAGTGCCGATCCTGACCTCCCTGGGGCCCTAAGCAAAATGGCATGTCACATTAAAGTTGGGAGAAGCGGAGGGGAGGGGGTGTTCTGCTGTCAGAAATGACATCTTACATTAAAGTGAGAAGCGGTGGGGTGCTGACTTCTTACCTCTTCTCCCATGCAGCCAGCGAGTTTAGAAGCGAGGTGAGGTGCCGAAAATGACTTCTCACCAGGCGGGGCCTCTAGTAATTTGCAGGGCCCTTAGCGGCTTGCATAGTGAGCCTATAGGGTGGATTGGCCCTGATTACTTCTGTAGGGGGATAACTCTAAATTTTGCTGATCAGCTCCTTGACTCAAGTTGACGTAATGTGTTGGTGGAAATAAATGGGCTGCCCTACACTTGACGCATGGGAATGTAAACACACTCGATTACCCCTGTAGGTGTGAACCAAGCCTAAGAACGCCTTTCAGGATTTCATTGCTGTTCTTCCCCCCCGCCCACATGTCTGCTAGGAGAATTCATACCTGTCCTGGAGGTCAACGTCCCCAGAACGGAAAGTGATGGAAAATCCCAAATTTTACAATTGTCACTGGATTAGGAATAGAGGGGAAGTGTACCAATGGGGACACCTCTTCCAGTGACAACTGTCTAAGGCCTCTTTCACATGGAGCGGTCCGTTTTTCGGTGTGTGTCCTTCGGCTCAGCGAGGGGTCCCGCTGAGCTGTCGGCGGACAGGGCGGTCCCCGCACACTGTGCAGGGACCGCCCTGTCTCTCCTCCGCTATCCCTTATGGGGAATCAGATGAAAACGGACCGTCTGTCCGTCTTCATCCGATCCGATCCTTCAGACGGAAGAAAAATAGGGTTTTCTTCCGTCCGAAAAACGGATCCAGACGGATCTTAGGCGGATGTTAGCAGGTGCATCATCCGCTAACGGACGCGATCCCATAGGGGCCCATTACAAGTCCGTAAACGGACTTGTAATAAGCGGACGAATGGTCCGCTCATGTGAAAGGCGCCTAAGAAGAGAATTCACTTTGGAGAGATTTCCTTTCGTTTCCTGCTGGGCCTCTGGAACAGAAAGCAAAGAAAAAATTGCAAAAAATAAAAATATATGGGATGCGTGTGCCCATGCCTCACTGTGCCCATGCCTCACTGTGCCCACGACTAGACTGACGTTTATGGGAGTCTATGGAAGGGGTGCCTGGATTTGAAAAATCTGTGCTCCCTAGCCGTAGGTCCCCCCGACAACAAACTTTGCACACTTGTAGAGAAGATGTGGGGCTACATGTGTGTCAAGGTCCGGGTTCAGGGGACCTATGACCGGCCAGTACCGGGTCCCCAAAGTCACCTGAGAAATTACCGTTTAACGTGGGAGTCTATTGAAGGGGTGCCTGGTTTGAAAAATCGGTGCTCCCCGGCCTTAGGTTCCCCGGACAACAAACTTTGCACACTCGTAGAGGAAGACTGGGGCTACATGTGCTGAAAAACTCGGCTTATACTCGAGTATATACGGTACTTTATGTGGTCTATTTTGTTTTTGTTTGTTTTTTAAATGCTGCTCGAATGTCCAAGCATAACCTGTCTAATATGTTTATTTGCCATGATCGTCAGCCCCTTCTATTGACCATAATGTGGTATTTCCTGAAATACTTTAATCATAATACTACCAAGTTATGGCCACAAGATGGAGCCGATGACCATAGGAAAGAAACATATTGGACCCATTATAGGGATTATTTGTGATCATTTTTTTTTTTAGACCCCTTAGTATGAACCATGCTTATTTTTAGGCAGCGACGTTGACCCTGGACCATTGTAGTTCAGCTATCATTTCCGAGAAGGAGGGAGTCGGCAAGAGGTTTTTATTGGAGAACCGGGTAATGTGCGAAGCCCAAGGACAGATGATGCAAGAATGGAGGTAAGAAGGAAAATTGTCACCTATTTATGCCAGAATTTTCTCAGTTCCACAACTGAAAGAATGGAAACTCAATAAATGATAGGGGGCAGAGGCCAGGGACAGTCAGGTTGGGAGAGAGGAAAGGGCTAGATGATGATGATCAAGTCAGATGGAGGCGGGCTCTATCTGACTTGATCTACCTTAGACCAAACGGTGATAGAAAATGTTCACATGGTGTCAGAGACAATAAAAATAAAAACAGCACTTAAGCCCCGGACCATTTGGCTGGCCAAAGACCAGAGGACTTTTTGCGATTCGGCACTGCGTCTCTTTAACTGACAATTGCGCGGTCGTGCCTCCCAAACAAAATTGGCGTCCTTTTTTCCCCCCACAAATAGATCTTTCTTTTGGTGGTATTTGATCACCTCTGCGGTTTTTATTTTTTGCGCTATAAACAAAAATAGAGCGACAATTTAAAAAAAAATGCAATGGGCCAGATTCTCAGCTGAGATACACCGTCGTATCGCAGTTTTTTTCAATGGGTATCTATGCGAGTGATTCTTAGAATCACTTACGCATAGATACACTAAAGATCTGACAGGTGTAAAGCAATTACACCGTCGGATCGTAGATGTAATGACAACGCTGGCCGCTAGGTGGCCTTTACGTTGTTTTCTCATTTGCCTATGCAAATGAGCCTAATACGCCGATTCCCGAACGTTTTTACGCCGCCCCGTCGTCGTTTACGTAGGTTGCGCACGCGTAAGGTTACCCCTGCTGTATGAGGGGTATGTTTCCGAAGTGCCGTCGTTGCCATGTTAAGTATGGCGTCGGGTCAGCGTCGTCTTTTTCCGTCGGTTACGTCGTTTTACTAAATCGTTCGCGAATAGGGAATTGCGTAAGTGGCGATCACGTCGTTTTGACGTCGGTTTCAACTACGCTTTCCGACGTGAGCTGGAGCATGCCCACTGGGCTTTTTTCCTGGCGGGCGCATGCGCACTTCGTTTGACGCGGGGGCGCGCTTAATTTAAATACAGCACGCCCCCTCCTTCAGTATTTGAATTACGCGGCCTTACGACGCCGCATTTACGCTACGCCGTCGAAAATTACGGAGCAAGTGCTTTGAGAATCCGGCACTTGCTCCAGTAATTTGCGGAAACGTAGTGTAAATGCGATACGATACGCTACGCCGCCAGATACGCCATTTTTTGAGAATCTGGCCCAGTATTTTTTACTTTTTGCTATAATAAATATCCCCAAAAAATATTTAAAAAAAACAAATTTTCCTCAGTTTAGGCCGGTATGTATTCTTCTACATATTTTTCGGTAAAAAAAAAAAAAAAATCACAATAGGCGTTTATTGATTGATTTGCGCAAAAGTTATAGGGGCGTATCCTCTAGGTATCTTTATATTTTTCTTCATTCACCCCCTTTTATTTTTATTCAAAGACTTTGGAATCCACACCATGTTCTGCAGCTGGGCGGGATTAAGGCACCTCCTTCTCATCCACTCCTACCATCCGGCCATTTTAAAGGATGTCTCCGTAACCTTATCATTAATAAGCAGGTGAGTGAGGTTAAAGGTCGTGCTGAATACTATGCTTCGACCACTGAAACGATACAAAAATGTATGTATTCATTTATGAAACCTCACTGTCTGAATGTGTCTTAATTTTTTTACATGGCTAATAACCAAGATGTTTGACTTCGGTGCCCCCCTGGAATCTGCTAACAGCTCTGTGGGTTGCACATTGTGTGATGTCATCGGCTCACATTCCGCTCCTTGCGAGACTCCAGCGCGGTGTAACGGAGATGCCGGCACCTCCAACTGTGGCTGCCTTCCTGGTGACAATAGACATGAATGTGAAAGAGGTATTGTATTGGTGATGTGCTCATATGATGGAAGAAAAAGGGTGTGTCAGATATGCTAATACAGTAAAACCTTGGTTTGAGAGCGTTTTGCAAGACAAGCTAAATTTTGACTTGATATACAAACGATGTCTTGATATAAGAGTAGCGTCATGGCACAACTGAGTATAAAAGAGAAGAGAGGAGCCTCCAAGTGTAGCAATATGGTTACTGTAACGGAACCCCAAATGGGACATGGGTTAACACCGTTTAAGATATTTCGTTCCGAACCCAAGACAGCTAACGACACTCCACAGTCAGGCAAACGAACCCCAATAACGAGACACCACTCTGTTTGAGGTTCAAAACGAATAGACTCTTTAATGAGAAAATCAGGCTCTTATATACAGTTTGTAACAAAATGAACAACGACTCAACTCCACCCACAACATGACACAATGAGCCCAATATACATCTTTTGGGTAGACTTTCTGGCACCAGGTCTGGCATAATTTACATGAGCTAATTAACTACAGCTGATAAGTCAGACATCTGACCTTTAGGCCACGTACACACCATGAAATAAATCCGATCAAATCGGTCTGACAGACCGTTTCGATCGGATTTGTCTGCTGGGATAGATGGGTTTGATCGTGTACACACGATCAAACCAAAATCCCCGCCGGCAGACAGCGCGGTGACGTGGCGGTGATGTTGACACCGCCACCATGGGCGTCCGCTCATAGGAGTAAGGGGGGGCCAGTGACCCCCCTGGAATCGGCAAGGGTCTGCCATGCTCGCATCTGTAGCTGTGCTGACTCTCTCTGTGTTTGTGCGAATTGGCTCCACAGCTGTTGCAAGATCAGTGTCACTGAGTTACAGGGCTCTTTACTGCCACCTCTGGCTGCTTCCTGTATGTGCACCCTTGTGTTTGCTTTGCTGCCTGTAATGTATTTTCAAAGGGACATGCGGAAACAGGATTTGGGAGAAGGAAGACCACCGTGACCTTACAAGTGGGGACTGTGAGTACAAGTTAGGGGGAAAGGTTTTATGGGATAAGGACTAAGCCCCTCCCCTTCATGACATTGTCAAAGAAGCGGAGCATAGGTGACCGTAAAATTATGCCCCCCCCCCCCCTGGAAAAAGTTCAGCGGACGCCCATGGCCGCCACGTCACCAGGAAGTAAAACACTTCCGCGCATGCGTCGAATCCATTCGACGCATGTGCGGACAGATATGTCTGCCGGTTAGCGTATTAACCAGCGGACATGTCGGACGGACGGGTTCCCAGCAGACAGATTTTAAAGCATGCTTTAAAATCTGTCTGCTGGAAAAATCTGTCTGTCCGCCCGTACACACGATCGAATTTGTCTGCTGAAACAGTCCGTCAGATAGATTTGATCATGTGTACGCGGCCTAAGACTGCCTGTTAACTCACAATACACATTTATCATCAATAGAACTTCACACAATACAGTGTCAATTAGCACAACACAATGAAAGGTTCTTAGAAGCCATGCTAAGATTCACTTACATCACAGTAGCAGACGAAATTAACACCTAACAGTCTGTGTTCCCACATTGAATGAGTCACTCTTTCAATTAACCTGTTGAGTTTAGAATCAACAACCTGTAAGTAGTTCTTACAGACATCCTTGAATTTATTGTGGATTACAAGCAATCCAAGATATGTCCATTATTTCCTGGCTCATACTTTGTAAGAGCTTCTGGGTACCACGGGCCCTCCCGTTACAGTTACATTTAATGAAGGTACAACATTTAGCAACATATCGCTACACTTGGAGGCGCCTCTCTTCTCTTTTATACTCTGGAGCTCCTGCTGGATTTTGCTTCTAATCCCCTTGTGGAGGCTTCCATGTGTGGAGGACGTTTTATGGTTACACAACCAATCACATCGCTATAATCTTTTTATATAAGACTGTAAACTGAAGGACCTATGAATAAATGGTTGTGGAACGAATCATTGGAGTTTACATTATTTCTTATGGGGAAATTCGCTTTGATATACAAATGCTTTAGATTCCAAGCATGTTTCTGGAATGAGTTATACTCGCAATCCAAGGTTTTACTGTATAATCCAGATGCTGCAATAGATAATGCTTCATACTGTGCTGGGGTCAAGTCCTGGGGAAAAAGTGTGGGAACTCCCACCCAAGATCCACTCCCCCACCAAAGAAAAAAAAAAAACTGATACGCTCATATGCATAATTACTAAACCGCATTTTTTTTTCGATCCACTGTACCTTAGTAATCCTTTATGCTACTGACCGCTTCCTGTATATGGATTCTTCGGGTAGTGTGCATGTATTCCGTCGCTTCCTCGATGCCGCAATGTCTCCTGGGAGCTTTTGACATTTAGATTTAGAAAGAACTTTAAGAAAGTTCTTTCTAAATTCGGCAATAACTCGCGGCAGACCTCCGCAATGTCTCCTGAGAACAATGACAAAAGCTCCCAGGAGACATTGCGGCATCGAGGAAGTGACGGAATACCCGCACACTACCCGATGAATCCATATACAGGAAGCGGCCAGTAACATAAAGGATTAATAAGGTTCGCCTGCCCCTGACAGTGAGGCCGTGTACACACGGCAGAGAACCTCGACGGGCAGAACACATCGTTCCGCCCAGCGAGGTTCTCTGCCGGCCGTCGAAATCAGCGACCCGCCCGTCGGGAATGGCAACCAGCCATTCATCCAGGCGGGCCGTCGAGCAAAAAGAGAGCGTGCTCTCTTTTCGCTCGACGGGATTCCCGACGGGCGGGGCGAGCGCTCTGTGTACACACGGCCGAGGTCCTCGCTGGAATGCAGCTTCCAGCGAGGTTCTCGCTGGTTTCCAGCGAGAACCTCGGTCGTGTGTACGCCGCCTGACTCGAGCTGGGCATCGCCGCTGAGTGCAGGATTGGCTCGGCTGCTCTAGTCCTGCAAAGGGAACTGCGTTCCTGCTGTGAAAAAAGTGCAGGAGCGCCGTTCCCACGCGTTCCCGCAGGACTTGAGCCCCGGTACTGTGTCTTCCTTTTATTGATTTTGGAAATCTCCCACCATTACCATATCCCATGCTGTCATTTCTTGTCATGCTTTTTGGCTACTTTATTATTATTTTGCCAAATCGTTATTCTCTTCTTTGATATTGACTGAATCCTGCAGATGATACAGAGCACCTCTTCCAGCCTGGAGGCTTCATACAATACAGGTTCCCTCACATGTTTCACCCACAAAGGACGCATTTCCAGGCAATGGTCAGAACGCGTCAGTCACACAGCACAATCCTCAGCCTGTTCTCCAGAGACAGAACCGAGTACATTCTTCTGCAGGTAGGTGGAGGAAGAAGACTTCCCCAATAGTAGTTCTGATATCCGATTGCATTGTGCTTGTCATTGATTTTTTTGAGAAACAGGGCCAGGGCTGTTGTTCTGGAGATTTAGGTACAGTGGGGCAAAGAAAGTATTTAGTCCCCACCAATTGTGCAAGTTCTCCCCACTTATAAAGATGAGAGAGGCCTGTAATTGTCATCATAGGTAGATCTTAACTATGAGAGACAAAATGTGGAAACAAATCCAATTACATTGTCTGATTTGGAAAGAATTTATTTGCAAATTATGGTGGAAAAAAAATTATTTGGTGAATATCAAATCTCAATACTTTCAACTCCCTTCAAAGATTTTCTATGGGGTTGAGATCTGGAGACTGGCTAGGCCACTCCAGGACCTTGAAATGCTTCTTACGAAGCCACTTCTTTGTTGCCCGGGCGGTGTGTTTAGGGTCATTGTCATGCTGAAAGACCCAGCCACGTTTCATTTTTAATGCCCTTGCTGATGGGAGGAGGTTTGCACTCAAAATCTCACAATACATGGCCCCATTCATTCTTTCGTGTACAAGGATCAGTCGTCCTGTTCCCTTTGCAGAGAAACAGTCCCAAAGCATGATGTTGCCGCCCCCATGCTTCACAGTAGGTATGGTGTTCTTTGGTTGCAACTCGGCATTCTCTCTCCTCCAAACATGACGAGTTGTGTTTCTACCAAACAGTTCTACTTTGGTTTCATCTGACCATATAACATTCTCACAATCCTCTGGATCATTCAAATGCTCTCTAGCAAACCTCAGACGGGCCCGGATATGTACTGGCTTAAGCAGGGGGACACGTCTGGCACTGCAGGATCTGAGTCCCTGGCAGGGTAGTGTGCTACTGATGGTAGCCTTTTTTACGTTGGTCCCAGCTCTCTGCAGGTCATTCACTAGGTCCCCCCGTGTGGTTCTGGGATTTTTGCTCACCGTTCTTGTGATCATTTTAACCCCACAGGGTGAGATCTTGTGTGGAGCCCCAGATTGAGGGAGATTATCAGGGGTCTTGTATGTCTTACATTTTCTAATTATTGCTCCCACAGTTGGTTTCTTCACACCAAGCGGCTTGCCTATTGCAGATTCAGTCTTCCCAGCCTGGTGCAGGTCTACAATTTTGTTTCTGGTCCTTGGACAGCTCTTTGGTCTTCACCACAGTGGAGTTTGGAGTGTGACTGTCTGAGGTTGTGGACAGGTGTCTTTTATACTGATAACAAGTTCAAACAGGTGCCATTAATACAGGTAATGAGTGGAGGGTGAGGATGCTCTCATAGAAGAAGATACAGGTCTGTGAGGGGCAGAAATCTCGCTTGTTTGTAGAGGAGACCAAATGCAAATTTTCCACCATAATTTGCAAATAAATTCTTTCCAAATCAGACAAATGTAAGGCAATGACACCTCCTGTTCCTTTTAAAAGACAGAATTTGATGGAAGCCATTTTTGCCTCCTTCCCAATAGGTGGTCCATGGCATCCTCACGGCGTCATATAATATTGGCGATGGTGACTACGTAGTGAAACTCGCCGGCCACAGACTGGATTCTGGGGAGTGGTGTGAAGTCGGTTTGGAGCGGCTTCAGAATGAATTCACTTTGCGTATGAGCAGCGGATCAGAACGCGGTGAGGTCACGGCAGCGCACGGCACATACAAGGAAATTAAAGTGGATCCAAGCAGTGTTTTTCTAGGGAGTGGCAAGATGGAAGAGCCAAGCTTCGAAGGTACGATGCACAAACTGAATGAAGAATGGTTGGCCACAATGAACGCGACACGACCTTGGGTTAAGTTTTAAACTGAGAACCTGGAGTGTGTCTATATATACGTTTCTGGGGTCGGCCATCCTGCTTCCACCATCCCTCGATGTCTTCTCCCGCCCTCGATGACACTTCAGCCAATCAGGTTACCGGTAACCAGAACTGGTGAACCTGATTGGCTGAGACGCCTGTCAGTGTTAGCCAGGGAACGCACCTCCCTGTGCGTCCCCTGGATAACTATTTGGAAAACGATTACAGCCTGAGGGCCGCTGGCTCTGATAGGCACTTCCAAAGCCAACCAGCTGCCGTTATTCAGATGGCCAGTGCTCACCAGGGGGCCGGCCATCTGAATAGTGGGCGGCAGCGACAATACATAGATTCATGCAATGCATGAATCCATGTATTGTATTCAGTGGCGGTGCAGGAGAGAGAGGGGGCGGCTCTCCTGCGCCCACTATGGACGCACCTCCACTGCTCTAAAGTATAGTGTGCGGTTTCTTTCTTGCTATGGGGGCACCCAAGCTGAGTCACAGCTACCTGTGTCCATTAAGACACTAAACCGTGGCGTGGCGTGGCCTGGCCCCGCCCCACCGCCTCTCTCCTGACTTACCACTTGACTTTGATTGACAATAGCGGGAGCCAATGGCGCCACTGCTGTGTCTCAACCAATCTGGAAGGAGAGTTTCGGACGGCTGAGACATCGCTGGACAGAGATGGGGCTCAAGTATGTATTAGGGGGGCTGCTGCACACAGAAGACTTTTTATCTTCATGTACAGAATGCATGAAGATAAAAAAAACATCTGATATGTGGTGGGCCCCCCCCAATCCATGTGTCCGACCCCTAATCTAAATTTGCGGCGCCGGATGCTCTAATAGGCTTTAAAAAAAATGTAGGCTCTGGGCGCAGTGCGCACCAAGTTGTGTGGTGAGAATAGCGAATACATATTCGATATTCTCACACTGATCCTCCTCCTGGCCAATCAGGAAGCGTGTCGTGAGACCCGTCACCTGATTCGCTGAAAGGACAGGCGACCCTATTGGAGGAGGGAGGAGAGGCCCACCCAGGAACTAGATGGGGTAAATGCTGGATGACCAACCGACTGCGAGCCCCCGAGGGGGGCTTAGTACTAAAACTGACTGAACATGGAAGAATTTATTAAGCCCTGTACACACGGGACAAAATCTCATCAGGAAAAAACGTTGTTTTTCCTGATGAGATTCTTGGCAAGAATCTCTTGCCGCCCGAGTGTACAGACACTCCTTTCAAAATAACCACGGTTCTTTTGGAAGACAAGAACGCGGTGACTTCATCACGTACGACGAGCATGCGCTCATCACATTTGACGCAGCCGCCATCTTGCTACACCCGACCTATGCCTAGGAAGCTACCGCACATGTGTCAAGTCATTTCGAGCATGCGCGGGTTTCCACGGCGACAGATAAGTATACAGACGCTCTGGTTTTCTCGTCGGGAAACAGGCTGACAAGAATCGAGATGAGAAAATAGAGAGCAGGATCTCTATTTTTCTCGTTGAGATTCTGGGCAGATTTCACGACGAGAAACCTGAAAGCCTCGTACACACGCTCAGTTTACTCGGCAAGAAAGCTCTGCCAGCAGTTTTCTTGCCGAGAAAACCGAGCGTTTGTAGGAGGCTTTAGAGTGTTGCTAGGATTGAACTAACCAGCAAGGGAGGACAAAAGAAAATACCAAATTACACAAGCAAACGCTTTGTAATGGTCCAAACCGGTCACCATGGGGGTTGATTTACTAAAGGCAAGTAGACTGCACTTTGCAAAGAATACCCAATCATGTGCAAGGGAAAAAAAAAATGCATTTTTGCTTGCGCGTGATTGGATGATGGAAGTCAGCTGAGCTTCTGCTCAATTACTAAGCTCAAAAGCAACTGCAATCTATTTGCCTTTAGTAAATCCACCCAGTGGCGTAGCGTGGGTTGTCAGAGCCTGGGGCGAGGCAAGTAATTTGCGCCCCCCTGACCCATGGACTTACCTATTTTCAGCTAGCTCCAGTCTGGTCACATGATCCACTGTGTGAGACAGCAGTGGCTGTAGGGAAGAGGAGAGCGTGCTTGATAATGACTGGTAAAGCCTGGAGTGGTGACATCATGCATATGTTACTATGTTCCATCTGTTGTTGGCCCTCTCTCCTCTCCACACTCGTGACAGCGCCTCTCTAAATTTTGCACCCGGGGTGTTGGCCCCCCCTTGCACCCCCCACGCTACGCCACTGAATTCACCCCAATATGTCAAACAGAGGCAACCTGATACAATATAAAATACATATTTAGGTAGGACAAAATCACTACAGAACATACCCCGCTTATAGTATAATATAGAAAGTAAAAGAGGGAAGTGTTCTGTAGCCCTAACATACTTCCTGTCCTAGGGTAACAATGCTGCTCCTCCATAGATACAGTGGAGTGAGTGAGCGTTTTTAGCCTCGGTCAGAAAGTGTATTACTGGTGGAACGACATGTAAAAATAAAGCTATTGCAGCCACCACATCTAAAAGCTAGTAAGTCGCTGTATATTACATTTTAGTTTCGGAGTTTGGATACACTTTAGGGCGTCTGCTTTTCTTTAGTCTGCATTGACAGTGGAAACTGATGATTTGTACTCAATCTCAATAGGTTGCATGAAGGACGTAAGACTGAATGGCTACAGACTGCCCATGGAAAACCAGTCCGGCTCTCCAGTGACCACGGTTAGGAAGCAAGGAGTGAGCAGAGGGTGTACCTCCGACGTCTGCAGGAGCGCTCCTTGTAGCCGGGGCTTTGTCTGCACTGACATGTGGATGCTACATGAATGCAGGTAAGAAAATCTTCCATAGGACCTGCAACTGGCAAGGCAGGCGTGCTTTACTGGCTTCCTGCGTTGTAGGCGGGTGAACCTGGCAGACGAGTAAAATAGAAGTCGACACGGCATACCTTTTTTTTGCAAAAGGCAACGTTTTTTTCTTGGTACACTGTTTGGAATCCAGGACATTTACTAACAATGTAAACTGTAAGTTAAAAAGAGGAGTCCACAAAGAGGCGTGCACCTCATTGGACCTAACCCAAGAGGAGGGAGCCGATCTGCTGACGTAATTTGCTGCAGCCCGGTCGCACTGACATACAGTTGGGTATACACTTTGGATCAGTAATGTTCCTTTTTTGACCATAAAGTGCCAAGAAATTCAATGATCAAAGTCATTACGTTCTTTAACCAGTAATGTTTAAGTAATGCTGGTGAAAATAACTATAATTATTTCCTTCAGCAATTAATATGATCTATTATTATGTTACTAGATATAAACCTGATCTCCGGTGGAGGGGTTTAATGATGTGGTAAGGCACGCTGCAGGATTTCCCTGGGAAGCCAGAATGGCTTGATGGCACATCCCTAGTGGGCAGGTCCTTGATGACCCCCCCCCCCAGGGAGCAGGTTCTTTATGACATCCCCCCAGGGAGCAGGTCCTTTATGACATCCCCCCAGGGAGCAGGTCCTTTGATGATACACCAACAGGAAGCAGGTTCTTTATGACACACCCCTAGTGGGCAAGTCCTTGATTACACACCCCCAGGGAGCAGGTCCTTTATGACACACATCCCCAGGGAGCAGGTCCTTAATGACACACACCCAGGGAGCAGGTATTTCATGATACTCCCAAAAGAGCAGGTCATTGATGACACACCCCCAGGGAGCAGGTCCTTGATACACCACCGGTAAGGAGGTTCTTAGGTTCTTATGACACACCCCTAGTCGGCAGGTCCTTGATGGCACACCCCCAGGGAGCAGGTAATTGATGACACTTTGTGGTAAAAAAAAAGAAGCATTACTGATCCAAAGTGCATACCCAATTGTACACCCCCCCCCCCCCCCAAAGAGCAGGTCCTTGATGCCCTAGCTCACAGAGACAGGGATGTGTACTGCTGGGTGTCATTAAACCCGAAAGAGGATTGGCACTGGAGGACTGAAGCTGTGGGTCTGCAGGGGACAGCATCTGAGGGGAGGTGGATATTATTTATGATCACTTATGTATTTTTTTAACATTTTTGTCACTTTCTCCTTTTTTGTTGATGTACACTTTTTCACGTTTGACTGGTAGGTCCTCGGGCCTGCTCTGAACGTCTTTGGAGCGGGTGGACATGGCCTTCTGGCTTGGTTTGCCCTCTCTCATGGGGTCTCCCTTTGAGGGAGCCCCACCTAGCACTCGGGTGGGTCTGTCTCTGCAGACCTTCCAAAGGATGGGGTCCGTCTGGCTTCAGCCAGATGGACCAAGTGAAGTCCCCGCCTGGAGCCTAACGTCCCGTCAGACTCAAGGTCCTTCTCCTTGGAGGACTATGCAAGGCTTTTGATTTATTTATTAAAGTCCATTAGCTGGAGTTTTGTTTTCAAGTTGCCGACACAATGCAAATCTTTTCCTGTCCTCCTCTGTAGCTGCCCCCCGGGGTACCTGTTGATAGAGAACATCACTGGCCAGTGGTGCCTATATACCGTGTGCGCACAAAGCCCGTGCAAATATGGCACCTGCATACCGCGATCGGATGCCGAGTTCTCCTGCCTCTGTGCCCAGGGATTCGCTGGCAGCAACTGCGATGTGGTCCTTTATACTCTGGATCCGGGATCCACTCTCAGCACTTTCCTCATCACCTGCATCGGCTCCACTGCCCTGATCGGTAATAATCAAAAAGTGTCTATTTCTCTGGCTACATTGTAACAAGATATAACCGTATTATAGAATTTATTATGATGTAAGGGGAGGGGCTGGGACACAAAAAGGTGGATGGGGACTCCTCAAAAGTCACAGGAAGACCATTAAGCTCCACCTATAACTAAATGATCAAATGTGGGTGGACTTTTTCTTTAAAATATGAATGTTAATTGGATATTACAAATTGCAGTCTATGGCCCAGATTCACAGAGCAATTACGCCTGTCTAACTGGTGTTAGACAGGAGTAATTTCAAATTTCGCGCGCTGTATCACTAGTTTGAATCCTCAAACCATGATACGGCGGCTTCGGGCTTCGATCCGAGAGGCTTACGTCTTCATAAGCCTTCGGATCTACGCTGCGATATTTTTGCGGCCGCTGGGAGGAGTTTGCGTCGTTTTCATGCGTCGGGATATGCAAATGAGTTTTTACGGCGATCCACGAAGGTACGAGTGTCCCTCGCAATCACCTACGTCATTTTTTGGCTACGTAATGTTAGAGGAGCTTTTTGCTGGTCTAACAGTGCGTAACCCATGTAAAGTATAGCCGTCGTTCCCCCGTCGATTTGAATTTTTTTTATTTTTTTTAACGTAACTCTTTCGGGAATAGGAATGTACGTAAACGACGCTACTACGACGTGACGACGTGTTTTTGCGCAATGCACGGCGGGAAATTTGCGAACGGAGCATGTGCAGTTCGATCGCCGCGGGAACGCGCCTATTTTAAATGCTTCACGCCCCCTACTCGCGCAGATGGATTGCGACGGGAGAAATACACTACGCCGCCGTCGTTTACTGGACAAAATCTACCTGGATTCCACGTAGAGCCAGGTAAAAAATGGCGGCGTAGTGTATTTCTGATACTCTACGAGAATCTAATTCTCTGTGAATCTGGCCCTATGTTTTTTTTAGTATTTAAAGGCCAGTAGTTTTATAAGAAGAGATCGAACTGGTGGCTCTTTAAATGCCCCGCCTTCCTCCACCACTTCTTACCCTTCCACCTAAGGTCAGTGCCTTGCCTGTCCATACCTCAGCCTGGCCCGGGATAGGACATAAATGATTACTGACAGAGCAGATGTTACAATGTAACAGACAGAACATCGGATGACTTTGCATGTCTTCCTCCCTGCTGTAGCTCTGATTGTCGGCGCTGTACTTCTCTCCCGCTGCAAGAAGAAGAAAAGGATGAATGAGGGCGTCTATCATGTGTCCGCTTATCACGATGAAGTGGAGGACACCAGGCAGAACATCTTCCATTACAACGAGGAGGGAGGCGGTGAGGAGGATCAGGTGAGCTCATTAATATATTCAAGTGATGAAGCCAACAAAGTCCATTGTACTGTGTATAGGACAGTCACTAATTAAAGAAGAGAAAAAAAGAGAAAGCAGATGGGTGAGAGAATGATTTGGGGGGGGGGGGGATCAGAAGGGGACGAGACAGGAAAAAAAAGAGAAATGGGAAGGGGAGATAGAAAGGGGCGGGGGGTGGAGAGGAAGAGAGAAAGGAAAAAAAGAGATGGGGGGGGGGGGGTGAGAGAAAGAGAGGGAAGAGGAGATGAGGGGGAGAGAGGAGAGGGAGGGAAAAAGAAAGGGAAAAGAGAGAGATGGGGAAGGAGGGTAGAGTGAAAGATAGGAGGGGTAGGAGACTGGGGAAAGGTGGTGAGAGAATTATAGGGGGAGAAGGAGATGGTGGGAGAGGGAGACAGTGGAAAAGGGGATGGTGGGAGCAGAGGATGGTGAGAAAAGGAGACGGTGGAGATGTGATGGTGGGAGTGGGAGAGGAAGACGGTGGACAAGGGGATGGTGTAAAAGGAAGACTGGAGGAGGAGATGGTGTGAGAGGGAAATGGTAGAGAATCAGAGGGGGGGGGGGGAACGAGATCGTGGGAAAGGGAGACAGTGGAGAATGAGACAGGGAGACAGTGGAGTAGGGGATGGTGGGAGAAGGAGATGGTGGAAAAGGGGATAGGAATATGGTGGAGAAGGAGATGGTGGAGAATCAGAGGGGGAGAACGAGATGGTGGGAAAGGGAGACAGTGGAGAATGAGATGGTGGGAGAGGGAGACAGTGGAGAATGAGAGGGGGGAGACTGATGGTGGGAGAGGGAGATGTGGAGAAGGGGATGGTAAGAGAGGGGGATGGTGAAGATCTGGAGAGGAGATGGTAGAAGCGGGAGACAGTGGGAGAAGGAGATGGTGGAAAAGGGGATAGTGGAATAGGAATACGGTGGAGAAGGAGATGGTGGAGAATCAGAGGGGGAGAACGAGATGGTGGGAAAGGGAGACAGTGGAGAATGAGATGGTGGGAGAGGGAGACAGTGGAGAATGAGAGGGGGAAGACTGATGGTGGGAGAGGGAGAAGTGGAGAAGGGGATGGTAAGAGAGGGGGACGGTGAAGAAATGGAGAGGAGATGGTAGAAGCGGGAGACAGTGGAGGAGGAGATAGTAGGAGAGGGTAGGAAAGTGAGTTGGTCCAGGAGGAGATCGTGGGAGAGGGAGACGGTGAACAAGGAGAAGATGAGAGAGGGAGACCGTAGAGAGGGGAGGGAGATAGTGAGGGGGGATGGTGGGAGAAGGAGATGGTAGAAGAGGGAGATGATGAAGAAAACTGTGGACAGTGGAAAATCAGACTGGGGAAATTGAGATGAGGGAGATGGTGGGGTAAAGGATGAGTGGAGGAATAATGGAGAAGGAGAGGAGGGGGAGGGCAATGGCTAGGGGGAGGGAGATGGTGGATAAGGAGATGGTTGGAGAGGGAGACAGTGGAAAAGGAGATGGTGGCAGAGGGAAACAGTGGAGACTCAGAGGAGGGAGAGGGAGACAGAGATGGTGGGAGAGGGAGACGTTGGAAAAGGAGATGGCGGAAGAAGGAAAAAGTGGAGGAAATGGTGTAAATTGTAGATGGCGGAGATTCAGAGGGGGAAGAGGGGGACAGTGGAGAGGGAGATGGTGGGAGAAGGAGACAGTGGAGGAGAGGGAGATGGTAGATGAGGAGATGCTAGGAGAGGGAGATGGAGACAGTGAGAGGTGAGAGAAAGGTGGGGGAGAGAAGACAGGGGAGGTTACTGTAGATGTCTTCTGCTCAATCTATATGGTAGTAACATAAAGTAATTGCAGAAGGTTTTCCTTAAGACACAAAAGTAATTTTGATGAAAGTGATTGGAAAGGCAGACACAGAGAATCTGAGCTGTGATCGGCTAGCGATGGGTTAAAAACGCAACAAGCAATCTCTTTTTTCCAGTCAAAATCAAAGTACATGATTCGCCGATCAGGTCTAATTACTGTGATTATTCCCCGCAGGACGCATTCAACATGACAGACCTCCATCTGTCTTTGCGGAACAGCCCGGTGCTCACTCTCGGCAGGAGGGCGAAGGATCGTCGCGTCCACAGCCCCCTGAGCTGCGACTACGAGCCGCCCGACAGCCAGAAGGCTCCGCCAAGAGCGCCGGCGCCGAGGCTGAGCTGCTCCTTCACCAGCGGAGATTTTGGTCAGTACTTCTACGACGTCTGCCAGGACCCTGTCTACATGCACTCGTCCTGCGACAGCTTGAAGGTGTACGACACGGAGGGGGCCGGCTCCAGCGCCGGCAGCCTGAGCACGCTGGCCTCGTCTGGGGTGGAGTCAGACTTGGAGTACGAGGACGTGAAAGCGTGGGGGCCCAAATTTTACTATCTCAGTAAACTTTATTCCTACACGGAGGACGACGATTCGCAGTGAAGGGGGGCGGGGACGGACCGCCGCGCCACATCCATGCAACGCCCCGTCTGCACAAATCTGACGTCACTACCGACACTCGTGATAAATTGCTAAAAAAAATTATGATTTGAAAATAGCACAAACGTCAGTGCAGACGAGGCAAAACTTTTTTTTTTTTTTTTTAGAAAGCCGCAGCATTGTTCGCTTGACCACAGAGCTGACGCTCAAGAAAAGGACAAGGTGTTTTACTATCAATGAAAGGCTTACAAGCGCTGCAGGAACCTTCAGGAACTTTGTAAGTTGCGACAACCTATCCGGTGACCCCCTTAAAGTGTATGTCTAGTTTTGGATGGAGAGGGGAGGGATTAGAACTCCTCTTCAGGTTTTTACTGCTATCCAGTCTTGTACCGGCTCCTCCCCTGAACCAAAATGGCTTACTCTGGTTTCAAGTCAGGTAGAGCCCCGCCTCCTTTCCTGGCTGGAGGACATCCAGGCTGGTTGTCCATTGGCCAACCCCTTCCATTCATTGGATTTCAGTTCTTTTAATCATGGAAGCTTAGCATTACATGTGGGCAATAATTAGGGTGGTCTACATGCAAATACAGCCTGCTTAGGAGATCGTCCATGCCCCTGCCTCTAGCGTTTCTCGGGATTACCGCCTCTACCATGGAAATTATCCCACGGTTCACGTGGCTGGCTATAGTGGTGACCAGAGACCAGATTGTCTCTGATCACCTCTATGATCTTTGGAGAACTGAAGTGAAAAAAAAAAGTTGTTTGCTTTCACTTTAGACCGGAAGTGACACGACGTCGTGACGTCACGTCACTTCTAAAGTGAAAGCAAACAACTTTTTTTTTTTTTAAAGCTAAAGATCAATTTTTTTTGATCTTTTGCTCTAATGTCGCGTACACACGGTCGGAATTTCCAACAAGAAAAGTTTGATGGGAGCTTTTGGTCGGAAATTCCCATTGTGTGTCGGAATTTTCAAAAACAAAAATTTGAGAGCTGGTTCTTAATTTTTCCGACAAGAAAAGTTCTTGTCGTAAATTCCAGATCGTCTGTATGCAATTCCGACGTGCAAAAAAACACGTATGCTCAGAATCAAGCAGAAGAGCTGAACTGCCTATTGAACTTCATTGATCTCGGCTCGTCGTACGTCTTGTACGTCACCACGTTCTTTGGCGGTTGGAATTTGTTGTGACCGTGTGTATGCAACACAAGTTTGAGGATTTTCCGATCGTGTGTACGCGGCATTAAAGGTAGAGAAGAAATTTGGGGCCTTATAGACCCCAGATGTCTCCAAAAGAGGACTTATCATCGCTTATTTCTATTACAAACGATGTTTACATTCCTTGTAATAGGAATAAAAGTCATAATAAAAAAAAATGTAAAAAATTAAAAGGGCAGTGTAATAAATAAATAAAAGAAATTGAGAAAAAAAATAAAGCATCCCCGACCCTCCATGATCACGCGCAAGCAAGCGCGCACATATATGGAAATAGGGTTCGCACCACGCAAATGTTAGAGCGAGAGCAATAATTCTAGTGCTAGACCTCCTCTGCAACTCTAAACAGGTGACCTATAAAAAAAATTAAAAATAAAGCGTTGCCTATGGAGATTTTAAGTTGCGTAGTTTGTCACTATTCCACAAGCATGTTTTTAAAACGTGACATGTTGGGTATCCATGTACTCGGCGTAACATCATCTTTTATAAATTGGGGCATATATTGTTTTTTTTTTGTATTAAAATTCATCAAAAGTATTTTTTCCCAAAAAATTGCATTTAAAAAAACGCTACGGAAATACTGTGTAAAAGAAAAAATTACAACAATCGCCATTTTATTCTCTAGGGTTATATATATATATATATATATTTAATATAATTAGAAGTAATAGTAATTTTTAATATATATATATATATATATATATATATATATATATATATATATAAAAAAAAATAATCTATAATAAATATATATATATATATATATATATATATAAAATAATAATAAATATATATATATATATATATATAAAATAATAATTTATAATAAATATATATATATATACAGTATATATATATATATATAAAATGATAATTTATAATAAATATATATATATATATATATATATATATAAAATGTTTGGGGTTCTAAGTAATTTTCTAGCAAACAATACATATTTTTTACTTGTAAACAAAAAGTGCCAGAAAAGGCAAGTAAGAAGGAAACAGGGAAGATAAAACCATAAGCAGATGAAACTATATTGTCACGTTCTGGTCTGTGTCACCAGAAAGGAAGTGCTAAAAATCTGCATTGGGGCCACCAGGGCTTTTTTTCAGGGGGAACTTGGGGGAACTCGGTTCCACCACCTCTGGCTCAGACCCTTTTGGTGCCTGCTCACAACAATCACTTGTAAACACAGAAGTCCGGTTTTTGTGTTTACAAGTGACAGCTCTGCACTCTGTGTGTAACCCCTCCCTGTACTCTGTATGTAATGCAATCCTGGTATTTAATGCCCCTGAACGGGGTCGTGGTTGAGTTTCTGCACCTATTTTCTGAGAAAAAAAAGCTCTGGGGGCCACCGGCAGAAATAAAAATAAAAATCTGATGCGGTTTTACCCTTTACTACTCTACTAAAGAAAATATTTTTTTTATTTCATTGTTGCTGTCGATCGTCTCTCACTTCCTGTCTGGTACAACATTGTCAGGAGAACAGGAAGTGATGGTAAATGATTCTTACGTAGCCGCAGATGGTGGTAAAAACCTGACAGGGGTTCTAAAATTCTTCAATTTAAAAAAAAAAAAACACACACTTTGCCTAGGCAAACACTTTAAGATGTTTTTTTGTAGTAATCATTTTATGTGTGTCTCACCCTTTTAATAAGTGGGATAGGTGGAGGGCTGATATTGTGCTCTGATAGTGAATTCTTCTATTTAATGTGTTTGAGGACGTGGTTTCCTTTTTTTGTGGGAAGTGAATGGTTGGCATCGACTTAAAGTGAAACTCTGGATCTGTTGGGGGAAAAAGAGAATCTCTTCCAGGTGATTGCAAAGATTGGTTGCAGATTCTTACCTGCTGTCGTTCTGTAGATAAGCCGCTCTCCAGTGTACTTGCTGTACAGTGCAAAGCAGAGGGTCTGTCTCTTTATCGTATGAAGACCCCCCTATATCTTTAAAACTCTAACTCCAGTCAAAAGTGTTTTTTTTTTTTTTTAGTTTTAGATTTTTGAGTGATTTCCTCTCATTTCCTGTCTCTATGACACCTGAACAAGAAGTAGGGAGTGCGGGTGTCACCCGGACAGGAAGGAAGGGACAGCAATATAAACTAGACATTCATTATGATCGCAATTTCGTAAATTTGAAAATTCATAAATTTGTAAATAAGAAAGAAAATCCGAAAGCTCTAAATGATAACTAACTTATAATAACGAACTATTAAATGATAGGTATTGGAATTTCCTTTCAAATTTTGCTGTGCATGTAACAAATTTATCCAAATTATCCGAAATAACGAATGCCACATCTAAACAAATTAATAATAAATAAATAATAATAATAAAAAGGTTTTATTATTATTATTTATTATTGTTAATTTGTTCTGTTCCATTTGTTTAGATACAGCATTCGTTATTTCGGATAATTCGTAACTTCCCATAACTTCGTATTCATTACATTCACTAACGACAAAAAAAGGAAACTCCAATACCTATAATTGAACAGTTAGGGCCAGATTCAGGTAGATGAGAGTATCTTTCCTCTGGAGTAACGCTTCTCATTTACGTTACTCTGAAGACCCTTTTGGCGCAAGTCCTGTAATTCACATAGCAGTTGCGCGTAAACTTGCGCCAGAGTAACGATAATGCGCTGGCGTAACCCGACGCAAGGGGAAGTGGGTGTGATCATATGTAAATGATGGGCGGAGCCCAGCGCAGAGGCTTACGTTCAGTGCATCAACCACGGAGCATGCGCAGTGAGTGCGGCTCCACTCGCCCCCTTTGTGCGCATGCTCACAACTTTCGTCGGCACCACTTCACGGGAAACGTCAGCGCAATGCCTTCCGTTGGGCGTTTAAATGCGCCCGTAGAAGCGCCATTCCGGCACTAAAGTATATCCTGCTCCCCCTCCCCGCAGTGATGTTACTTTTGTTCTGAGATGGCTGCTCCCGTTCCCCGCAAACACACAGGAGAAAGCTGAACTCTAAAGGCCAGGAGCTGTCAGCCGTCATCTCGGCTATGGAGACCTATGATGTCTTCCTCCATGGCTGTAAAATTTGACAGACAAGCATGGACAGAGGTGTTGTCCTGCAAGTGGGGGTGCTCAGCTAGCTCTTATCGTCGGTAACGCTGCTGTAGCTGCTCTCCTGCTGACCTGTGGCCGTCTGGAGTAAAGATAAAGCAGCCTTTTGTAGAAATAACTTTGCGCCGGACGGACAAGATACGCGCGGCGCATGTAGCCAGCGTATGGTGCTAATCCGTTCGTGAATTGGGAAAAATCCCTCATTTGCATATTTGCAGGGGAAATCAATAGGCGCGACTGATGCGCCCAGCGAAATTAAGCGCTGACGATACTCTGGCGTCGGAACGTTCCGCCGGTCGCAAATGACCCGTTATTGGGCGCATCTAGTTTGGTGGGTACGGCCACATAGAAACGACGGCGCATCTTCACAGTTACGCGGCGCATATCGAAATACTCCAGCGCAAGTGTTCCTGAATCTGGCCCTTAGTTATTATAAGTTAGTTGGTTATCATTTAGAGTTTTCTGATTTTCGTTCTTTAGAATTTTCAGATTATTTTTCTTATTTTCGGATTTACGTTTTTTTTTTCTAATTTACAAAATTTCGAATAAATTTTACTAATTTGTCTAATTTAAAAGGAATTTCCAAAATACCTATAATTTAATAGTCGGTAATAGTTAAGTTGTTATTAGTTCCCTATACTATTCAATTATACTATTAAAAATAAATATATAAATTATACTAGTAAATTATAGGTATTTTGGAATTCCTTTCAAATTAGACAAATTAGTAAAATGTATTTGAAATTTTGTGAATTAGAAAAAAAAACATAAATCCGAAAAGAAGAAAAATAATCGGAAAATTCTAAAGAACGAAAATCAGAAAACTCTAAATGATAACCAACTAACTTATAATAACGAACTGTTCAATTATAGGTATTGGAATTTCCTTTCAAATTTTGCCGTTAGTGAATGTAACGAATACGAATTTATCGGAAGTTACGAATTATCCGAAATTACGAATTATATTTATATATTTCATGTCATGCTCTGTGCACATTTATATAGGGGATTAAATTAATTAAATTAATTTAAAGGAATGCAAATTTATAAACTTTAAATTAAATGAAATCTAAATGTAATTTAACTAAAATAATAAATACAAATAATAAACAATATTTACTTTAAATAAGTATTACGTTTTAATAAAATATAAATTAAATTTAAATGTAATTTAGTGGGATGCAAAATAATACAGGGGATGGCTGCAATTTGATAATAAATACAATTAAGTAAAAAATCATAAATATTTACTTCAAATAAATATTAAATATAATAAAAAATTCATTTTAAATGAAAGGAAAATGTAATTTAATGGGATGCAAAATAATACAGGGGGTGGCTGCAATTTGATAATAAATACAAATAAGTAAAAATAATAATACATATTTACTTTAAATAAATATAATAAAACATTCATTTTAAATTAAAGGTAAACTTAATTTAATGGGATGCAAATTAATACAGGGGGTGGCTGAAATTTGATAATAATAAATACAAATAAGTAAAAATAATAATAAATATTTACTTTAAATAAATATAATAAAACATTCATTTTAAATTAAATGTAAATTTAATTTAATGGGATGCAAATTAATACAGGGGATGGCTACAATTTGATAATAATAAATACAATTAAGTCAAAATAATAATAAATATTTACTTTAAATAAATATAATAAAACATTCATTTTAAATTAAAGGTAAACTTAATTTAATGAGATGCAAATTAATACAGGGGGTGGCTGAAATTTGATGATAATAAATACAATTAAGTCAAAATAATAATAAATATTTACTTTAAATATAATAAAACATTCATTTTAAATTAATGGTAAACTTAATTTAATGGGATGCAAAATTATACAGGGGCGGTTGCAATTTGATGATAATAAATACAATTAAGTAAAAATAATATTTTACTTTAAATATAATAACATTTTAATTTTAAATTAAATGTAAATTTAATTGAATGGGATGCAAATTAATACAGGGGATGGCTGCAATTTGATAAAAATAAATACAATTAAGTAAAAATAATCTTTACTTTAAATATAATAAAAAATTAATTTTAACTTAAATGTACATTTAATTTAATGAGATGCAAATTAATACAGGGGATGGCTGCAATTTGATAATAATAAATACAATTAAGTAAAAATATTTACTTTAAATATAATAAAAATTTAATTTTAACTTAAATGTAAATTTAATTTAATGGGATGCAAATTAATACAGGGGATGGCTGCAATTTGATGATAATAAATACAATTAAGTAAAAATAATATTTACTTTAAATATAATAAAATTTTAATTTGAAATTAAATGTAAATTTAATTGAATGGGATGCAAATTAGTACAGGGGGTGGCTGCAATTTGATAATAATAAATACAATTAAGTAAAAATATTTACTTTAAATATAATAAAAATTTAATTTTAACTTAAATGTAAATTTAATTTAATGGGATGCAAATTAATACAGGGGATGGCTGCAATTTGATAATAATAAATACAATTAAGTAAAAATAATATTTACTTTAAATATAATAAAAATTTAATTTTACCTTAAATATACATTTAATTTAATGGGATGCAAATTAATACAGGGGATGGCTGCAATTTGATATTGTGCTCTGTGCAGATTTCTTGAAAAAGGGAGGAGACAATTACAGAAGCAAGAAGTGAACGTTGGGAAATCCTGACAGCTAATATTCAATACTAAAAAATGGTTAGGCCAATTTTTTAGCAAAGCTATTATAGAGTGAGGGCCTTTCACAAAGATATTGTCCATTTGCTCTGGATGGACACAGTTACCACGTCTCTTTAAAGTGAACATAAAGCTGAACAATGTATTTCTCCTATTGGCTGGCCGTTTGGTCTGGTAAATACTCAGTTGGAAACGTTTTGTTATATCACATTAATATTTGCAAGCAGAGACTGTTGCTCTCGCCGCAAGAAAAGTTAAGATTTGGACAGAAATGTATTGTGGGACTTCCTGATGGCCATTGGACGCTGTTTTCAGCAAAGGTGACCTCTGTGTGGTCGCTGGCAAGCTGAATCACATTAATGGTTTCTTGTATATCTTGGCAACTCCGATGCGAAGATATCCAAACTAGAATTTCCAGTTTTGACAAACTGTTCCCATTACAAAGCCAAATGTTGGCATCGTACTTCCCTGATGAAATCTTTATAATGGAGATAATGGATTTTCTCAAACTTGTTCAACATAGTGGGTTTAGTGTAGATTGATGCCCACCATTGCTCAAAGCTCCAGAAACCCGTAGCAACCTCTGGAGGAACCTAAGGCTTCACAGATTTTCTGGTTGAGAAAGGTAGAATAAAGTCCGGTGTACCCTTATCTATTAGCAAATGGAGAGGAACCCTTTTATATTAGTGGTCTGTTGAAAAGTGACCCCTTACATTGCTGGTCAGTGTAGAGGGGACATCTAACAGTCAATGTCGTGTGAAAGTGCCCCCTTACATTGATGGTCAGTGTAGGAGATTGATGTTCACCATTGCTTAAAGCTCAATGAACCTTTAGCAACCTCTGGCTCCATGGAACCCTGGTTGAGAAAGGTAGTGTACCCTTTATCTAGTGGCCAATGGAGAGGAACCCCTTTACAATAATGGTCTTTTGAGAAGTGCACCCTTACATTGATGGCCAGTGTAAGAGATTCATGTTCACCATTGCTTAAAGCTCAAGGAACCTTTAGCAACCTAAGGCTCCATGGAACCCTGATTGAGAAAGGTAGAATAAAGTCCAGTGTACCCTTATCTAGCAGCCAATGGAGAGGCACCCGTTACAATGATGGTCTCTTGAGAAGTGATCCCTTACATTGCTGGTCAGTGTAGAGGGGACATCTAACATTCAATGTCAGTGTGAAATTGCCCCCCTTACATTGATGGTTAGTGTAGGAGATTGATGTCAACCATTGCTTAAAGCTCAAGGAACCTTTAGAA
Source organism: Rana kukunoris (assembly GCA_029574335.1). Taxonomy (NCBI): domain Eukaryota; kingdom Metazoa; phylum Chordata; class Amphibia; order Anura; family Ranidae; genus Rana; species Rana kukunoris. The sequence continues at coordinate 323,496,012 of CM056059.1, read as the reverse complement.
ACCTCTGGCTTCATGGAACCCTGCTTGAGAAAGGTAGTGTACCCTTATCTAGTGGCCAATGGAGAGGAACCCCTTTACAATAATGGTCTTTTGAGAAGTGCCCCCTTACATTGATGGCCAGTGTAGGAGATTGATGTTCACCATTGCTTAAAGCTCAAGGAACCTTTAGCAACCTCTGGAGGAACCTATGGCTCCATGGAACTTCGATTGAGAAAGTACCAGTTACTTACCGGTAGCTGGATTTCTACGATGTCTTACAGGACGGCACTGTGAGAGTAGACTGGCTCACCTGACAGGAAACACAATCAAAAATGAAGTTTAAAAGGCCCCACCCCTCCCGTGTGCCTCAGTTTAAGATAAGTAACCGCTCTTTAGAACACGGTATAAACAGAGACTAAGAAAAAAAGGAGGAATATAGATAGAAGTAAAAGGGGAGGGAAGTAGGCCTGCCGTCCTGTAAGACATCGTAGAAATCCAGCTACCGGTAAGTAACTGGTACTTTCTCCCTCGTCTTCCAGGACGGCACTGTGAGAGAGAAGCAAGTAATCCTCAGGCCTACCTTAGGGTGGGACCACCGTCTGTAAGACCTTCCTACCAAAACTCAGGTCTTGAGGAGACAGTAGTTCGACTCTATAATGTCTGATGAACGTATTCCGGCTGGACCAGGTTGCCGCTCTACAGATCTGTTCTATGGAAGCTCCTGCCCTTTCTGCCCAGGAGGTTGCCAGAGAACGCGTGGAATGAGCCTTAATAACAGGAAGTGGTTTACCTGCCTGTGTGTATGACAAAGAGATAGCCTGCCTAATCCATCTGGAGATGGAAGCCTTAGTTGCCTGTTGGCCCTTTTTCTGGCCTGAAAAATTAACTAAAAGGTGAGGGGAAGATCTGAACTCTCTAACCCTCTCTAGGTAAACTAAAAGGCAGCGTCTTACGTCCAGACAATGGAAAGTGGTTTCCTTTTCATTGCTGGGATTTGCGCAAAAAGAAGGAAGTATAACCTCCTGAGACCTATGGAACCTGGTTGCCACCTTGGGAAGGTACAGAGGATCCTGAGTCAAAATAACCCTATCTTCAAAAACCCGCAGAAAGGGTTCTTTGATAGAAAAAGCATGCAAGTCTCCAACTCTCTTGGCAGACGTGATGGCTAGCAAAAAAGTAAATTTAATCGTAAGAAATTTTATAGAAATGCTGTCTATAGGCTCAAATGGTGCCTTAGTCAGCTGTTCCAGGACCAGGGGGAGGTCCCATGAGGGAACCCTGGAAACCTGCATAGGAGAAAGTCTGTCCCTGGCTGTCAGGAACCTCTTGATGAGGGGTTCCGCTGAGAGGCTCTTCTCCAAAAAATATGATAAGGCTGCCACCTGGACTCTTAGAGTTCTAGTAGCTAAGCCTAATTCCACGCCATCCTGAAGAAACTCCAGGATGTCGGGAGTCTTGGGAGAAGAGATCCGCTTAGCGGTGCACCAACGCCAAAAGACTGTCCAGACCTTTGTGTAGATGTGTCTGGTGACTTTCTTGTGGCTGGATAGTAGGGTATCTATGACTCTATCCGAGCAGCCCTTCTGTTGCAAGTTCCGCCTTTCAATAGCCATGCCGTCAGGCTGAAGAAACCTGGGTTCGCATGAAAGATCGGCCCTTGCCGCAGGAGATCCGCCCGGAGAGGCAGGGGAAGCGGGGGGGCTAGAGACCAGAGCTTCAGAATGGGAAACCAGGATCTCCGGGGCCACCAAGGAGCGATTAAGATTAATTTTGTCTCCGCGGAGGCCAGCTTTTGTAAGATCCTGGGGATCAGATTCAGCGGGGGAAAAGCGTAAGCCAGACGGAAATCCCAGTTCTGGGCCAGCGCATCCACCCCCTGGGAACCCGGTCCCTGTACCAGGGAAAAGAATTTGTTCACCTTTCTGTTTTTCCTGCAGGAAAAAAGATCTATGTCCGGAACCCCGAACCGCCGACAGATCCAGTCGAAGGTTTTTTGGCATAATTCCCACTCTCCCTGACAAACGGGTTGACGACTCAGAAAGTCGGCCTCCAAATTGGTGGCTCCTCTTATGTGGATTGCCTGAATAGAGGGTACTCTCTGTTCCGCCCAACCCAGGATCTCCAGGGAGAGTGTCAGGAGGGACTGGGACCTGGTGCCCCCCTGTCTGTTGAGAAAGGCGACTGTTGTAGCATTGTCGGAAAGGACCAGGACATCCTTGTCCTGAATTCTTCCCTCGAACGCCCTCAGAGCTTCTCCCACTGCCAGTAGTTCTCGATAGTTGGAGGAGGTCCGCCTTTGATGATGATCCCAGGATCCCTGAGCCCGTAGTTCTTGTACATGGGCTCCCCAACCCCAAGCACTGGCGTCCGTAGTGACCTTCAGTGGATCGGTCTGACTCCACGGACGGCCCTTCAAGAGGTTTTGGTGGTGGAGCCACCACTCTAGGGAGTCCTTGACTAGGATCGGAACCCTGACCCGGGAATCGAGAGTGTCCTCCTTTCCGTTCCAGGCGGAGAGGAGGAACCTCTGAAGTGGTCTTGTGTGTAGTTGGGCCCAGGGGACCGCTGGAATGCAAGCGGTCATCTGACCCAACAGCTTCATAATCTCTCTGAGGGAGGGATTTTCTGCAGCCACTAAAGACCCGATCGTCGTCACAAGTCTCTGGAACTTCTCTTGGGGAAGAAAAAGTTTCTTCTCTCGGGAATCTATGATAACCCCCAGGTATACCTTCCGCTGTTCCGGTAGAAGGGAGGACTTTTGCTTGTTGATTATCCAACCAAGCGTCTCCAGAGTGGTCATGACGACGGTCAGGTCCGAAAGGAGCTGATCCTGACTTGGGCTGAAAAGCAGGAGATCGTCTAAATAGGGGACGAGGGAGATCCCCTTCAGATGTAGATGAGCCATTACCTCCGCCAGAATCTTCGTAAATACCCTTGGGCTGGAGGCCAGACCAAAAGGGAGGGCAGCAAACTGCCAGTGCTGAATTCCCTGTGCGGAGGCGAGGGCAAATCTCAGAAACCTCTGATGTCCCGAAAAAATCGGGACATGCAGGTAGGCGTCCCTCAAATCTATGGTTGCCATAAAGACGCCCTCTAACAAAAGACTCCTGAGGCTGTGAACGCTTTCCATCCGGAATCTTTTGTAGAGGAGATGGGAGTTCAGAGGTCTCAGATTGATTATTAGTCTGAACTTGCCGTCCGGTTTGGGAACCACAAAAATGTGGGAGTATACTCCCTGACCTTGTTGGTCTGGTGGGACTGGGATTATGACCCCCTGTTCCGCCAGACTTGTAATATTCTGGGAGAGGCCTACAGCTTTGCTGGAGTCCCTTGGGAGGTGGGTGAGGAGAAAGGCCGGGGGGGGGAGCTCTCTGAACTCTAAGTGGTAACCCTCCCTGATTATCTGCAGGACATGGGGACTCTGGGTTATGTTCTCCCAGGCTGGAAGAAACCTGGCGAGCCTGCCCCCCACCTTCCCGTCACTTGGTGTCCTTTCCGGATGGTTTGGGATTGGCAAAAAGGATCCCCCCCTTTGGTCTATCTTTACCAAAGGGCCAACGACGACTGGTGGATTGTCCTTTGTCCGGGGCCGGAATCTTTCTCTGGCTGGGACGAAAGGACCGCTTCCTACTCTGCCTAGGTTTTGAAGGGAACTTATTCCCCTTCTCAGAAGACCTGGACAAAGCCTGATCTAAGGCTTCCCCAAACAAGAGGGAACCCTTGAAGGGGAGAGCACATAGGCAGCGTTTTGAAGCAAGATCACCCCTCCAAGTCTTAAGCCAGACGGCCCTCCTAGAGGCATTAATAAGTGCCCCAGTCTTGGCTGAGGCGCGAATGGTTTCTACCGCTGCGTCTGCCAGGTAGGCCACTGCCCCGCTAATAAGTTGGAGGGAATCTCGTATCTCCTTAGTCTTGGAAGAATTGGGGATATGGTCTAGAAGCTTTGAAGTCCAGGCGTCGGCATTTCTTGCCACGCAGGCTGAGGCCAATGCAGGACCAAGGGAGGCTGCATTGGCTTCCCAAGCTCTACGGAGAGAAGTGTCGGTACACCTATCCATGGCATCCTTTAAACTGCCTGAGTCCTCAAAGGAAAGGTCTGACTGTTTTGAGACCTGTGCCAAGGAGGCATCAAGCTTAGGGACCTTAAAAAAGGTGTCTACTATCTCCGTTTTAAAGGGACAGCGGCGTTTCCAAGTTTTGAAACTAGGTAAGCTCTTTTCAGGTTCTGCCCACTCCCTGAGGATAATGTCCTTTAGTGACTGATGGACCGGGATGGTCATGGTTTGAGGTTTTATTAAACCCCTGTACATCCTGTCCTGGGCTGAGACCTGCTCTGCTGGTTCTTGAATGTGCTCTGTAGCATAGACAGCCGCTAAAAGACCCTCCATATCATCAGTAGGAAACATATATTTTCCTGTCCTGGTATCCTCCTCCTCCTCTTCCTCCTCCTCTGCCTGGCTATCAACCAGGGATTCACTACGTAAGGCTAACTCGGACTCCTCAGAATCCGAGGGGTACATTCTACGAGCCTGTAGTGGTACAAACGGACGAGAGGTTGAAGAGGATTCCTGGGAGGAGGGGCCCGGAACCGGAGAATCAATGTTCTTTCTACTTAGGGAAGATTGAAACTCCTTTAGGGTAGATAGCATTTCGGTCTGAACCGAGAGAAATTGCTTCATGATCTGTGAGGTTTCCTTCCCTGTAAGCTTACAGATGCACTTAGAACAAAATGGCTTGTTATGCTCAACTGGTAGTTTGTCATTGCAATTGCCACATCTCCTAACACGTTTAGGAGGCTTAGCCACTCTGCTGGCCTCCCCCTGGGCAATAGGGTCTTCACCTAAACATATCAGGGAGAAACATATGCCCATTAGCCTTCACCTCTCAAGATTAGGGGAGGGGGGGGGGGGGAGGGAGGGAACAACCACAAACCCCCTATGAAAAAGGAAAGACTCACCCTTGGTGGTTTCCTCTGCAGCCATAGGAAAACGACGGTCCTCCTCCATAGTCGCGTGTGCCGAGGAGAGGTCTTCCATGGATACGCTCTGAGACCGCCAGGCCCCTCTATCTCCCTGGTTGCTTTATCGTGTGCCCCGATCGCCTGCAGCGTCTGTCCGGTGGGGGCCGCCATCTTGCCGCGCGGGAGCGGAATGACGTCACGGCGCCGTGCGCGTCATCAACAGGCGCCCGGATGCTAATGGCGCCGCTCGGAGCGGCGCCTAACCACCCGCCATGCGGTCCGGCGAACCCCCGGATGGAGCCAGCGGAAAGGGGGAGGCCTTCGCCCAACCTCCAAGGTAGGAACCAGGCGGGGGGAGAGAGGATGTGGCCTCTTCGGAGCACTGGAGAGCCCTGCCCTCCTAGGAGGCTCCGGCGTCCAGGGGAGTCTGTGACTTCTCCTGTTCCCCCCTGGACTAAGATGAAGGGGAAACCCCCGGGGGGTAGCAAGCTACACCGGACCCAACGGCACCCAGTACCTGCGGTCCGGGCTCCGGGGGGGGGACCACCAGCCCCAGGCTTTAGGTCGTAAGAAAAAAATAAACGTTTCGCTGAAAGGGAAACACAATCAGAACTGAGGCACACGGGAGGGGTGGGGCCTTTTAAACTTCATTTTTGATTGTGTTTCCTGTCAGGTGAGCCAGTCTACTCTCACAGTGCCGTCCTGGAAGACGAGGGAGAAAGGTAGAATAAAGTCCAGTGTACCCTTATCTAGTAGCCAATGGAGAGGCACCCCTTTACAATGATGGTCTCTTGAAAAGTGATCCCTTACATTGCTGGTCAGTGTAGAGGGGACATCTAACATTCAATGTCATATGAAAGTGCCCCCTTACATTGATGGTCATTTCAGTATGAAAGTGCCCCCTTACATTGATGGTCAATTCGGTATGGAAGTGCCCCCTTACATTGATGGTCAATTCGGTATGGAAGTGCCCCCTTACATTGATGGTCAATTCGGTATGGAAGTGCCCCCTTACATTGATGGTCAATTCGGTATGGAAGTGCCCCCTTACATTGATGGTCAATTCGGTATGGAAGTGCCCCCTTACATTGATGGTCAATTCGGTATGGAAGTGCCCCCTTACATTGTTGGTCAGTGTAGGAGATAGATGTCCACCATTGCTTAAAGCTCAAGGAACCTTTAGCAAACTCTGGAGGAGCCGAAGGCTCATGGAACCCTGGTTGAGAAAGGTAGAATAAAGTCCAGTGTACACTTATCTAGTGGCCAATGGAGAGGAACCCCTTTATATTAGTGGCCCGTTGAAAAGTGACCCCTTACATTGCTGGTCAGTGTACAGGTGATGTCTAACATTTGATCTCAGTGGGAAATTGCCCCCTTACATTGATGGTCAGTGTAGTAGATTGATGTCCACCATTGCTCAAAGCTCAAGGAACCCATAGCAACCTCTGGAAGAACCAAGTTCTCCACGGAACCCTGATTGAGAAACGTAAAACAAAGTCCAGTGTATGCTTACCTAGTACCCAATGAAGAGGAACCCATTTACATTAGTGGTCTGTTGAAAAGTTCCCCCTTACATTGATGTTGGTGGAAAATTACCCCCTTACATTGATGGCCAGTGTAGGAGATTCATGTCCACCCTTGCTCAAAGCTCAAGGAACCTGTAGAAACCTCTGGAGGAACTGAAGGCTCCATGGAACCCTGATTGAGAAAGGTAAAATAAAGTCCAGTGTATCCTTACCTAGTAGCCAATGGAGAGGAATCCCTTTACATTAGTGGTCTGTTGAAACGCAACCCCTTACATTGATGGCCAGTGTAGGAGATTCATGTCCACCATTGCTCAAAGCTCAAGGAACCTGTAGAACCCTTTAGGGGAACCTAAGGCTTCATAGAACCCTGGTGGAGAAAGGTAGAATAATAAGTCCAGTGTACCCTTACCTAGTGGCCAGTTGAGAGGAACCCCTTTAAATTAGTGACCCAATGGGAGGACCATATAGTAAAGGATGGTAGTAATGAGCTGCCTTTTAGGTGTCAAGGCATCTTAAATGTTATATGTAAAGAAAAAATGTAATAAAGTTTAATTGTAAAAAAAAAAATAGTGGCCCAATGAAAAGCGCCCCCTTACATTGCTGGTCAGTGTAGGAGATTGATGTCCACCGTCGCTCAAAGCTTAAGGAACCTCTAGAAACCTCTGGAGGAACCCAAGGCTTCACAGATCCCCGTCATTATGGCCTTACTGGAGGGGGCAAAGAGACCACCACAGGAATATCCTACCTCTGAATCTCATAGGTATATTTAAATTTGGTGGCTGTTTTTACCAACCAGTGCCCACCAAAAAAAAAAAAAAAAAACCTGAAAAGCCAGCTTTGGAAGGAATTGACCTTTAAGGATTTTTTGTATGTCAACGTGCCTTACAATGTGCATGCTCTACCCAGTGCCAACCCTCGTTTGTCTGTCACACTCATCATATGGGAATAAGAAGTTTTGTAACTTTCCTAGAACACTGAACACGCCTAGAAAATGTCTATGAATATGTTATTAAAAAAATACAGATCACCATTTTAAATGTCTTTCTGTGTTTTTTTTTTTTTTAAAGTGGGTTTTGAGAAATGAAATATACTGAGTTTATGTACTAAAAAGGTAAGTGACAGACTGTCCAAACCTGTAAGATCGATCATACATACCATTGGCTAATTGATGTCTGCAAACCACTAACCACTTCAGCTCCGGACCATTTGGCTGGCCAAAGACCAGAGCACTTTTTGCGATTCGCCACTGCGTCACTTTAACTGACAATTGCGCGGTTGTGCAACGTGGCTCCCAAACAAAATTGACGTCTTTTTTTTTTATTTGCCACAAATAGAGCTTTCTTTTGGTGGTATTTGCGCAGTTTTTATTTTTTTGCGATATAAAACAAAAATGGAGCGAAATTTTGAAAAAAAAAATGCAACATTTTTCACTTTTTGCTATAATAAATTTTCCCCCAAAAATATATAACATTTTTTTTTTCCCTCAGTTTAGACCGATACGTATTCTTCTACATATTCTTGGTAAAAAAAACAAAAACACTCACAATAAGCGTTTATTGATGGGCTTGCGCAAAAGTTATAGCGTCTACAAAATAGGGGAGTTTTATGGCATTTTATTATTTATTTTTTTACTAGTAATGGCGGCGATCAGCGTTTTTTATCGTAAGAGCCGGTTCACACTGGGGCGGCTCAGCCGCCTGATAAGTCGCGTCCCATTCAATGCAATGAAACCGTTCTAATAGCAGCGACGCAAGTCGCTCCGACTTAGAAAAACGTTCCTGCGCGACTTCGGGGGCGTCTCGGGGCGATCTGCATTGAGTTCTTTACAGAAGTTTTGCTGGTCGCCTCTGAAGTCGTCCTCAGGATGACTTGCAGAGTCGCCCCTGGAGACATGCCGTGGGAGTTTGAACCGGCTGCGACATTATGGCGGACACTTCGTCGCTATTTTGGGACCATTCACATTTATACAGCAATCGGTGCTATAAAAAATGCACCGATTACTGTGTAAATGTGACTGGCAGTAAAGGGGTTAATCACTAGGGGGCTGGGAAGGGGTTGAGTGTGTCCTAGGGAGTGATTGTAACTATTAGGGGGTGTGGCTACGAGTGACACGTCACTGATTGCTGTTCCCTATGAGAGGGAGCAGACGATCAGTGACATGTCACTAGGAATAACGGGGAGATGTTGTGTTTACACTGACATCTCTCCGTTCTTCAGCAACGTGTCACGATCGCGGGACACCGGCGGACATCAAGTCCTGCGGGCACGGTGTGTACGCAACCATGCGGGGGCAAATTTAAAGGGAAGTACACGTACGCCCATTTGCCTTTCCATGCCATTCTGTTGACGTATAAGTTCATACGGCCGTCTGTAAGTGGTTAAAATAGAAAAAATAAATAAAGAATGTTGATTCATCACAGTTAATAAAATCTTTAATTTTACAATGTGGTCACAACAAAGTTGGCAATGAACAAACAACAACCAATAAGACACAGTGAGCCTTTGCTCCTCAGAGCTTACAATCTAATGCACGTCTACCAGTATGGAGTTGTAAACAACCCCTACATCGTTAACTGACCACAGACAGAACTGCTGTTCTATGGCTACAAATAAAAATATTCAGCTGTTAAAAAATAAAATAAAAAACATTTGGAGGTAAGATTGTGTGTGTATGATCCGACTATATCATAGCATTGACTGGCCTAAGTGCGGTGCCCAACTCGGTAACTCATGTCTGTCCGGCCATAAAAGCACAACTAGGTCAAAGATCACACGTGTTTAAATGCAAATCCTTTTAGGATTACAAATGTTTCAAGCATTCATGTGAATCGGGTCATACTGGTCCTTTTTGGGCTACAAACAGCCCTCAATACTTCCAAGATTCCTTCTCAAAATGGTTCTATTGGTCATTACGGTAACGAATCTTTGTGTAATTGTACTGTTGGGTAGTACAATAAATGTTATATACAATAGAGGGACATTTATCAAACAAACAAATACAAAATTATACACAAGTCTATCGGGAATCAGACTTCCTCTCATATGGCCAAGAGCTGGGGAAACCCAACCAGTAGGCCGTATGAGCTTGTGGGACAATCTATAATTAGGTATAAATATGGAGCCCCTATCTGCTGACACCAAGGAATTTGCCTTGCACGCAATAAAGGGACGGGGGATGATGGTGACATCATTGATCTAATATGGCCACATGACCATATTTGGTCAATGACATTGTCCTACTGTTTCCTTATGGCTATAACAGCCTCCGCTCTTCTGGGAAATAATTTTGGAGGGTGTCTGTGAGAGTGTTTGCCCATCCAGCCAAAAGAACATTTGTGAGGTCATGTACCGATATTGAATGAGAAGATCTGGTTCACAAGGTGTCCAGTAGAACAATGACATGGCCATATTAGGTCAACGATTTCTTATTGGAATTGACCTAAGGTGGCTACATGGTCAGATTTGGTCAATGACATTGTCCTACTGTCCCCCCTGATCCCTTATGGCTATAATCACCTTTGCTCTTCTGAGAAGTGATTTTGGAGGGTGTCTAAGGGAATTTGTGCCCATCCAGCCAAAAGAATATTTGTGAGGTCAGGTACTTATATTGGATGACAAGATTTGGCTCAATGTATTTAGTAGGACGTCACTGACGTAATATGGCCATATCAGGTCAATGAAGTCCTATGGGGATGATGGTGACATGGCCACTAATATGGCCACATTTGGTCAATGAAATTGTCCTACTGCTCCCTTATATCTATATCCACCTCCACTCTTCTGGGAATAGATTTTTGGAGGGTGTCTGTGGGAATTTGTGCCCACCCAGCCAAACAAACGTTTGTGAGGTCAGGTACGGATATTGGATGAGAAGATCTGTCTCACAAGGTGTTTAACAGAACAATGACATTGACTAAATATGGTCAATGATGTCCTATGGGGATGATGGTGACATTTACCTAATATGGGCACGTGGTAATATTTGGTCAATGACATTGTGCTACTGACCCCCCTGCTCCCTTGTGGCTATAATCGCCTCTGCTCCTCTGAAAAGGGATTTTGGAAGGTGTCTAAGGGAATTTGTACCCATCCAGCCAAAAAAATATTTGTGAGGTCAGGTACTGATATTGGATGACAAGATTTGGCTCAATGTAATCAGTAGGACGTCATTGACCAAATATGGCCATATCAGATCAATGAAGTCCTATGGGGATGATGGTGACATCATTGACCTAATATGGCCACATTTGGTCAATGAAATTGTCCTACTGCTCCCTTATATCTATATCCACCTCCACTCTTCTGGGAATAGATTTTCGGAGGGTGTCTGTGGGAATTTGTGCCCACCCAGCCAAACAAATGTTTGTAAGGTCGGGGACGGATATTGGATGAGAAGATTTGACTCACAAGGTGTTCAGTAGTACAACGTCCTTGTCCAAACATGGCCATATTAGGTCAATGATGTCCCTATCTTGCCTGCCCTTTTGTTACACGTGTGGTGAATTCCTTGATCGTAGCAAATTGGGCGGCGGCCCAGAATAATGACAGTTTTCCATTGGTTAAGGCCGAACCTTAGCTTAACCTTAATATGGATGAAGCTGAACTCTTAATAATTCTGACACATAATCTCTCTGTTTAGCATTGCCCTGCTATAAACAGCATTGGTAAACCTCCCCAAAATTCATTTATTTCCATGTTTCTTTATCTTATATCTGTTAGTACTGGAATGTTAAGTTGAAGGATTTTGGCACATAAGTTTGGCCTTCCGTGTAACCAATGTGGCTGCTCACAGTTATTCTATGGAATTTCACATTCATTTGAGTTTTTATATATCTGTATTTAAGTGAACCTGTCAGGTGACCAAACTAACAAAACAGGCTTGGTTATTCCCATCCGTATACATGAGGCCTAAAGTAAATAAAAGGTCCGGTTATTAGTTACACAGATCAAGGTTATTCACAGGAAGATGTAAAAGTTGCCATATTTCTCGAAATGTAGCCTATCCAGTCACCAAGAACCTGTGACATCATCCAGCCATAAGGCACAATGTGTGACAAGTACCTAGAGAACGGGAGGGATAATTGTTCAGATACAAAGAGCCTCCCCGGGGTCATGTAGGTGACAATGGTTTATGGCTTTCTATATAACACTTAGAGCCGGTTCACACTGGGGCGACCTGGGATCCGACTTCAAGACACCCCAAGTCGCGCAAATGAATGGAAGTGAATGGAGCCGTCTTAATGCACACTACTGCAGTCGCTCCGACTTGAGAAAAGGTTCCTGTACTACTTCAATCTGACTTGTAGGCGACTTGTACCCATTGATTTCAATGGAAGTTGCCTCCAAGTCGGATCCCCGTTCACAGTGAGGCAACTTTACAGGAAGTCGCTCCAGTGTGAACCTGTTCTAAGGCAAGCTCCTCCCTCCCACAGGGGAACTCCACGCCAAATTTTAAATTAAAAAAACGGCGTGGGTTCCCCTCCTGGAGCATACCAGGCCCTTAGGTCTGGTATGAATTTCAAGGGGAACCCCCTATGCCGGAAAAACGGCATGAGGTCTCCACCCAAATCCATACCAGACCCGTATCCGAGCACGCAGACCTGCCGGTCAGGAAAGGGGGTGGGGACGGGCGAGCAGGCCCCCCCTCCTGAACCGTACCAGGAGGCATGCCCTCAACATGGGGGGGAGGTGCTTTAGGGCAGGGGAGGGCCCGCTCGCCCGTCCCCACCCCCTTTCCTGACCGGCCAGTCTGCGTGCTCGGATACGGGTCTGGTATAGATTTAGGTGGGGACCCCATGCCGTTTTTTCGGCATAGGGGTTCCCCTTGAAATCCGTACCAGAACTAAGGGCCTGGTATGCCCCCTGCCCCAAAGCACCCCCCCCCCCCATGTTGAGGGCATGCCTCCTGGTACGGTTCAGGAGGGGGTAGGCACTCGTCCGTCCCCACACCCTTTCCTGACCGGCCGGTCTGCGTGCTCGGATAAGGGTCTGGTATGGATGTGGGGGGACTCCCACGCCATTGTTTCGGCGTAGGGGGTTCCCCTTGAAACCCATACCAGACCTAAAGGCCTGTTATGCTCCTAGAGGGGGAACCCATGCCGGTTTTTTATTTCAAATTTGGCATCGAGTTCCCCCTCCGGGAGGCGACTTCAAGTCGTGTTGTAAGTCGCGTTGTGATTCATACTCAAGTCTTGTCCAAGTTGCCTCCAAAAGTCGCGCTGAAAGTCATGATGCCCCTGTGTGAACCGGCTCTTAGAAATTTGTGCAAAAAGTGGTTAAAAAACAAAGCCAAATATATAGACAACTAAAACCACTTTATAAATGCAGTGACACCGATGTACATAAAAATACAAACATTCTATACATAAAATCATTTGATTAATTTTTCGATTTGAAATGTATGGACTAAGTAACACTGATCTCATAAAAAAAACAAGAGTTTGCCGAATGTTTCCTGTGCTTTGCAGGGGAATGTAACAGCTGCACTTTAATGGCGGCCCAACCAGCTGCATACTTCATCTTCCCTCCAATCTGTTTAGATGCCATTAAAGTGACACTAAAGGTTCAGTTTTTTTTTTAAATAAAAAACATCTCATACTTACCTCCACTGTGCAGTTATTTTTTCACCATTTTTTTTTGCACAGAGTGGCCCTGATTCTCCTGTTCTGGGGTCTCATGGTGGCTCTCGTGGCTCCTCCCCGCAATAGATAACCCCCTCTGAAAGCACTCTCCCGAGGGGGTTACCTTGTGGGCGCGCTCCCGTGTCATACACTTGGCATCCATAGCCGCCAAGTGTATCCGTTCCCGCCTCCGACGCTTGCATCATTGGATTTGATTGACAGCAGCGGGAGCCAATGGCTGCTCTGCTATCAATCTATCAAATGAAGAGCCGAGAAGCCTTAGCGAACGGAATGGAAATTCAGGGGTCAGGTAAGTAAAAGGGGGGGGGGGGCTGGAGGGCCGGACGCTGCAAGGTGTTTTTCACCTTAATGCACAGGTGTCAAACACAAGGCCCGCAGGCCGAATCCAGCCCTCCAGGCCATTTCATGTGGCCCTCGCTCCCCTCCTGCAGCTGCAGAAGAGCTCCAGCCCTCCTCTTATGCGCACCGGGACCCTTCGGGGTAAGACCGCGCTATATTAAGATATCTCTCGACTCAACTCTGGTTCTCCTCCAGACCCTGTACTTTCTGCTTTCAAGCAATGCATCCAGCTTCTTCCCAGCAGCAGCATAAGGAAAAGAGAGGTGTAAGCGAGAGTGGGGGACTCAACTTCTGATGGTGGGGTGAATCTTGACATCTAATGTAAGGAGAGGGGATGTGCTTGACATCTAATCTTACAGATAGAACCGGCCCTTTTAGGGGAATCATAATGCTGATGCGGCCTACAATGAAATTGAGTTTGACACCCCTGGCACATTTTTCATGCTGCTCCTTCCTCCCCTGGAGCATCGGAAGGTAAAAGAAAAGTCATGTGTGCATGGAACCTTAGTTGTGAATGGGACTTACACAGCAAGTGACCGGGAGCATACACGGCGAGTGACCGGGAGCATACACGGCGAGTGACCGGGAGCATACACGGCGAGTGACCGGGAGCATACACGGCGAGTGACCGGGAGCATACACGGCGAGTGACCGGGATGATACACGGCGAGTGACCGGGAGCTTACACGGCGAGTGACCGGGAGCTTACACGGCGAGTGACCGGGAGCTTACACGGCGAGTGACCGGGAGCTTACACGGCGAGTGACCGAGAGCTTACATGGCGAGTGACCGGGAGCTTACACGGCGAGTGACCTGGAGTTTACACAGCGAGTCTTCCTGCCCCATGTGACAGTACTGGGTGCCTGAGCAGCCAATCACCAGTCACCTTACAGGGAAAGGAAGTAACTCATGTGTTCCTTTGTAATAAAAACACTGCATATTTTTTTTTGCTTCCAGAATAGAAGGGAAGGTGAGCATGTGCAGCTGGTTAGGCCTCTATGTGCCACTATGAACTATTCTTGTTGAGCTAGAAATCAAGCCGTCAGATTACAGATCATTTTTTTCCCTCTGTAGACAATTGCTCTTAATTGCTCGCTGTGATATAAACTTTGCATGGAGAACGAATGCACAGTATTATATCAAAGTGAACCTGTCAGAATGGCTGCTGCCTGGCACAACCAAGACTGTCCTCCGGAGTGGTGGCTGCCACTGCTTGACTCCCAGAAGAAGTGCCAGTTCTAAAGATAGTGTGTCACGTGACGTGATACTGCAGAGAAATGCTCTGTAACTGGCACCTCTCCCAGGAGCCAGCCATGGCAGACACCAAATTTATGTGACAGGTAAACGGCCATCTTGACAAGTTTCTTTGAAGCTGAACTCCATCCAAACAGCCCGAGATATAGATATGTGAAGTGTTTTGCCTTAAAAGGAATGTGAGATTGTGTTGAGCCACGTTCGTGATTTACACAACCCATGCCACACTGAATAGCCAGCAGGGCAAAACTACTTCCTCTGGTGCCAACTACATGGCCAAAATCTGACCCTCGCTAAAATGCAAGAAAAAAAAAATATCGGTTTGCTTCTCTCAGAAGTGAGATGTCCTCACTCATTAGGACACTAGCAAAAAACATGATGGGAGCAAGAGGGGTTAAAGGGAGCCAAACGACGCCAATTGGCGCTGTTCGGAAATGGGCCGTTCCTAAGCCTAAGGTCGTTTGCGCTGTCCTCAGACCTTTCCGTGTGTTCCCGAGGCTCTCCGGTGCCCCCCACCTCTGGCTGCATGCGGTACTGCATGCCATTGAAGTCAATGCGGAACTAATTATTTTCGTTTCCATTGACATCAATGGGGAAACTCGTTTTGATATGCGAGTACTTTGGATTACGAGCATTCTCCTGGAAAGGATTGTGCTTGTAATCCGAGGTTCCACTGTATAAGCTTTAAGGCTTGGTATACAAGGCGCTCAGTGCTGCCAGCTTTGCCAGTGCAATCCCGGTAGAGAAAGCTCCAGGGTGGCACCGTTTAGTCACCCTGCCAAGCCTGGGGTGGCCTGATACCTGCAGACCATTTTATTATTAGACTGTAACAGGAGGGCCCGTGGGACACAGAAGCTCTTACAAAGTATGAGCCAGGAAATAATAGACATATGTTGGATTGCTTTACCATGGGTGAGAATGTCTGACTAAAAGATGTGTATTGAGGGGGCTCGTTAGGGACCATTGCATAATGTTGTGGGTGGAGTTGAGTCATTGTTCATTCTTGGTTACTGACTGTATATAAAGAGCCTGGTTTTCTCCTTAAAGAATCTATTTGTTTTGAACCTCAAACAGAGCTGTGTCTCGTTTCTGGGGGAATACGTATGGGTCGTGTTGAGGGGGCTCGTTAGGAACCATTGTATAATGTTGTGGGCGGAGTTAAGTATTGGTTCATTCTTGGTTACTGACTGTATATAAAGAGCCTGGTTTTCTCATTAAAGAGTCTATTCGCTTTGAACCTCAAACAGAACAGTGTCTCGTTTCTGGGGGAATCCGTATGGGTCGTGTTCGCCGGATTGTGGAGTGTCGATAAGCTGTCTTGGGTTCGGAATGGAATATCTTAAACGGCGTTAATCCCTGTCCCATTTGGGGTTCCGTTACATAGACTATGGCACAATGAAGTATATGCTTCAAGGAACATGTGTACTACGCTGTTTGGCCCCGGTTGGCTTGTTAGCGCCCCCTCTTGAAGCCCATGTATACCTCTTCTCCAGTGACAATGCACCTTCTCCAGCGACAAAGGTGGAGACATTTTCAGTTCTATGATAAACAAATCTTCATCTAAATGAAATTTAGAATAATACTTCACCATTCACGGTGCACAGTGACACGGAATCGAAAATTATTTGGCACAAAATGTCGTATTCCAAAACTTCAAGTGCATAAACATGATCGGGGATGTTGCACAAGGTAGTGTGCAGAGCATCAAAGTGCAGGAACCCATAGCAACCAAAATCCCCTCAACTTCTGTCAGTCTGGAGTCGGGACAGAGAGACGAGGTCCGGTTTCTATGGATTTCTGAAGGTTGCCTGATTTTTGGCACAGATTTTGTGTAGTCAGCACATTAGCAAAACAGACATTTCCAGCATGAAAAAGAACCACGTGACACAATACATTTCATGTTGGGGTAAAGTGGAAACTCAAAGAGTGAAGGTTTGCTATGCAGTAGGGAACATACAGAAATGTGAATTGTGCTTAAAGCAATACCCTGAAAAACCTATCTTTTGTTCTAAATTCCTCCTAAAAAAAATAAGCAATGCCCTTCCTGTGCCTACAGCCTCTGCAGTGTGAGATTATCTAAGGCAAGGCTTCCTCTGACTGCTAGTCTCACCAGGTTTGATGATGTCACCACTGTGCTGCTCGCGGTTCTCCTTGCTGGAGAGGAAGCTGTACCTGAGGAGCTGCAGTGCAAGGATCTCCCTGCTTCACCAATTCTGTAGATATGTCCTTCCTCTGCCTCTTCATCATTTTCTCACTCGTCATCAGGGAGGTAGTTCTAACATAAAGGGGCAAAGCAATGCCTTTGCCAAGATGGCCACCACCACACAGCCTCACAGTGCAGAACAATGTGTGGTAAAGCTGGCCATACACCAGTAGAAGTTTCCTCAAATATTCACATGGAAATTCCAAAAATTGTTCTTCAGAGCATCTGATCTGGCCATCATTTTTTAATCAAGTTGTTGACTTTTAATAAATGGACACTTACATGTCCAGGGTGCCCGCGATGTTGGCAGCTGAGGCCGATCAATCACTGGGCTCTCGGCTGCCCCCGCCACCATCCTCGATGAGGGAATTAGGAAATGAAGCCTTGCGGCTTCACTTCTCGATTTCTAACTGCGCATGTGCGAGTCACGCTGCGTGACCTAACTGGTCCCCCGCTATCTTCTGGGACCTGTGTGTTTCCCAGAAGACAGCGGGGGGGGGGGACAGGAAGGGGCGTGACTCTCGCGGGAGTCTATGCCCGGAAGTGGGTGCAAATACCTGTATTATACAGGTATCTGCACCCCCCCTGAAAGATGCCAAATGTGATACCGGAGGTGGGGAGGGTTTGAAAAGTGGAGGTTCCATTTTTGTGTGGACCTCTGCTTTAAGGTTACTTTCACACCGAGGCATGTTACAAGTTTTGGTGCTAAAAATAGCGCCTGAAAAGCACCTGTAAACTGCCTCTTCTGCTTTCACACTGGGGTGGTGCACTTGCAAAACAGAAAAAAAAAGTCCTGAACGCAGCATCTTTCAGGCGGTGTGGGCGAGCTGTATTTAGCGCTCCCACGCCGCCACGCCACGCCATTGAAATTAATGGCCAGCACTGGCGAAGAGCCTGCAAAGCGCTTCAGCAGTGGTGCTTTTAACACTTTTTCAGGCACTACCGGGGTTAGAAGCACCTAGCGGCCAAAAAGCGCCACTAAAACGACGGTAAATCACCGCTAAAAATAGTGGCGCTTTACCGTTAACGCGGCCAGTGCCTCAGTGTGAAAGTGCCCTAACAGTTTAAAAAAACAGTTATATACCTGCCTCTCAACCAAACTGTCAACCATCAAATGGCTGGCGTCATATCCGATCACATGTGCAGCACCATGCCAGCTGAAGATCAGCCAAGAGGCCAAGATGGCAGCTTCCTTGGCTGAAAACGATGGGAAGGTTTAGTTCCACTTTAAGCCAGTAATGGGGAACGGATCAGCAGCAGGGAGACCACAGACAATACTGGTGACTAGTCCTTCCATAGCACAGGTCCTCCTCTATAGTTATGGGGTTATGTTCAAGGTTAGGTTTACGGGGTTATATCTAGGTGAAGGGACAGCAAGTGACTAGTACTCTTTTGGGAATCGCTAAACTTATTTTTAGCCTAATTAGCATGTGAAACGAATAACACAGTAAAAATGCACAAAAATGACCTGAGCCAAAATTTACGCACGCACAGTAAAAATGACCTGGGCCATCTCTGTTAAAAAAAAAAAAAAATTACCTAGGCCAAAATTTACACACACAGTAAAAATGACCTAGGCCAAAATGTACGCACACAGTAAAAATGACCTAGGACAAAATTTACGTACATGGTAAAAATGACGTAGGCCAGAATTTACGCACACAGTAAAAATTACCTAGGACAAAATTTACACACACAGTAAAAATGACCTAGGACAAAATTTACGTACATGGTAAAAATGACCAGGTCCAAAATTACGCGCACAGTACAAATGACCTAGGCCGAAATTTACGCACATGGTAAAAATTACGTAGGCCAGAATTTACGCACACAGTAAAAATGACCTAGGACAAAACTTACGTTCATGGTAAAAATGACCTAGTCCAAAATTTACGCACATGGTAAAAATGACGTAGGCCAGAATTTACGCACACAGTAAAAATGACCTGGGCCAAAATTTACGCACACAGTAAAAATGACCTAGTCCAAAATTTACGCACATGGTAAAAATGACCTAGTCCAAAATTTACGCACATGGTAAAAATGACGTAGGCCAGAATTTACGCACATGGTAAAAATGACCTAGGCCGAAATTTACGCACACAGTAAAAATGACCTAGTCCAAAATTTACGCGCACAGTAAAAATGACCTGGGCCAGAATTTACGCACACAGTAAAAATGACCTGGGCCAGAATTTACGCACACAGTAAAAATGACCTGGGCCAGAATTTACGCACACGGTAAAAATGACCTAGGCCAGAATTTCTTCAGCCAAAACTTTTACCCCAAAATCAGGCAAACCAATATTCAGAAGCTGAAAGCCAACAGCCCGGGGGGGGGGTTACTGCGCTCGCTGTTGTTACTCCTGAAGAACGTGATCTCGGAAGCTAGTAAAGCATTATGGGAAATGCTGTTTTGCCGTCACGTGACCCAAGTCTTTGTAAAACAAGGATAATTGTAACAAAAAAAAAAAAGTGACTGGACGGTTCACTTGTCAAACTTAGTCCTCCATTCACCTAAAATGTACCTTACCTTCCATTAAAACACGACTAGAAAGTCACAACTGAAAAACAACCGCTGTGGCCAAGTGGAAATGAACACGTCTGGAGGCAAGAAGAGTCCCCCTTCCGCCCCCCCGGCGGGGGGAGTCGGCGTTGACCAATAAGAAGAGACACTAGAACAACAAAATTCTGTCCCGCCTTCCAGATTTCGCTTACTTCACGGTGGCTTTACGTAACAATCTGTAAACATTGAAAGTTCTGTTCTTGAAGACCCTGGTGAAATACTTTGTGTAGGCCGGAGAATCTTTCTTTATTTCATCGCAGAAGCGGGGGAAGGGAGAAGGCTGCAAATCGGGGTCGTTGTCCCCGGGACCATCCATTGTCTGGGTAAAGAAAGAAAAAAAAGGGTTTGGTGATCAGCAACACGGTATCCTCATGCCAATACTTACAAGATAAAAGTAGAATAAATGGCCCGTCTCGGTTAGGATAGGCACATGGATGAAAACCTCTATTGTGGGATTTTTAAGGCAACAAAGCAGAAAATTCTAATGGAAAAAAATTATTTATTATAAAAATATATAGAAAAATTAATTCATTGGAAATTCCAACATTTTACATGAAATATTAACCACTTGCTGCCGCCCGTATGACTTTGTACGGCCGCAGTGTGGATGCCAATTGCCGGGAGGCCATCTATATCAGCCACTGGGGGGCGCGCGAGCCAGCGGTGGAGCGAACCTGTCCGCCACATCACTGAGATGCCGATGCGGGTGCCTGGCGGCCGCGATGTCCTCCAGGCACCCGCGATCGGCAGTTACACAGACAAGGAGGTGGAGCTCTGTGTGTGTAAACACAGAGCTCCACGTCCTGTCAGGGAGAGAGGAGACCGATGGTGTGTCCCTTGTACATAGGGACACAGATCGGTCACCTCCCCCAGTCAGTCCCCTTCCCCCACAGTTAGAAACACCATGCAGGGTACACATTTAACCCCATCCTCTCCCCCTAGTGTTAACTCCTTCCTTACCAGTCACATTTGTACAGTAAACAGTGCATATTTATAGCACTGATCGCTGTATAAATGTGAATGGTCCAAAAAATGTGTCAAAATTGTCCGATGTGTCCACCATAATGTCGCAGTCCCAATACAAATTGCAGATCGCAGCCATTACTAGTAAAAAAAGTAATAAAAAATAATTATTCTGTCCCCTATTTTGTAGGCGCTATAACTTTTGCGCAAACCAGTCGCTTATTGCGATTTTTTTTTTTTTTTACCAAAAATAGGTAGAAAATTTCGTATCGGCCTAAACTGAGGAAAAAAATGTTTTTTTATATGTTTTTTTGGGATATTTTTTATAGCAAAAAATATTTTTTTTTCAAAATTGTCGCTCTATTTTTGTTCATAGCGCAAAAAATAAAAACCGCAGAGGTGATCAAATACCACCAAAAGAAAGCTCTATGTGTGGGGAAAAAAGGACGCCGATTTTGTTTGGGAGCCACGTCGCACGACCGCGCAATTGTCAGTTAAAGGGACGCAGTGCCGAATCGCAAAAAGGGGCCTGGTCCTTTAGCTGCATAATAGTCCGGGGCTGAAGTGGTTAACACTGATTATTCAAGTGACATGAAATGAATTCTGTATTCTCACATGGTCATTGTTGATATCCAGCAGATCTCGTAGACGACATCCTCTCCCGTGTCTCCTCTCATAACATATACTGTCCTCTAATATGACGTAGTCCGTGCCGAACGACCTCAGGACGCCATGTATATCTTCTGGGGATCTCTTCGCATACACCTGATACACCTAAAAAGGACAGAATGTGACTGACAAACGGGACCTGGGTACAGTGCAGGGACTAAACACCACCCAGGACATGGTGGATGGGACTAAAGGGAAAACACTTACCTTCAACCTAACCCCAAGAAAATCACTCAGGCTGAAAGGTTCAGTACAGAGCTCCCTCTAGCAGATAATACACATATCTTTATATGTTATTAATTAACAAAAATATGGAACAGCAAAGATGCAAAAATGCTACATAAAAGTCAACACTATAATAACTACTCAAAATAAGTGTAAACAGAAGGATTGCCGCTCTCCCCCGATCAGCCCATGTAAACAGGAGGCTTCAGACGGCATGTCTGTGCCAAAACCATGCGCCCCTACCCGCGCGCTTCGTCCCACCAAATGGAGCTTTGTTGTAGACCCTATGACTAAGCCCCGGTTGGCAGGGTGAAACATGTCATAAGGGGCGTGGTTTTGGCGGAGACATGCATGCTGAGGCCGCCTTTCATCTTCTGTTTACTGATCACGAGAGCAGGGACATCTACACTAATGAGCCTTGTGGAGCAGTACAGGGTGCACCAGTCCCCCAGTCTTTCAGTGGATCCAAGGTACCGGCCCCTTTGCACTTCAGTGGCGCCCCAATCTTTGGTATTAGGCAGGGCCGATCCGCCCTATAGGCTCACTATGCAAGCCGCTTAGGGCCCCGCAAAGCTGCGGAGGGCCCCCCAAATTACTAGAGGCCCTGCCTGGTGAGAAGTATTTTCCAGCCCCTCACCCCGCTTCTCAACTCGTTGGCTGCATGGGAGAAGAGGTAAGAAGTCAGCACCCCACGCTTCTCAATTTAATGTAAGATGTCATTTTCGACAGCAGAACACCCCCTCCCCCTGCCGGCCGGGCCCCCCCCCCCCCCGCTTCTCAACTTTAATCTTTAGAGTCAGTTCACACTGGGGCGACTTGGGGTCCGATTTGAAGTCGCCTCAAGTCGTCCCAAGTCGCGCTGTCCAGAAAAGCAATGTAAGTGAATGGGAGCCGTCTTAATACACACTACTGAAGTCGCTCCGACTTCAATCCGACTTCTAGGCAACTTGTACCCATTGATTTCAATGGAAGTCGCCTCAGAAGTCGGATCATTGTCTTAACTGAAGCAACTTTCCAGGAAGAGAACATACATTTCTCAGCCAAACTCCTCCCCCTCCCTCCCCCAGAGCTGATTGTTGTCTGATTGGCCACTGGAAAGTCTCCTGTCCTGGATACGACTTCAATTAGTGTTGTAAATCGCCCCAGATCGCCCTGTGGTTCATGCTCAAGTCGTGTTGGAGTTGCCTCTGAAAGTCGTGTCGCCCCCCCCAGTGTGAACCGACTCTTAATGTGACATGTCACTGTCGGCAGCGCCACCATGTGACATGTCATTTTGCTTAGGGCCCCAGGGAGGGCAAGATCGGCACTGGTATTAGGTCACACTCAGAATAAGCGCTCAGTAAGAATACATTATGCTTTCCTTTTAATAATCCTAAAAGGTGAAGAATGACACATCCACAGCACAATGGTCCACCAACCCCTCCCCCCCCTCCCCCCATCAATGAACCTACCTGTTTAGTCCTGTCCCTGAGGGACTTGTCCTCATAATGAGGGTGATTGGTCAGAACTCTCCCAGTGCAAAGCTTTACCCCTGCCAGAAGCTGCATACTGCCTGCAAATACAGCATTCTTCGGGGTGTTTGACCTTAAAAAGGAAACAAAAGATCGTTACTAGAAATACATCAAGTTCCGATGTACTCGCCGCAACAGAATACCGATACTTTTTTTTAAATGTGTCCCCAAATGCAGCCATGTTCCCCCCACATATGCAGCCATGTCCCCCCACATATATCCAGCCATGTCCCCCCACATATTGCAGCCATGTCCCCCCACATATATCCAGCCATGTCCCCCCACATATATCCAGCCATGTCCCCCTACATATATCCAGCCATGTCCCCCTACATATATCCAGCCATGTCCCCCCACATATATTGCAGCCATGTCCCCCCACATATATTGCAGCCATGTCCCCCCACATATATTGCAGCCATGTCCCCCACAGATGCAGCCATGTCCCCCCACATATATTGCAGCCATGTCCCCCACAGATGCAGCCATGTCCCCCCACACATATCCAGCCATGTCCCCCCACATATATCCAGCCATGTCCCCCTACATATATCCAGCCATGTCCCCCCACATATATTGCAGCCATGTCCCCCCACATATATTGCAGCCATGTCCCCCACAGATGCAGCCATGTCCCCCCACATATATTGCAGCCATGTCCCCCACAGATGCAGCCATGTCCCCCCACATATATCCAGCCATGTCCCCCTACATATATCCAGCCATGTCCCCCCACATATATTGCAGCCATGTCCCCCCACATATATTGCAGCCATGTCCCCCACAGATGCAGCCATGCATGTCCCTCACAGATGCAGCCATGTCCCCAACCCATAGATGCAGCCATGTCCCCCCCAGATGCAGCCATGTCCTGTCCCCCATAGATGCAGCCATGTCCTGTACCACCATAGATGCAGCCATGTCCTGTCCCCCATAGATGCAGCCATGTCCTGTCCCCCATAGATGCAGCCATGTCCTGTCCCCCATAGATGCAGCCATGTCCCCCCCCCATACCTAGTAGTGCTGCTGCCACGTTAATCAGCGTGCATTACAGGCAGCTTTCGTTTGTACTTGTAATCCCTGCCGCACCGAGTATAGACACTCCCCTTCTCGGGATTGGACAGATTCGTCGAATCCTGAGCAAGGGGGAGTGTCTATACACGGCTCCGTGCATAGACACTCCCCCTTGCTCGGGATTGGACAGATCGGTCACCTCCCCCAGTCAGTCCCCCCCCATAGTAAGAATCACTCATTAGGGACTTACATTAACCCCTTCCTCGCCCCCTTGTGTCAACCCCTTTCATTTACATGTATACAGTAAACAGTGCATATTTATAGCACTGTTCGCTGTATAAATGTAAATGGTCCCAAAAATGTGTCAAAAGTGTCCAATGTGTCCGCTATAATGTCGCAGTCCCAATAAAAATTGCAGATCGCTGCCATTACTAGTAAAAAAAAACATAATTATGTCCCCTATTTTGTAGGCGCTATAACTTTTGTGCAAACCAGTCACTAAACGCTTATTGCGTTTTTTTTTTTTTACCAAAAATACGTATCGGCCTAAACTGAGGAAAAAATAAATTTTTATATATTTTTGGGGGGATATTTATTATAGGAAAAAGTAAAAAATATTGAATTTGTTTCAAAATTGTCGCTCTATTTTTGTTTATAGCGCCAAAAATAAAAACCGCAGAGGTGATCAAATACCACCAAAAGAAAGCTCTATTTGTGGGGGGAAAAAAACGCCAATTTTGTTTGGGAGCCACGTCGCACAACCGCGCAATTGTCAGTTAAAGCGACGCAGTGACGAATCGCAAAAAGGGGGCAAGGTCCTTAACCTGCATAATGGTCCGGGTCTTCAGCGGTTAATTATAATGACTTTTTCCTGTCGGGTTTCACAAACTTTCTCACAGCCGTCCCTCCTGATAAAGCCCGGAGATGTCTTCTATGGGCCAGATTCAGGTAGAGTTGCGCTGGAGTATTTCGATATGCGCCGCGTAACTGTGAAGATGCGCCGTCGTTTCTATGTGGCCGTACCCACCAAACTAGATGCGACAGAAAACGGGCCATTTACGATCGGCTTAACTTTCCGACGCCAGAGTCTCGTCAGCGCATAACTTCGCTTGGCGCATCAGTCGCGCCTATGATTTCCCCTGCAAATATGCAAATGAGGGAGATTTCCCGATTCGCGAACGGATTAGCACCATACGCTGGCTACATGCGCCGTGCATATGTCGTCCGTCCATCGCAAAGTTATTTCTACAAATAGCTGCTTTATCTTTACTCCAGACGGCCACAGGTCAGCAGGAGAGCAGCTACAGCAGCGTTACCGACGATAAGAGCTAGCTGAGCACCCCCACTTGCAGGACAACACCTCTGTCCATGCTTGTCTGTCAACTTTTACAGCCATGGAGGAAGACATCATAGGTCTCCATAGCCGAGATGACGGCTGACAGCTCCTGGCCTTTAGAGTTCAGCTTTCTCCTGTGTGTTTGCGGGGAACGGGAGCAGCCATCTCAGAACAAAAGTAACTTCACTGCGGGGAGGGGGAACAGGATATACTTTAGTGCCGGAATGGCGCATCTACGGGCGCATTTAAACGTCCAACGGAACGCATTGCGCTGTCGTTTCCCGTGAAGTGGTGCCGACGGAAGTTGTGAGCATGCGCACAAGGGGGCCGAGTGAAGCCTCACTCACTGCGCATGCTCCGTGGTTGATGCGCTGAACGTAAGCCTCTGCGCTGGGCTCCGCCCATCATTTACATATGATCACACCCACTTCCACTTGCGTCGGGTTACGCCAGCGCATTTTCGTTACTCCGGCGCAAGTTTAGGAGCAAGTGCTATGTGAATAACAGTACTTGCGCCGAAAGTGTCGGCGGAGTAACGTAAATGAGAAACGTTACTCCAAAGTAAAGAAGCGCCCATCTACCTGAATCTGGCCCTATATATTCCATTTGTCTTTGTCAGTGTCCTCTGCAGAGCTCTAAGCCTCCTCATATGAACGGTTGGCTCATAAATCTCTTCCCGGTATTATAAACATGTCTGGCTCTGGTCCAGACATCTGTCACTGCGTGGCCCGGCTCTGATCGTTTGAAAGACAAATATGTGTAGGTTTCCTGTGCAGATTTACATTGGAGGGAAGGTAGCGCCTCGCGTTCTGCCTCCTCAGCACTTCTCTCCCGGACGGACGCAGATGATATAGAATACATATTACAGTTTTATTCCGGTTACATCCACTCCAACATCAACGGCTCTCCAGAGGACGAAACGCGCGAGGTATTAGCCAGCTTTAAATATGATGATGGTCTTAAACATCTTGTCACCGGAGCCGTTTATCATAAAAAAACATCAATAGTTATTTCAGAAAATCGCCGACAGCGGCTTTTTCACGTTTTCAAGGACGCTTCCTCCTCTGGCGAGCGGCCTGTGGATTAGCATTAAGCAGATGTGGTGCCATTCTTCAACTCCGCAAAAAGCTTGCGGGGCGCGAGGAAAACTACGCCAACGGCGGCGCCCTCGTCTCAGGCAGGAAAAAAAAAAAAGATGTGGATGGTTTTTGGGGACACGACGAGCCTCCATTATCATTTATCTGTGTAGATGCCAATAAAATTCACAGCGACAGCTGGAGAACGATCGATCGAGTCTTGTGGATGTGGGGCAATGCGGGCCGTTCTCCTACAGAGCCAGGAGTGTGCAAGAAATGCACTACGGGGGCCATTTACTAATACGGCGGAACCTCAGATTATGAGTATAATCCGTTCCAGGAGAATGCTTGTAATCCAAAGTATTTGCATATCAAAGCGAGTTTCCCCATTGAAGTCAATGGAAACGAAGATAATTTGTTCCGCATTGACTTTAATGGCATGCAATACCGCACGCGGACAGAAATGGGGGGCGCTGAAGAGCCTTGGAAACATCCGGAAAGGCCTGAGGAAAGCTCAGAAGACCTAGGCAAAGCTCGGAAACTGAGTGTCTTTCCGAGCATTTGCGAACGGCGCCCCCCCACCTCAGGCCAAACACGGTAATGTACACCGAGTTAGGGTTTTTTCAAAATACAGCGCTCCTATTGCGAAACCCCCGTTAACCGCAATCCAAGGTTCCACTGTACTAGTTTGGTGCAGCTGTGCATGGGAGCCAATCAGCTTCTGACTTCAGCTTGTTCAACTAATCCTTGACAATAAAACCTGGAAGCTGATTGGTTTCTGTGCAGAGCTGCACTCTCCAGTATTAGTAAATCTACCCCTATATTACCAAAAGTATTGGGACGCCTGCCTTTACACGCACATGAACTTTAACCACTTGCCGACCAGCGCACGACTATATACGTCGGCACAATGGCACAGGCAGGCAGATGGACGTATATATACATCCTCTTTAAGAATCGGCATTATGGGCGTGTGCACATGCTGTAAGACCCGTGAGTCCAACCGCAGGTCCCGTGGACTCGCTGTCTGCGGGGATACCCGCGATCGTCTCACGGAGAGGAAGAACGGGGAAATGCTGATGTAAACAAGGCATTTACCCATTCTTCCTAGTGACAGGACACTGATCACCGCTTCCTGTAATCAGAAGCGCTGATCAGTGTCGTGTCACACACAGCCCATCCCCCCTACAGTAAGAATACATCCCTAGGACACACTTAACCCCTTTAGCGCCCCCTACTGGTTAACCCCTGTACTGCCAGTGTAATTTATGCATGCTATGCATACTAGCTGATTATGCCTTTGTCTTGCAGGTTTTTTTCCCCATTTTGGGGGGGGGGGGGGGGGTAGGTTTACTTCCCCTTTAACATTGGGTGGAAATTCTTGACCAGCTTGGCATCACACGGCTCCAGGAACATTTAACATTGGCGTATATGGAAATTCTTGGCCAGCTTGGCATCGCATGACTCCAGAAATATTTAACATTGGCGCCTATAGAAATTCTTGGCCAGCTTGGCATTGCACGGCTCCAGTAACATTTAACATTGGCGTCTATGGAAAATGTTGGTCAGCTTGCACTGCTCCAGTAACATTTAGCATTGGTGTCTATGGAAAATCTTGGTCAGCTTGGCATGGCGCTGACCGAAATTGCAATACGTATGCAATAGTATGCTATGCATACTAGCTGATTATGCCTTTGTCTTGCAGGTTTTTTTTTTCCTCTTTAACATTGGCGTCTATGTAAATTCTTGGCCAGCATGGCACGGCTCCAGTAACATTTAACATTGGCATCTATGAAAAATCTTGGCCAGCTTGGCATTGCACGGCTCCAGTAACATTTAACATTGGTGTCTATGGAAAATCTTGGTCAGCTTGGCATGGCGCTGACCAAAATTGCAATACACTGCACATGTGCGAGATCGGCAGGTGCATGCTGGGTAGCCAGGAAGGACACTTGTGGCTTCAGATGCCCAGGCTGGAGATGGCCGTGCTGTGCAGAAACTTCACATAGTAAGAAAACAATGCTGCACAGATAGAAAACTGGGCATAGTTCAGAGCATACCTTTGTAATATTGCACAAGGCATGAGTATTCTAGGGGTATTTTTATCTTAAAAGTCATATTTCGGCCGGAACTCACGCTTTAACTCTCTAGCACATGGGTGCTCAACCTGTGGCCCTCCAGCTGCTGTGGAACTACAAGTCCCATCATGTCTCAGCCTTTGGAAGTCATATTTGTCACTGTCAGCCTTGCAATGCCTCATGGGACTTGTAGTTCTGCAACAGCCGGAGGGCCACAGGTTGAGCCCCCATGCTCTAGCACCTACAATGGAAATATGGCTTGTGATTGGTCGGTTTTCGTTGCCCCGGAGGGGAGATATGATGGCGGAGGGATGAAGTCAGAACACTTTGGGTAATTTAGGAGAGAGGAGACAGAGACGGCTACTTACTTGATCCAGCTCATTAACTGCACAGTGTCAGGATCATAAAACTCCCGCAGTTCCGAAAGCTCCTGAAGAATTCTTGGCCAGAACTGAAACACATAAAATATGACGAGATTTCACAAGATCTCCACTACATTTATTAAAGCGAAAGTTTAATCTACTTATATTTTGGCTTCCCTGCTTCCCACTTTCTATTCTCATCACCATGCTAAAGAACGTTTCCACTTTTCTTACACTTCCTATTTGAGACCCATTGATGACATCACCGGGCCTCAGTGCTTCTGTATTCAATGCAGGCAGATCATGATTGGTGGGAGGGGCAGGGGGCGGAGTGACCATTCGGGCACTTGGGCACTGCCCCGAGGGAGTTTGTTATGTTTTTCGGTTTGTGCCGCTCAGATGTAGCGGTTGCCCCGCTATAATAAAAAAATAAAACCTCACCTTTAAGACCACGGAAACGACCAGAATCAATGACACCAAATATCGAATCCCATTGGCCTGAAATAAAATACAGAAAATTGTCAGCAGCAAAAATAGAAACAAGAATCGTTTTGTTCTTCCTCAAGGATCCCAACTACTTCCCACCCGTCCTCTGCACATATACGGTCGGGTGGGCGCTCTCTCCTTCTGAGTGGACGTTAAGGAACGCCCGTCAGGAGAGGGATCGCACGTGTCCGTGCCCGCGCAACGACGCAATCCCGATGCGCTCGTGTCACCCGGATACGGCGCATCTCTGATCGGCAGGAGGGCAATGCGATCGGCTCTCCTCTCCAGAAGTCGTCAGTGAGGAGAGGAGAGGGATCGCTGCAGCCGGCCTGTGATCAGTCAGTATGAGCTGTTTTTTACACACTGATCACCGGCCCAGTGTCCCCACGCAGTAAAAACACCTGTCCCCCACACATGCAACAGTAAAATCATATGTCCCAATGATCACCTGCACACATCTGTACGTGACACATCTGTACGTGATCATCTGCACACACCTGTACATGATCATCTGCACACACCTGTACGTGATCATCTGCACACACCTGTACGTGATCACCTGCGCACATCTGTATGTGATCATCTGCGCACATCTGTACGTGATCACCTGCACACATCTGTACGTGATCACCTGCACACACCTTTACGTGATCATCTGCACACATCTGTACGTGATCATCTGCACACACCTGTACGTGATCATCTGCACACACCTGTACGTGATCACCTGCACACACCTGTACGTGATCACCTGCACACACCTGTACAGGATCATCTGCACACATCTGTACAGGATCATCTGCACACATCTGTACGTGATCATCTGCACACACCTGTATGTGATCATCTGCACACACCTGTACATGATCACCTGCACACATCTGTATGTGATCATCTGCACACATCTGTATGTGATCATCTGCACACACCTGTACGTGATCACCTGCACACATCTGTACGTGATCACCTGCACACATCTGTACGTGATCATCTGCACACATCTGTACGTGATCACCTGCACACATCTGTACGTGATCACCTGCACACATCTGTACGTGATTATTTGCACACATCTGTACGTGATCACCTGCACACACCTGTACGTGATCATCTGCACACATCTGTACGTGATCATCTGCACACATCTGTACGTGATCATCTGCACACATCTGTACGTGATCATCTGCACACATCTGTACAGGATCATCTGCACACATCTGTACAGAATCACCTGCACACATCTGTACGTGATCACCTGCGCACATCTGTACGTGATCACCTGCGCACATCTGTACGTGATCACCTGCACACATCTGTACGTGATCACCTGCACACATCTGTACGTGATCACCTGCACACATCTGTACGTGATCACCTGCACACATCTGTACGTGATCACCTGCACACATCTGTACGTGATCACCTGCACACATCTGTACGTGATCACCTGCACACATCTGTACGTGATCACCTGCACACATCTGTACGTGATCACCTGCACACATCTGTACGTGATCACCTGCGCACATCTGTACGTGATCACCTGCACACATCTGTACGTGATCACCTGCGCACATCTGTACAGGATCATCTGCACACATCTGTACGTGATCACCTGCGCACATCTGTACAGGATCATCTGCACACATCTGTACATAATCACCTGCACACATCTGTACATAATCACCTGCGCACATCTGTACATAATCACCTGCGCACATCTGTACGTGATCACCTGCACACATCTGTACGTGATCACCTGCACACATCTGTACGTGATCACCTGCACACATCTGTACATAATCACACAAACCAATTATTATACACTTAACAGGATTTTTTTTTTACTAAAGACATGCAGCAGAATAAATTTTGGCTTAAATTTATGACAAAATTCAATTTTATTGTATTTCTTTTAAAATAGAAAGAAAATATTGTTTTTTTTCCCAGATTTCCGCTCTTTTTTTTGGTCTCCAAGTGGTGAAATTTAACCCGTAACAGTAACAGTAACCTCGGATACATTGCGCGGCCCCTCACTACATGTCACAGTGATGTCACAGTGATGTCATTGGTCCCTCTCATTATTATCTTAGTGATATCACTAGACAAATAAGTATATTCCCTGAAACAAAGTAACGGTCTCGCTTACAAAACGGCGGCCTCAATAGTATGAGAGCGGCAGATGAAAAGTTATTATCTAAGATTTCACTCCATCCATGGGAACTTTTCTATTCAAATGTTTTCACCATTTTCTGCAAAAGTAACCGAGACTACAGCTCTATACTGCCATCTAGTGATCACATCTCATATTACCTCATTACCATTTTTATTTATTCTTTGGTGTCTGGGAAACCTTAATAATGAGTATAGGGGAGAGCAGCAGCACTTCAACTCAACGGATTCTCTGCTTCCCCGAGCTGTGCTGGAGGACTGGCCCCTAAAAGTATTCTAAAAGCATTTTTTTTTCTTTTTAACAAACTTTATACTTACCTTTGTGTAATGGTTATGCACAGAGAAGTCCCGATTCCTCCTCTTCTGAGGTGCCCTGCTATTCCTTTCACAGACACCAATGATCGGACACTATTCCTCCCACTGACACCAATGATGGGACACTATTCCTCCCACTGACACCAATGATGGGGCACTATTCCTCCCACTGACACCAATGATGGGACACTATTCCTCCCACTAACACCAATGATGGGACACTATTACTCCCACTGACACCAATGATGGGACACTATTCCTCCCACTGACACCAATGATGGGACATTATTCCTCCCACTAACACCAATGATGGGACACTATTCCTCCCACTGACACCAATGATGGGACACTATTCCTCCCACTGACACCAATGATGGGACACCATTCCTCCCACTGACACCAATGATTGGACACTATTCTTCCCACTGACACCAATGATGGGACACTATTCCTCCCACTGACACCAATGATTGGACACTATTCCTCCCACTGACACCAATGATGGGACACTATTCCTCCCACTGACACCAATGATCGGACACTATTCCTCCCACTGACACCAATGATGGGACACTATTCCTCCCACTGACACCAATGATGGGGCACTATTCCTCCCACTGACACCAATGATGGGACACTATTCCTCCCACTAACACCAATGATGGGACACTATTACTCCCACTGACACCAATGATGGGACACTATTCCTCCCACTGACACCAATGATGGGACATTATTCCTCCCACTAACACCAATGATGGGACACTATTCCTCCCACTGACACCAATGATGGGACACTATTCCTCCCACTGACACCAATGATGGGACACCATTCCTCCCACTGACACCAATGATTGGACACTATTCTTCCCACTGACACCAATGATGGGACACTATTCCTCCCACTGACACCAATGATTGGACACTATTCCTCCCACTGACACCAATGATGGGACACTATTCCTCCCACTGACACCAATGATGGGACACTATTCCTCCCACTGACACCAATGATGGGACACTAATCCTTCCACTGACACCAATGATGGGGCACTATTCCTCCCACTGACACCAATGATGGGACACTATTCCTCCCACTGACACCAATGATGGGACACTATTCCTCCCACTGACACCAATGATGGGACACTAATCCTTCCACTGACACCAATGATGGGACACTATTCCTCCCACTGACACCAATGATGGGACACTATTCCTCCCACTGACACCAATGATGGGACACTATTCCTCCCACTGACACCAATGATGGGCGCTATTCTTCCCACTGATTTACAGTGCCTTGAAAAAGTATTCATACCCCTTGAAATTTCCCACACTTTGTCATGTTACAAAAAACGTAAATCACTGGAAGACACTAAACACCAACGTAAAACACTCTTGTCTAGGTGCGCGGTAACTCTAGAGGTCGGTATACTTACCCTCTGGGGTGTGTAGAAACGAACCAATCGCAACAAAATTCCCCAAATGTCCTTACTGGCGACTCCAAAGGAAGCCAAGACACACATGTGGGATGTCCAGAGATACTTCATTCTGTAATAAGAGGAAACGATTTATTAGTTTGCTATCCTGGGACACACGGCAGACATCACACAGCTCTACAGGAGGACAGATAGGGATTGAAACTCGTGTGTTTCAGCAGAGACCGGCCCGGGATTTGACCCCTGTATGGGCCGGCTGATTGTACCCAAGTTGATTCATCGATGGACTTTGGTACAACCAGCCTGTTGGATTTTTTACATTCCACCTACAGTAATCACTGTGTTCTGCCCGCCAGAAAGGCTCCCCTGCGGGGTTGGGGGCAGGGCCGCCATCAGGAATTATGGGGCTCCTTACACAGCTTCAGGCATGGGCCCCCTGCAGCAGAGAACGGGGGGGGGGGAGGGGAGGGGTGCTGCTGCCTGAAATTGGGAAGTGGGGGGGGGGCTACGAGTTGAGAAGCGGGGGGGGGGGGCGTGAATTGAGAAGTGGGGGGTGCCACAAATGGGGGGGGGGGTTGCCCTGGGGACCTCTGGGCTCCTTAAAAAAAAAAGCAAGAAACAAAAAAAAATTATAAAAAAAAAAAAGGGGGAAGCCATCCGGTTCCCTGGGGACCTCTGGGCCCCTTTAATAGTAAGAAAAAGGAAAGAAAAAAAAAATATATATATATAAAAGGGATGGGGGTTGCCATTCCTTTAATAAAAACAAAAATAAAATAAAAAATATATAAAAAAATGTTTTATATAAAAAAAAAAGGGGGGGGCATCCGGTTCCCTGGGGACCTCTGAGCCCTTTAATAAAAAGAAAAAAGAAATATATATAAAAAAGGGGGGGTTGCCATCCCTTTAAAAAAAAGAAAAAAAGAAAAAGGAAAAATATATATAAATTTTTTTATATAAAAGGGGGGGGGGGGGGGTTGCCATCCGGGCCCCAGGGGACTTCTGGGCCCCTTACAGGTGTAGTGCCTGTAGCCCCCTGAGGGCGGCCCTGGGGGGTGTCAGGGTTTCCCCCCTCAGGGTTTTTACTGTGTTGATGGGGGAATCGATCGATTTTCTTTCCTCCGATCTGTGGTGGAAGGAAAGAAAATCGAGTCATCTATGGGCTTCTTGAGAGTCAGACTTACCGCATTGTGCTGATAGCGAGACAACCGAACATCACGTTATGTACTAAATTATAAGCGACGTCCGCTCGGACAAGGGACGATCGATCTTCACTCCATTGCTTCTGTTTGCTGCCGGAGGAGATGCTGGAAAACAGGCAGAGTCACAATCCATCGCACACAATGAGGTTCATTTACTAAAGCTGGAGAGTGCAAAAATAAAAGTCCCTTCCGCATAGAAACCAATCAGCTCCAAACCCCCGCTTGTCCAATTAACCACCTCCATACCGCGCCTATTCTGGCACTTCTCTTCTTTATGTAAAAATCATATTTTTTTTGCTAGAAAATTACTCAGAACCCCCAAACATTATATTATATTATATATACACATATATATATTTTTAGCAGACACCCTAGGGAATAAAATGGCGATCATTGCAACTTTTTATCTCACACGGTATTTGCGCAATCATTTTTTAAACTACAGGAGAGTCGGAATGCTTTCTACGTTGCAGATAGAGAAAGGAGCTGAGTGTTAGTGGGCGTCCTGACTCTCCTGTAGTCCAAGGGAGGGGGCGAGCACGACACTCCACACCAGGGAGAAAGCCTCGCATTACTGTGTGGAGTTACAGACAGAAGAACAGGAAGTGAGGATTTCTCAGAAGAAATAAGGACATTTAAAAGCAAAATGGAAGGATGAGGTAAGTGAAGGAGGACTGCACTAAGGTAAAGGAAGATATTTAGGGACATTTTTTTTCCTTTACAACCCCTTTAAGTAGTAACATTTGATATAAATAACAAGCTGAAAGAAAGAAGCGGCAATGGCATCTCACCTCAACCTGCGGAACGTGACGATCGATGCTGCGATCATTAGGAAGGAAAGAACGAATAGAAAGGGGTGGAGAAGTAAGGAGTCGGCGAGTCTCTCGAACGTGTCCGATGGCAGCATCTGGAAGGGCTCCTCACACAGATACAGATTGGCATCGAAATCTCTGTGAAGGAGAAACAATTGATGAGTCTCGTGGTTTCTTGTGTTATAGTGAGAGCATCAAAATACAGAGAGGCTACAGATCTGTAGGGGCAGACGTGTGTGTTCAGGTCCTAAAATGTCTGGACAACATAAACAAAAACTTATGTGATACATCTCTAAAGAACACCTCCCCCCTCTCCTCATTTCCATAACATAAGAGGAAGGGCTGTCTTAATGAGAGGGCACACCTGGGCACTGCCCAGGGGCCCCAACTGCATGGGGGGCCCCCACACTTTCCCCAAAGCAGCTGGTCCTTGAGCCCACACTTTGGGGGCCCAATGATGGCACTGAGAGTGATAGATACACGGGGGGGCAGTCTGCCTCCTACCTACTTGATGTCTGTTTACCTGCACTGTCATCATTGTAGGGGCCCCAGAGCATTACTTTGCCCAGGGGCCCATGATGCTATTAAGACGGCCCTAATAAGAGGGAGGTATTCTGTAGTCCAGCAGGTGAAAATTGGGCAGGGATGACACTGCTTAAAAGAGTTGTAAAGCTTTGTGTATTTTCACCTTAATACATCCTATGCATTAAGGTAAAAAAAATAACTGGCAATCACCGGCCCCCCCGTTTTACTCACCTAAACCCATTCACCTGCTCGGCACATCCCTGGCATCCTCTTCTCTGCAGATTCCCTGCGTTAATTGGATAGATTGATAGCAGCGCAACCATTGGCTGCTACTTCTGTAAATCAAATCCATTGAAGCGGGTGCCGGGGGGTGGCGGGGGCGGGGGCCGAGTCATACACACGGTGTCTATGGACACGGGAGCGAGCCTGCTAGGTAACCCCCTCGGGAGAGCTCTTCCCCAAGGGGGTTATCTTAACTACTTGCCGACCTCCCGCCGTCATATTATGGCGGAACGGTGGCACTGCTACGCGGGAGCACGTAGCTCTACGTCCTCCCTTTAGCAGCTTGTAGGGCGCGCGCGTGCGCCCCCCAAGTCCAGCGCGCATGCCCGCCGGGCACCTGTGATCCCTCGTTACAGAGCGGGGAATGAGAGCTATGTGTGTAAACACAAAGCTCTCGTTCCTGTCAGCAGGGGAAACGCTGATCTCGTGCTCATACAATGTATGAACAGAAGATCAGTGATTTCCCCTAGTGAGTCCACCCCCCCCCATACAGTTAGAACACACCCAGGAACACACTTAACCCCTTCCCTGCCCCCTAGTGTTAACCCCTTTACTGCCAATGGCATTTTTATAGTAATCCAATGCATTATTATAGCATTGATCGCTATAAAAATGCCAATGGTCCCAAAAATGTGTCAAAAGTGTCTGATGTGTCCGCCATAATATCGCGGTACTGAAAAAAAATCGCTGATCGCCGCCATTACTAGTAAAAAATAAATAATAATAAAAATGCCATAAAACGACCCCCTTTTTTGTAAACGCTATAAATTTTGCACAAACCAATCAATATACGCTTATTGCGATTTTTTTTTAACGAAAAATATGTAGAAGAATACGTATCGCCCTAAACTGAGGAAAAAAAAATGTTTTTATATCTTTTTTGGGATATTTATTATAACAAAATGTAAAAAATATTGCATTTTTTTCAAAATAGTCGCTCTATTTTTGTTTATAGCGCAAAAAATAAAAACCGCAGAGGTGATCAAATACCACCAAAAGAAAGCTCTATTTGTGGGGAAAAAAGAACGCCAATTTTGTTTGGGAGCCACGTCGCACGACAGCGCAATTGTCAGTTAAAGCGACGCAGTGCCGAATCACAAAAAGTGCTCTGGTCTTTGGACAGCAATATGGTCCGGGGCTGAAGTGGTTAATGCAGGGAGGAGCCGAGAGAGCCACAGAGGGACCCCAGAAGAGGACGATCGGGGCCACTTGGCCACAAGCTGCACAGTGGAGGCAAGTATGATATGTTTGTGATTTAAAAAAAAAAATGAACTTTTAGACCTCTTTCACACTTTCTGATTGTTTTCAATGGGAAGGAATGGTGAAGGAGCAGTAAACACCCCGCTCCTTCACCGCTCCAAAGATGCGGCTAGCAGGACTTTTGGAGTGGTCCTGTTAGCGCACCGCTCCAGTGTGAAAGCCTTCGGGGCTTTCACACTGGAGAAACTGCAGCCACTGTTCCAGGTCGGTTTACAGGCGTTATTTTTAGTGCCATATCGCCTGCAAACCGCCTCAGTGTGAAAGGGGCCTAAGTGTCCCTTTAAGATTCCAATACAGCAGATTGTGCCGTCAGCTCAAGTAAATTTATATCTCACTGGATTTCTGGCAGGATTAACTGTTTTTTTTTTTTCTATACTTTTCTGTACTGAACTTTGAGCATTTTTAAAAAGGCAAAAGGGTGGAATATTTATGTTTTGCAGGTTGTACTGAATAGGTTATTTTTTTTAATATCACTTTAATATCACTTTGGTGTATAAAGTCTGAGGCGGTGTACACACGACTGAGGTTCTCGCTGGAAACCAGCGAAGACCTCGCTGGAAGCTGCATTCCAGCGAGGACCTCGGCCGTGTGTACACAGAGCGCTCGCCCCGCCCGTCGGGAATCCCGTCGAGCGAAAAGAGAGCACGCTCTCTTTTTGCTCCACGGCCCGCCTGGATGAAGGGCTGGTTGCCATTCCCGACGGGCGGGTCACCGATTTCGACGGCCGGCAGAGAACCTCGACGGGCGGAACGATGTGTTCTGCCCGTCGAGGTTCTCTGCCGCGTGTACGCGGCCTGAGAGCATCAAACGCACAGTCTGAGAGTTTAGAAGTGTTTAATATTAACGATGGTTCACAAAGAACAGCCAATGTGTTTCGGGGGCTCAAAAACCTCCAACTTCAGGGCTTTAGGTCACTGGAGCTGCGGCCACGTTGGCGGGAAAGTGCCGCTCGTTTTACCGTTGTTTTAGCGCCCCTTTTCAGCTGCTAGCGGGGAACTTTTAACCCCATAGAAGGGGTTAAACTCGCCCGTGTTGCGGCACTTCTGAATCGCTTTTCAGGCACGTTGGAAGCTCTGCCCATTCATTGTAATAAATATAAATCAACAAAAGGCCTTTACTATCGCTTTAATGTGACGGTATGAGCAGGATCAGTATGACAAATATGCATTGGCAGGGAGCACACGGCAATAGAATGGCCAGCAAGGCGATTACCTGGTTTTAAAACCCAGTTTTGCTTCTATGAACTTAAAAATGTGTTCGTCTGACTGCAGATTCAGGACTTTCTGTCAGGGAGAAACAAATACAAAAAAAATTATAAAAGTATAAAAAAGGACAACTTTTTAATTAAAGGTACAGGATTAAAAAAAAAAAAAAAAAGCATATATAATGACAGATTTCTATGTACAGCTTGGAATTATATAGGCACATGGGGTCAGCCATGTTTTTCTTGATTACCGTATATATATATATATATACACTCGAGTATAAGCCAGGTTTTCAGCACATTGTTTTTGTGCCGAAAATGCCCCCCATGGCTTATATTCAAGTCACCTTTTTGCGTCTGATCTCCCGGACTTTGGGGACCCAGTACCAGCCGGCCATAGGTCCCCTGGACCCCAAACTTGGCACACATGTAGCCCCACTCTTCCTCTACAAGTGTGCAAAGTTTGTTGTCTGGAGGACCTACGGCCGGGCACCCCTTCCATAGACTCCCATGTTAAATGGTAATTTCTCTGGTGATTTTGGGGACCCGGTACTGGCTGTTCGTAGGTCCCCTGGACCCAAAACTTGGCACACATGTAGCCCCATTTCTCCTCTACAAGTGTGCAAAGTTTTTTTTCTAGGAAGGGGCCTACAGCTGGGGAGCACAAATTTTTCAAAGCTGGGCACCCCTTCCATAGACTCCCATGTTAACGTCAGTCTAGTCATGGGCACAGTGAGGCATGGGCACAGTGAGGCATGGGCACAGTGAGGCATCTAAAACCTCAAAGCGGAGTTCTCCAAAAAGTGTACCTGCTGACTTTCAATAATCAGACACTCACCTGTCCCGGGGGGTCCAACGATGCGGGTGTGCAATGCCCCGCTCCTCTCTGTGGCGCCGGCATCACTACGGTGGGCACCCAGCTGTGGCTTCACAGCCAGGCACGCACTGCGCATGCGTGACCCGCGCTGTGCGCCGTGAATGGCAGGGCAATCTTCTGGGACCTGTGGCGTGTCCCAGATGATTGCTGCGAGGAAGAGGGGGAGGTGAACTTTCTTCCAGCGCCGCAGAGAACCCGGAAGGAAGTGGGAAGGAAGAAGGGTATCCGCTCCCCCCTCCCCCAAAAAAAAAACAAAAAACAACATGCCAAATGTGGGGTCACCATCACTTAAAGTGGAAGTTTTTGGGGGAAACTCGGCTTTAATAATAATTGTCTCTTCTTTTTCCACTTTAGTCTGTTAACCACTTCACTTCCAGACCGCCCACTCTATATATATGTCGGCACTTTAAAAATGAATATCTCGGTAAGGGCAGCAGCTGCTGCCACAACCGAGGTATCCATCTTTTCAGCGGGCGGTCCGGTTTATGATGATGGTGGTCTCTGCAGCGGATTTGCGGCCCCCTCCCGCACCCTCCGCCGCTTACCGGAGGCAATCGGGTCCTTCTCATGCTAGGCATGAATACAAGTGAGGGGAAGATGTTCCCCACCCATCTCCATACCATAGCAGGGCAGAGGCAATGTCAAAACATCACTTCCGCCCATACCTCTTTAAAGGGCCAATTTTCTTTGTCATTTTTTCTAATGACAAAAAAATAAATTTGTATTGAATTTAAGTCCAAATATGAGATGTGACGTCTTTTTGACCCCCAGATCTCATATTTAAGAGGATCTGTCATTCTTTTTTCTATTACAAAGGATGTTTACATTCCTTGTAATAGGAATAAAAGTGATCACATTTTTCTTTTTTCTTTTTAAAACAGTTCTAAAATCTATAAAATAAAATAAATAAAAATGTTTAAAGTGCCCCGTTCCAACAAGCACGCACACAGAAGCGAACACATACATGAGCAGCGCCCGCATATGAAAACGGTGTTCAAATCACACATGTAAGGTATCGCCGCGATCGCTAGAGCGAGAGCAATAATTCTAGCCCTAGACCTCCTCTGCAACTCACATGCAACCTGTAGACATTTTTAAATGTCACCTATGGCGATTTTTAAGGGTAAAAGTTTGTCGCCATTCCACGAGAGGACGCAATTTTGAAGCGTGACATGTTGGGTATCAATTTACTCGGCGTAACATTATCTTTCACAATATAAAAATTGGGCTGACTTTACTGTTGTCTTATTTTTTTATTAAATAAAGTGTATTTTTCCCCCCAAAAATATTGAGCTTGTAAGGCCACTGCGCAAATACAATGTGACATAAAGTTTTGCAACAACCGCCATTTAATTTTTTAGGGTGTCTGGAAAAATAAATAAAAATATATAATGGTTCTAAGTAATTTCCTAGCAAAAAAATTTGAAATGATTTTAACTTGTAAACAAGTTTGATAAATAGGTCTGGTCCTTAAAGGGGTTGTAAAGGTACACGTTTTTTTTACCTTAATGCATCCTATGCATTAAGGTAAAAAAACATCTCACAGCACCGGCCCTCCCCGAGCCCCCGTTGTACTTACCTGACCGTTCGAATCTCCCGGGCGCGTCCACGTCGTCCTCTTCGGTTCCCAGCCTGGCCGTTGATTGGCTAGGCTGGGCGGATTGATAGCAGCGCAGCCATTGGCTAGCGCTGCTGTCAATCAGAGCGGATGACGCGGCGCGCCGGGGGCGGAGCCGAGTGATACAGTCGGCGGCTACGGCCGCCGCTGTATCACGGGAGCGCGCTCGCAAAAGCTTTCCTCCATGCGAGCGCCCTCGCATGAAGAAGGAAAGCTTTTGCGAGGAGGAGCCCAGACAGCCGCCGAGAGACCCCAGAAGACAGCTTTCCGGGCCACTCTGTGCAAAACGAACTGCACAGTGGAGGTAAGTATCACATGTTTGTTATTTTTTTTTTTAAAAAGCCCTGACTTTAGTGTCCCTTTAAGTCCTTAATAGACCGGATTTGATCTATTAACATCTCTATCTGCTCACCTTAACACACTTATTAATGATTGTAGCAAGGAGCAGAACGATCACTACATGGATGCCGATGTTCCAGAGTCTTCTCAGCAGACTGCCACTTCTAAGGTTTTTCTGAAAGACAACATAAATACATAAAACAACCAGAAATAAAATACGCAGCTCCATAGATTAGATGAAGAAAGTATCAAAAGTACAGAAAAACAGAATTACAATGATGGATAAAGAACAGCAGGGCGCGATCTGAGTGTAGTATGCGCGGTTTTGATGCAGTCTGGTGCATTTTTTTTCTTAACCTTAATAAAGGACATGTGTGTTAGGCCTCGTACACACGATCAAATCGATCTGCTGGAAACGGTCTGACGGACCGTCTCAGCAGACAGATTCGACTGTGTGTACGGGCAAACAGACGGATTTGGCCAGCCGACAGATTGGAAAGCATGCTTTGAAATCTGTCTGCTGGGAACCCGTCGACATGTCTTCTCGCACACGCGTCGAATGGATCCGACGCATGCGCGGAAGTGTTTTACTTCCCGGTGCGGTGACGTGGCGGCGTCAACGTCACCGCCACGTCAGCGCGCTGTCTGCCGGCAGGGATTTTGGTTTGATCGTGTGTACAGAGATCTAACCAATACATCCCAGCAGACAGATCTGTTCAAATCGGTCTGTCCGAGCGATTTGAACAGATGTATTTGCTCGTGTGTATGAGGCCTTAGGCCTCGTACACACGAGTAAATAGATTTGTTCAAAAAGGTCTGTCCGATCGATTTAAACAAATCTGTCTGCTGGCATTTTGGTTTGCTCGCGTGTACACACGAGCAAACCAAAATCCCCGCCAGCAGACGGCGCGGTGACGTGTCGGTGACGTTGACGCCGCCACGTCACCGCACCGGGAAGTAAAACACTTCCGCTCATGCGTCGGATCCATTCGGCGCGTGTGCGAGAAGACATGTCTGCTGGTTAGCGTACTAACCAGCAGACATGTCGGTCCGACGGGTTCCCAGCAGACAGATTTCAAAGCATGCTTTCCAATCTGTCGGCTGGCCAAATCCGTCTGTTTGCCTGTACACACAGTCGAATCTGTCTGCAGAAACGGTCTAGCAGCTTGTTTCCAGCAGACAGATTTGATCGTGTGTATGAGGCCTTAGGCCGTGTACACACGGCAGAGAACCTCGACGGGCAGAACAAATCGTTCCGCCCGTCGAGGTTCTCTGCCGGCCGTCGAAATCGGCGACCCGCCCGTCGGGAATGGCAACAAGCCATTCATCCAGGCGGGCCGTCGAGCAAATAGAGAACATGCTCTCTATTTCTGCTCGACGGGCTTCCCGACGGGATGCTCGCCGAGAGCGTACACACGGCCGAGGTCCTCGCTGGAATGCAGCTTCCAGCGAGGTTCTCGCTGGTTTCCAGCGAGAACCTAGGTCGTGTGTACGCCGCCTTACAGTGCATTTTGCAAATGAGAAATCGAAGTAAACGCCACCCAGTCGTGTCCTAGCATAATTCTGGTGTATCTTGTTTGTGAATACAAAACAATGATACGCCGGCAAGATTTTCGAATTATGCCGGTGTATCTGCAGATACACCGGCGTAATTCTTTTTTCTGAATCTGGCCCACCGTATTTATCGGCGTATAACACGCACCCTAACTTTAAGAGGAAAGTTTAATGAAAAACACTTTCCCCAGCCCCCTGTGTATAACACGCAGGCACAGTGTACCCTCTATTTTCAGGGTAAAAAAGTGAGTGTTATATGCCAATAAATACAATATATATATATAAAAAATAAAACATGTTCTACTTACCTCCCCTGTGCAATGGTATATGTACCGTACATATAAACACACATAAAACTCAAAGATCTGCCCCTCCCCCCATCACAGTATAAGCAGTTGAGGTAATGCAACCCATCAGTCTGAGATGCGCTCACCTGTAATCTCTGGGCGATAATGGCGGCCAGGATGAAGCTGAGAAGCAGGGAGCCCAGAATCATGGTATTGATGAACTGGAGGAGACACACCAGGAGGAGACTGGAGGCCTGGATCATGTACAGACTTCTCACCTATAGACAACACAGGAAAACATACAGTACTGTATATTATATAACACAACATTCCTTACTGGTTGCTGTAGTTAATATAATTACCTTTCCTATAAAACACCAATATATTACACAGTGATGGGCTGTATTGGTTTATCTTCCTATCTTTTCAGTAAAGCGATGGAAAGTCCCTTAACCACTTCCCGCCTGGTCAATAGTCAATTGACGTCCGGGAAGTGGTTGTGTTATACTGAATGGACGTCTATTGACGTCCAGCAAGATAACATCCCGTGGGGGTGCGCATCGCGGCGATCGATGATGCGGGGTGTCAGTCTGACACCCTGCATCTCCGATCTCGGTAAAGAGCCTCCAGCAGAGGCTCTTTACCACGTGATCAGCTGCGTCCAATCACGATGTAAACAGGAAGAGC
Source organism: Rana kukunoris (assembly GCA_029574335.1). Classification (NCBI taxonomy): domain Eukaryota; kingdom Metazoa; phylum Chordata; class Amphibia; order Anura; family Ranidae; genus Rana; species Rana kukunoris. The sequence continues at coordinate 323,452,251 of CM056059.1, read as the reverse complement.
CGTTGATCGACTCTTCCTCACTCGCGTCTGTAGGTGTAAACAGGACTGTAAGCTAACCATTTTATTTAACCACTTGCCTACTGTGCACCTACACCCCCTTCCTGCCCAGACAAAATTTAAGCTTCCGGCACTGCGTTGCTTTAACTGACAATTGCGCGGTCGTGCGACGTGGCTCCCAAACAAAATTGGCGTCCTTTTTTTCCCACAAATAGAACTTTCTTTTGGTGGTATTTGATCACCTCTGCGGTTTTTATTTTTTGCGCTATAAACAAAAATAGAGTGTCAATTTTTAAAAAAATGCAATCTTTTTTTCCTTTTTGCTGTAATAAATAACCCAAAAAATATATAAAAAAAACATTTTTTCTCCTCAGTTTAGGCCGATACGTATTCTTCTACATATTTTTGGTAAAAAAAAAAATGCAATAAAGCGTTTATCGATTGGTTTGCGCAAAATTTATAGCGTTTACAAAATAGGGGATAGTTTATGGCTTTTTTTTTTAATTTTTTTTTTACTAATAATGGCGGCGATCTGCGATTTTTTTATTGGGACTGCGACGTTATGGCGGACACTTTTCTGACATTTTTGGGACCATTTACATTTATACAGTGAACAATGCTATAAATATGCATTGATTACTGTATAAATGTGACTGGCAGTGAAGGGGTTAACCACTAGGGGGCGGGGAAGGGGTTAAATGTGTGTCCTATGAGTGTTCTAACTGTAGGGGGAGGGGAGGTGACCGATTGTGTCCCTATGTACAAGGGACACAGCAACGGTCTCCTCTCTCCCTGACAGGGGCGTGGAGCTCTGTGTTTACATACAGAGCTCCACGTCCCCGCTCAGTTACTGAGCAATCGTGTGTGCCCGGCGGCGATCGTTGCCGCCGGGCACTCGCACGGGATCCCCGCAGAGCGGCGGGTGCGCACGCACGCACCCGCCCGCGGCTTTAAAAGGACATCACGTCATATGACGTGATGTCAGGATAATGGAGTCCTCTGCCCACCGTCATTTGACGGTGGGCAGAGGACAAGTGTTTAAGGACAGGAGCTTTGACTGGCATTCAGAGAGCTTTAAGGGCTCATTTACACTTGCTTCGGCTTCAACACACATTAACAGTTATTTTACATTTGCTTCAAAACAAGGCTTCCGACAGGCTTTGTTAAAGCTCTCTGAAGCTCCTGTCCCCAAATTATATGGTTAGCTTACAGTCCTGTTTACACCTTGCTTTTGCTTTGCTTCAAAAATTACACCCCATGTAGTGGTGCTTCCAAGTGTCTTCAAAGCCTCCATAGAAGTCTATGGCAAAGCTTGCTTGAAGCCTCATCGAAGCCCCACCAAAGCTACACCAAACCTCATTTAAGCACCAAGCAAAAGTAAGGTGTAAACAGGACTGTAAGCTAACCATTTTATTTAGTGACAGGAGCTTTGACTGGCGTTCAGAGAGCTTTAACAAACCCTGTCCGAAGCCTTGTTGTGAAGCCAAGTGTAAACTAGCCCTTAGCACTCATTTACACTTGGCTTCGGCTTCAACACACATTAGGGGCTAGTTTACACTTGCTTCAAAACAAGGCTTCGGACAGGCTTTGTTAAAGTTCTCTGAACACTGGCACTAAATAAAATGGTTAGCTTACAGTCCTGTTTACACCTTGCTTTTGCTTTAAAAAATATACCCCATGTAGCTTTAGTGGTGCTTCAAAGCATCTTCAAAGCCTCCATAGAAGTCTATGGCAAATCTCACTTAAAGCCCCATCGAAGCCCCAAAAAGCCTCACCACAGCCCCACCGAAGCCTCATCAAAGCCCCACCGAAGCCTCATCAAAGCCCCAAGCAAAAGCAAGGTGTAAACAGGACTGAAAGGCTTTGAAGACACTTTGAAGCACCACTAAAGCTACATGGGGTGTAATTTTTGAAGCAAAGCAAAAGCAAGGTTTAAAACAGGACTGTAAGCAAACTACATTATTTAGTGACAGGAGCTTTGACTGGCTTTCAGAGAGCTTTAACAAAGCCTGTCCAGGGCTTGTTTTGATGCAAGTGTAAACTAGCCCTTAAAGGGGTGTTCCACCCAAATGTAATGTTTATTAAAAGTCAGCAGCTACAAAAAGTGTAGCTGCTAGCTTTTAATAAACAGACACTTACCTGCTCCACGTTCCAGCGACACGCCGAGCGGGGCTCCGCTCCTCTCCCCTCCTCCCCGGCCGGCGTCCTCATTGCGACTGTGGGCACCCGGCCGTGACAGCCTTCGGCTTCACAGCCGGGCGCTTGCACGCGCGGCCCGCCGCTGATTAGACAGACGATCGTCTAGGACAGTGATGGCGAACCTTGGCACCCCAGATGTTTTGGAACTACATTTCCCATGATGCTCCACTATACTTCAGCGTGCATGAGCATCATGGGAAATGTAGTTCCAAAACATCTGGAGTGCCAAGGTTCGCCATCACTGGTCTAGGACCTGTCAGTGTCCTAGACGATCGCCAAAGGGAGGGGCTGCAGTAAGGCGATTAGGCCTAATCGCCTTACCAGCCCCTCGGCGGAAGCAGGAAGTGGGACAGGAAGTCTCACTCCTACTGAAGCCCCCACTCCCCCCCCCAAAAAAAATGACATGCCAAATGTGGCATGTAAGGGGGAGGGGAGGCGATTAAGCGGAAGTTCCATTTTTGGGTGGAACTCCGCTTTAAACTAATGACTCTCCAGCTGTTGCAGAACTACAAGTCCCATGAGGCTTTGCAAGGCTGATAATTACAAGCATGTCTTCCACAGGCAGACGCATGATGGGACCCCCTGCTTTAGGGCATTCCCTTATTATAGCAATATGTGCGGTTATGATCATCTGACAGATCCCTTCACACGGCCTTACCTTGCGGCTTGGAACCAAGTCCAGGCAGTCCAGGGCAAACAGCACCAAACTTTGCAGGAGTAACACAAACTGGTTGAACTGCCAGGTGAGGCTGAAGAAGAAGGTGGAAATGAAAACTACGAGGAGGGAGAGTCTCTGGGGAGGAACATGAAAGGAAATCAAGTTGGTAAAATATTCATGGACATCGGAAAACAAAACAGAACCTAAAGGTAAAGCTAAACTCCACACAAATAATAATAATATATATATATATAACACACCTATGTACTCAATTAGAACAATTATATTATAATATATTAGAATTATATTATTATGCAAAGAGTGTACGTTCCGGAAATAGACCCGTTATCAGCATCTTGCAGCCTGACGGCAGCGGCTCGTCCATTAGGGGCACCCAGGCACCGCCCCCTCTCTCCAGCCACCCCCCTATATGCAGCAGATAGATTCATGCATTGCCACCCCCTATTCATATGTCCGGCCCCTTTGGCCCTGCACACACGGCCGGGAATCCCGTCAGGAAAAAAACGTTGGTTTTCCTGACGGGATTCCTGGCAGGCTTGTCTTGCAAAGCTGTGCATACAGACGGCCATTCAAAAGAACCGCCTTTCTTTTAAATGGCAAGAATGTGGTGACGTCATCGGCTTCGTCACATACGATGCCGTCGCTGCCATCTTGCTACACCCCACACTAAGCTTGTATGTTACCGCGCACGTGTCAAACTCTTATCAAGCATGCGTGGGTTTACCTGGGACAGGTAAGCATACAGACGACCGGTTTTCTCGGCAGGAAACACTCTGCCGGGAATCCCGAGAAGAAAATAGAGAGCTGGTTCTGTATTTTCCTGTTGGGATTCTTGGCCGTTTTCCTGTCGGGAGCATACACACGGCCGGGAATCCCAGGCAAATGCTCTCCTGGCAGTTTTCCTGCCGGGAAAACCGATCGTGTGTACGAGGCTTCTCGGGTCACTGGGCATATGAATAAGCCAGAGGCTCTAATAGGCTTCAAAATAGGGTGGACTCAGGACACAGAGCATTGCGTCTGGAGCCCTCCCAGGTGTGTTGCAACAGCAAATAGAAATTTGGTGTTGCAACACTGATCCTCCTCCTGGCCAATTGGGAAGCAGGTGGGAAGCAGGTATGAAACCTGTTTCCCCATCTGACAAAACTTTAGACGATCCTATTGGAGGAGACGCCGCAGCTTTCCCAGAGCCCAGGAAGATGGCCACATCCGACCGCTGCTCTCACATCCAGGGTAAGGACAGCAGGTGGTGGTTTGGGGGGTGTGTGTGTGAGTGCTGCGCCAAGGGTGTGCTAGTGCCACTCCACCGGCGGCCGAGTGGGAGGGTTGATTCCTCCCCTCCAAAAAAAAAAAACACCAGCCGCCACTGCAGGAGAAAGAGAAGCAGCACAAGTAGCCAATCGATTGTGCTGCAGTGCAAGAAGCCTGCTGATAGAGGGCAGCAGAGAGGTGAGATCATTCGTCCTCTGTTTCTACTTTCACCTTTTTAGTTACAGGCGGAGGGACAGAAAAGACCTGGAGATGATACTTACAGTGGAACTTTTTTTTAAAGCCAGCAGCTACAAATGCTGCAGCTGCTGACTTGTAAAATATGGACGCTTTACTGTCCAGGGTGCAATGTCGGCACCCAAAGCCGCCCCGTCCCTTGGATCTCCGTGCTGCTGCCGCCGCCATCTTCGGTAAGGGTATCAGGAAGTGAAGCCTTGTGGTTTCACTTCCTGGTTCCCTACTGCGCATGCGCGAATTGCGCTGCGTGATCTGAATGGTCCCTGCTGTCTTATGGGACCTGTCTGTCTCCCAGAAGACAGCGGGGGGGGATGGATATGGCATAGATATCCGTGCATACTGCAGCTATCTATGCCAGGAAGTGGGAGCAAATACCTACATTGGACCGTTATCTGCTCCCCCCTTAAAGGTGCAAATGTGACGCCGGAAGGGGGGATTCCGAAAAGCTGAAGTTTCATTTACGGTGGAACTCTGCTTTAACTGCGACAGAAAAAATGGGTTGTCCTATGTGGCGAGCATTATAAATCTCAGGACTGGATTGACAAATACAAATCAGCTCCCATGTATGGATTTTGTCTTTGTATTTAGCCGTTTACAAGACAAGAATGTTCCCCACACATTGCTAGGTCAGTCCCTCGGACACTTACCTCCTTCACTCTGGTCAGGTTCGGTCTAAACAAATAGGTGATGGCGGCAATCTGAACAGCGAAGAAAGGCAGAGCCCAGTTTTCTCTCAGGGGGATGGTGAATTCTACCCGCGTTGTGTCAATTCTGGAAAAATAAACAACAGTCAGAGGTGTCGCAGGCCGCGGAGGTGTCACTTGTTCCGTGTGAAATTACAAACCGCAATGTATAGTTTTTGCCAAAAAAAAAAATTGGATTTAAAAAAAAATAAAAAATGGTTGCCTGAGATGTTCCTGAATGAGATGCTCTGAGGGTCTTCCCAGAAGGGTCTCCACCACCAAACATGGAGAAGGTAAATCCAGTGTTTAAATAAATACTGTATATTAGGGGGGGGGGAGATAAAATGTTTGGGGTTCCAAGTAAATTTCTAACAAAAAAATACAGATTTTAACTTGTAAGCAACTTATGTCTGAAATAGGCTTGGGCATGAAAGGGAAGAAAAAAAAACCCTGATGCCCTGGCACATGCTTCCGGGTTTCCCGATAGGAAAACTGCAAGGAGAGCCTTTGGCCGGGGTTCCTGGCCGTGCGTATGTTCCTCGCATTTTTTCCGACGGGAAAACTGCCCAAAAACCACCGATGGAGCATACACATGGTCAGGATTCCCAAGGATTCCCAAGGAAAAGCTCTCGTTTGAGTTTTCCCCAACGGGAAAACCGTACGTCTGTATGGGGGAAAAGTAGAGAGCAGGCTCTTTTCCTGTGGGGAATCCCGGTCGTGTGTACTAGGCATTAAACACACCTTGATTATTTACCCGGGCCCGGTCGGGTGGACGGCGTGGGCGCGGGCATGCATGCGGGGATGGACCCGAAGGACCACCGACCCTTTCGCCTTCCACCGCGCCACCGACCGGATCGGACCGGGAGGGCGGGGCCCCTGCGAACGCCCCAGCTGTGCCCTGGCGGACGTCCGACGGAGGAGCGGCCCTCAGACAGGCGCAAGGAGAACATTAGAAGATAAATTGTCCTATAACAGCGAATGAAAAGCTTTTGATTGACTGCTTTGGGTAAACTCTGCATACAGGAGGCCGGCGGTGTTTCCAAGTCGTGCCATCGCAGTACACAGAGCAGCTGCTGGCGGGAGCCGAGCGCATGGGCCGTCACTGCGATGTGCATAAAAATGACACCATTAGCCGCCTGTCATTGATGACTTGTAGATGCCGATTCTGAATTGAACTTTACCTGTTAACAATGTACCATAGAGCCGCTAATGATCCGGAAAGCCAAGTCCCACTGAGCAGCCAGCTGTTAATATACAGCGCCGCCACGTACAGCGCCTGCAGCCCGAACAGCGTATAGATGTAGAAATAGACGGAGTCCAGCAGGCTCTGCGAGGACGAAAACTTCGCAATGAACACACAGCAATAAAGGCGACAATAAAGCTCTGTGAGATGGCAAATGGCATGTTAGTCAAATCTTGTTAATGACTCCCTGCAAAATCCTCGCACTATGACATCGTAAAGTCTCACTAAAGGCACTTTTTTAAATTAAAATAATAAACAAGTTATACTCACCTGTGAAATGGTTTAACACAGAGTGACCACAAACCTGCTCTTCTGGGGTCCCCCGCCGGCGATCTTGGCTCCCATAGCCAGTGTGTGCTTGCTCCCGAGCCATGCTCTATAGACACACACAGCGCAGCTTGGGCCCCACCTCCCGCTTCCTCCTCACAGCATTTGATTGACAGCAGCAGAAGCCAATAGCTCCAACGGCTGTCTAATCGATTCCCTGTGTGAAGAGGAAGAGAGAAGAGATCCAGCTGTGCACAGAGCTGGATCGCTTGAGAACTCAGGTAAGTATTAAGGGAGGTGGGGGGAGGACAGCAAGATGTAAAACGTTTTTACCTTAATGCAGGGAATGCATTCATTTAAAAAAGCATTTTGTTTTTTAAACCGCTTTAAAGCCTAACCCTTTACTAAAGTCCCCCCACCGCTTCCAGTCTCCCACCTCCAGCAGAGCACACCTTCTATCCTCCCACCTCCAGCAGAGCACACCTTCTATCCTCCCACCTCCAGCAGAGCACACCTTCTATCCTCCCACCTCCAGCAGAGCACACCTTCTATCCTCCCACCTCCAGCAGAGCACACCTTCTATCCTCCCACCTCCAGCAGAGCACACCTTCTATCCCCCCACCTCCAGCAGAGCACACATTCTATCCTCCCACCTCCAGCAGAGCACACCTTCTAGCCTCCCACCTCCAGCAGAGCACACCTTCTAGCCTCCCACCTCCAGCAGAGCACACCTTCTATCCTCCCACCTCCAGCAGAGCACACCTTCTAGCCCCCACCTCCAGCAGAGCACACCTTCTATCCTCCCACCTCCAGCAGAGCACACCTTCTATCCTCCCACCTCCAGCAGAGCACACCTTCTATCCCCCCACCTCCAGCAGCACACCTTCTATCCTCCCACCTCCAGCAGAGCACACCTTCTATTCTCCCACCTCCAGCAGAGCACACCTTCTATCCTCCCACCTCCAGCAGAGCACACCTTCTATCCTCCCACCTCCAGCAGAGCACACCTTCTATCCCCCCACCTCCAGCAGAGCACACATTCTATCCTCCCACCTCCAGCAGAGCACACCTTCTATCCCCCCACCTCCAGCAGAGCACACATTCTATCCCCCCACCTCCAGCAGAGCACACATTCTATCCTCCCACCTCCAGCAGAGCACACCTTCTATCCCTCCCACCTCCAGCAGAGCACACCTTCTAGCCTCCCACCTCCAGCAGAGCACACCTTCTAGCCTCCCACCTCCAGCAGAGCACACCTTCTAGCCTCCCACCTCCAGCAGAGCACACCTTCTAGCCTCCCACCTCCAGCAGAGCACACCTTCTAGCCTCCCACCTCCAGCAGAGCACACCTTCTAGCCTCCCACCTCCAGCAGAGCACACCTTCTAGCCTCCCACCTCCAGCAGAGCACACCTTCTAGCCTCCCACCTCCAGCAGAGCACACCTTCTATTCTCCCACCTCCAGCAGAGCACACCTTCTAGCCTCCCACCTCCAGCAGAGCACACCTTCTAGCCTCCCACCTCCAGCAGAGCACACCTTCTATCCCCCCACCTCCAGCAGAGCACACATTCTATTCTCCCACCTCCAGCAGAGCACACCTTCTATCCCCCCACCTCCAGCAGAGCACACCTTCTAGCCCCCACCTCCAGCAGAGCACACCTTCTATCCTCCCACCTCCAGCAGAGCACACCTTCTATCCTCCCACCTCCAGCAGAGCACACCTTCTATCCCCTCACCTCCAGCAGAGCACACATTCTATTCTCCCACCTCCAGCAGAGCACACCTTCTATCCCCTCACCTCCAGCAGAGCACACATTCTATCCTCCCACCTCCAGCAGAGCACACCTTCTATCCCCCCCACCTCCAGCAGAGCACACCTTCTAGCCCCCACCTCCAGCAGAGCACACCTTCTATCCTCCCACCTCCAGCAGAGGACACCTTCTATCCTCCCACCTCCAGCAGAGGACACAGAACATCCCTTCTAGCCTCCCACCTCCAGCAGAGCACACCTTCTATCCTCCCACCTCCAGCAGAGCACACCTTCTATCCTCCCACCTCCAGCAGAGCACACCTTCTATCCCCCCACCTCCAGCAGAGCACACATTCTATCCTCCCACCTCCAGCAGAGCACACCTTCTAGCCTCCCACCTCCAGCAGAGCACACCTTCTATCCCCCCACCTCCAGCAGAGCACACATTCTATCCTCCCACCTCCAGCAGAGCACACATTCTATCCTCCCACCTCCAGCAGAGCACACCTTCTATCCCCCCACCTCCAGCAGAGCACACATTCTATTCTCCCACCTCCAGCAGAGCACACCTTCTATCCTCCCACCTCCAGCAGAGCACACCTTCTAGCCTCCCACCTCCAGCAGAGCACACCTTCTAGCCTCCCACCTCCAGCAGAGCACACCTTCTAGCCTCCCACCTCCAGCAGAGCACACCTTCTAGCCTCCCACCTCCAGCAGAGCACACCTTCTAGCCTCCCACCTCCAGCAGAGCACACATTCTATCCTCCCACCTCCAGCAGAGCACACCTTCTATCCCCCCACCTCCAGCAGAGCACACATTCTATTCTCCCACCTCCAGCAGAGCACACCTTCTATCCTCCCACCTCCAGCAGAGCACACCTTCTAGCCTCCCACCTCCAGCAGAGCACACCTTCTAGCCTCCCACCTCCAGCAGAGCACACCTTCTAGCCTCCCACCTCCAGCAGAGCACACCTTCTATCCCCCCACCTCCAGCAGAGCACACATTCTATTCTCCCACCTCCAGCAGAGCACACCTTCTATCCCCCCACCTCCAGCAGAGCACACCTTCTAGCCCCCACCTCCAGCAGAGCACACCTTCTATCCTCCCACCTCCAGCAGAGCACACCTTCTATCCCCTCACCTCCAGCAGAGCACACCTTCTATCCCCTCACCTCCAGCAGAGCACACATTCTATTCTCCCACCTCCAGCAGAGCACACCTTCTATCCCCTCACCTCCAGCAGAGCACACATTCTATCCTCCCACCTCCAGCAGAGCACACCTTCTATCCCCCCACCTCCAGCAGAGCACACCTTCTAGCCCCCACCTCCAGCAGAGCACACCTTCTATCCTCCCACCTCCAGCAGAGCACACCTTCTAGCCTCCCACCTCCAGCAGAGCACACCTTCTATCCCCCCACCTCCAGCAGAGCACACCTTCTAGCCCCCACCTCCAGCAGAGCACACCTTCTATCCTCCCACCTCCAGCAGAGCACACCTTCTAGCCTCCCACCTCCAGCAGAGCACACCTTCTATCCCCCCACCTCCAGCAGAGCACACCTTCTAGCCCCCCACTTCCAAACTTTCACCTCAAGTAGGACACCTCTTCTAACTTCCAACCTCCAGTGGTGCACTCCTTTTAGCCCCCCCACTTCAAGTAGGGCACCTCTTCTAGACCCCCACCTCCAGTGGAACATTAATTGAAGAGAAAGTTATATGGACAGCCGCACTCCAGTAGATCTTGTTAAAAAATCGGTAGCCTTTTAATGTAGTAAAAAGAAAACACTACAAAATAAAAACATCAAACAGTGGGGTATATACAGCTGACGCGTTTCACATTGAATTACAATGCTTAGTCATAGCTGGAACATCCCTTCTAGTCCCCAACTTCCAGCCTCCCACCTCGCGTAGGGCAACCCTTCTAACTCCCAACCTCCAGGGGTGCACTCCTTCTAGCGCCCCCCCCCCCCACCTCCAGTAGGGCACCTCTTCTAGGCCCCCACCTCCAGTAGGGCACCTCTTCTAGACCCTCGCTTCCAGTAAAACATCCCTTCTAGCCCCCCACTTCCAGCCTCCCACCTCAAGCAGGGCACCCCTTCTAACTCCCAACCTTCATTTCTGCACTCCTTCTAGCCCCCTACTTCCAGTAAATCACTGCTTCTACCTGCCTACCTCAAGTAGAGCGCCCCTTCTAACTCCCAACCTCCAGGGGAGCACTCCTTCTAGCCCCCCACTTCCACTACAGCACCCCTTCTAGCCTCCAACCTCCAGTGGTGCACTCCTTTTGCCCCCCACTTCCAGTACAGCACCCCTTCTAGCCTCCAACCTCCAGTGGGGCACTCCTTCTAGCCCCCCACTTCCAGTACAACACCCCTTATAGCCTCCAGCCTTTGGGCCCAGGGGGGGGGGGTCATTCCTAAAGCCATGTAAGTAGCCCCTAAATGTATGATGGCTGCCCTGGTTCTAATTACCATAGAACCAAATTCTATAGACCCGATTAGTTCTTAGTTAACAAGTGGAAGTTCCTTTTTAAAACAAATTCATACAAATATATTCCTAAAAAAAAGACTCACCCAAAGATTGAAGGTCCTGTAGATGACGGCCAGGAGAAGCTCCTGGTACACATTCATCCTCTCCAGAATATTGATGGTCCTCATGGCCTCTGTTCTGTTGTCATAGATTAGATCAGTGATTCCTAGAAGAGACACAGAGAAGCTTCACCGATGTAGAGGGCAGAAAAGTGTCTGTGCCGACCAATCCAGCAGAATTTCCAGCAGAAAAATAAAGTAATGCAACACGATTGGCCATAATAACCAATAAAGACATTGTGTGGAATTGATAAAAAATAACTTTTTTGAAGACTATTAGAGCCTCTGGCTCTAATCACGTGCTTCAAAAAAACACCCCGCCCATTTAAATCCATGCGTTTGGCGCCCTGCATGTAGATCAGGGGTCTGGATTTGCTGTTCTGGCTCTCTGCCTTCCGATCGGTGGGTGCTGGTGGACATCGAGTCCGCGGTACCTACAGATCAGCCATAGGCGTGTGCGCAGGGTGTGCCAGGGCACACCCTAATCGCTCTGTGTGGCACAGAATCCCCCTGTTTAAACCCCTGATATATAACCAAACCCCAAAGGGCCAGTTCACACGACTGCCACTGCAAAATTGCCTGATTTTACCGCAATTTGGCTGCGATTTCAGGGAATGCCAGTCTATAGAGCTGAATTTGCATCGCGCATTGGATCAAACTACCACAGGGACCTTTTTTAATGCAGCATAGATTAGCAACGCATCAATGTCAACAGCACTCATGGAAAACTATGTTAGTAAAATGCGAATTTGAGCAATCACAATGGATCAAATTCCCAATAGAGTGAACCGACCCTAAAGTGGCTCCTAAAAAAAAAAGAAAAATTGTAAAAAGTAATACAAATAAAGACTGCTGACACCTTCCACTACCCCACTGACACCAATCTGTACCCTACTGACACCAATCTATACCCTACTGACACCAATCCCTACCCTACTGACACCAATCCCTACCCTACTGACACCAATCCCTACCCTACTGACACCAATCCCTACCCTACTGACACCAATCTCTACCCTACCGCCACCAATCTCTACCCTACCGCCACCAATCTCTACCCTACCGACACCAATCTCTACCCTACCGACACCAATCTCTACCCTACTGACACCAATCCCTACCCTACTGACACCAATCCCTACCCTACTGACACCAATCCCTACCCTACTGACACCAATCCCTACCCTACTGACACCAATCCCTACCCTACTGACACCAATCCCTACCCTACTGACACCAATCCCTACCCTACTGACACCAATCTCTACCCTACTGACACCAATCTCTACCCTACTGACACCAATCTCTACCCTACTGACACCAATCTCTACCCTACTGACACCAATCCGTACCCTACCGACACCAATCTGTACCCTACCGACACCAATCTGTACCCTACCGACACCAATCCCTGCCCTACCGACACCAATCCCTGCCCTACCGACACCAAACCCTGCCCTACTGACACCAATCCCTGTACTACTGACACCAATCCCTACCCTACCGACACCAATCCCTGCCCTACCGACACCAATCCCTGCCCTACCGACACCAATCCCTACCCTACCGACACCAATCCCTACCCTACCGACACCAATCCCTACCCTACCGACACCAATCCCTACCCTACCGACACCAATCCCTACCCTACCGACACCAATCCCTACCCTACCGACACCAATCCCTACCCTACCGACACCAATCCCTACCCTACCGACACCAATCCCTGCCCTACCAACACCAATCCCTGCCCTACCAACACCAATCCCTGCCCTACAACACCAATCCCTGCCCTACCGACACCAATCCCTACCCTACCGACACCAATCCCTACCCTACCGACACCAATCCCTACCCTACCGACACCAATCCCTACCCTACTGACACCAATCCATACCCTACCGACACCAATCCCTGCCCTACCGACACCAATCCCTGCCCTACCGACACCAATCCCTGCCCTACCGACACCAATCCCTACCCTACCGACACCAATCCCTACCCTACCGACACCAATCCCTACCCTACCGACACCAATCCCTACCCTACCGACACCAATCCCTGCCCTACCAACACCAATCCCTGCCCTACCGACACCAATCCCTGCCCTACCGACACCAATCCATACCCTACCGACACCAATCCCTACCCTACCGACACCAATCCATACCCTACCGACACCAATCCATACCCTACCGACACCAATCCCTGCCCTACCGACACCAATCCCTGCCCTACCGACACCAATCCCTACCCTACCGACACCAATCCCTACCCTACCGACACCAATCCCTGCCCTACCGACACCAATCCATGCCCTACCGACACCAATCCCTACCCTACTGACACCAATCCCTACCCTACTGACACCATCAGTATAAATACACATGCACACACACGTGTGAGCATTTTGGTGCACACCATAATAGATAAGGGTGTGCACACCTATGCGATCGGCTCTGAGCGGGTCGCCGCGTCCCAGAACCAGAAATGTCAATCGCATACCTAGTACGTGATCCGGCGCAGCAGCGTCACCTTGCCGCAGTATATGTACGTCATACTGGTGGCAAGAGGTTAAAAATAAAAATGTAATTAAAAAGCAGATACAAAGCTGTAGTGGAGACCCCCCATGTGCACATCCCACCATACCTGTGTGCATACGTCACATACCTTGAGCGAGGGTCGGGGCGTAGAGGACTTGCTTATAGTAAGAATAATACAATCCGCACTCCGTCCTGAAGGAGATTTCTCTCTCCACATCCTGAACAATGAAAAGAACAACAGATGGTTACACCTATAGACTGCACACCGACTACCAACACAGGCACTTCATGGCTCATTACACGCGCTTCCACTTTAAAGGGGTTGTAAAGGTTCGTTTTCATCCTATGCATTAAGGTGGAAAAAAAAAAAAAATGATAATGACGGCCCACCAGCCGCCCCATTTTACTTACCTGAGCCTGTTCACCTGCTTCGCTCGCCTCCGACGTCCTCTTCTCCGTTGATTGGCTAGAATGGATGGATTGATAGCAGCGCAGCCATTGGCTCACGCTGCTGTCAATCACATCCAATGACGCAGCGCGCTGGGGGGGCGGGGCCGAATGATACAGCTATAGCCACCGGCTGTATCATGGGAGCACGCCCACAAGAACTTACCCCCTCGGGAGAGAACTCCCATGAAGGGGAGGAGCCGAGACAGCCGCCGAGGGACCCCAGAAGAGGAGGGTCGGGGACACTCTGTGCAAAACAAAAAGCAGACTAGAGGTAAGTATGTTTGTTATTTATTTTATTTTTTTAAACAGGAACCTTTAGTGTCCCTTTAACACACATTATAGCGCCTACCACTAAATCATGTTTTATGGGTTTTTGATGTTTCTTTCATGCTTTTTTTAAGCTTGACAAATGTCCTGTGTGTTTATTTTCTATTTGTTTTAAAGGGGCCCAGAAGAACCCCGGCTCAGTAATACCCTCATTAAAGGGGTTGTAAAGGAATTATTTTTCCCCATAATAAGCATCCTTTACCTGCAGACATTCCTCTTTTCACTTCCTCATTGTTCGTTTTTGCTCAGAAGTTGCTCTATTTCTTCTCTGTTCTGTTCACTTCCTGCTTGTCTGATTGTTACTGACCACTGTGAAGGGAGGCTTTACTGCGGTGGTCAGTGACGTGCTCACCTCCTCCTGGGAACTACATCTGTGCGGCAGGACGCTCTCTACGTGTTAAGCCCCATACACACTATCAGTTTTCCTGGCGGTTTTCTCTTCAGGTTTACCAAAACCATCTAATATGAGGTCAAACCTCAAAAGTATCAATTAGTATGCAATCAGGCAGGCCCTTGTACTACATGGTTTTGGTAAACCTGATGAGAAAACCGTCAGGAAAACTGATAGTGTGTATGGGGCTATAGAGACTTCAAAGAGGTGTGAATTACTGGGCGTGCCACAATGCATACTGGGAAATGTACTTCTTACATGAACGAGCGCCGCAAACCAGGAAGTGAATGAGAGAACAGAAACTAGAACGCCGGAGGTGATATAGATGAAGGAATTTAATAGGAATTGACTTGTTTTATAACAGAATCATTACACTATTACACCATTACTACCTTGCAGACTTTCCTTTACAACTCCTTTAAGTTGTAGGAAAAACTGCAGGGTGCATCCTTGCAATATAAGACGGCAGCCATCTATGGGTTACCAAATCAGCCACTAGATGGCGCCATCTCCTCAGCAATTCCAATTACAGCACCAGACATGCGACGCTCTCAGATGGTAATCGTTATTATGACTCTTTTCTATATCTGCTTTACCTGTAAAAATAATATGAGATTTTAGTGATTGGGATTACTTTAAGCCCTGGTTCACACTGGGCTGCGGGAGTGAAATGGCGCAATTTCACTCCCGATTTCGGCGCGATTTAGGAGACATCTGGGCAGGTTTCTGCACAGATGTCAATGTAAATCGCATCCTAAAATCGCAAAAAGTAGTACAGGAACTACTTTTTGAAAACGGTGCAGCGCCGCATCTGATTAGGACGGTGTCATTGCCGCCGATTTGAGATGCGATTTCACATGTGAAATCGCATCTCAAATCGAACTAAATCGTACCCAGTGTGAACCTGGGCTAATCCTGAGTTTGGGATTCTGCACTCCAGGGACCTGACCTCCGGCCTTACCTTCAGCCCAGGGGTGGACTGACAACTCATGGGGCCCCCGGGCAATAGAAGATTATGGGGCCCCCGGGCTTACAGATGGCCACCACACCAGGAGGCAGTGCAGAGGCGGGGCAGCTAAAATCTCAGGATTTTAACATCAAAAGCATGTCGGTTTCGGATATATCAGGGACAGATGTAAAAAGAAAAAAAAGAAGATTTTTACATACTGTCCCTGGTTTTATTGTATTATATTAAAAATGTATTTTATTGAATCTTTAGTGGTGCCTAGAAAGTCCATTTTTCCTTTCTCTATATTCCTCCAATATTCATTAGGACGTGGCACTATAGTTACCAAAGGTGTTAATTGCCACCTAAGGGCACGGCAATTAAAAAATCTCCTTGTTCTATTGAGCCTGGCAACCCTGATGGGGCCCCCTAGTGGAATGGGGCCCCCGGGCAGTGCCCGAGAGTCACAATGGTCAGTCCGCCCCTGCTTCAGGCATGCGCGGTTGTACAGGATTCTCACCTGGACTAAAATGGCTCAGTCTGATTTCACTGCACACTGTGAGCTTCTCACAATGTGAATTAGAAGCTGCAGCATGTCAGATAGAGCCCCGCTTTCTTTTTTTTTGGCTGCAGTATGTCCAGCATCATCTAGCCTTTTCCTCCCCAGCCTGACTATCGCTGACCCCGCCCCTTTCATTCATTGCATTTCAGTTCTGAAGCACAGAAACCCAATGATGACATTGCTGGGTCTAAAAAAATTACAATAATAATAATAATAATAATAATAATAATAAAGTGATATATATATATATATATATATATATATATATATATATATATATATATATATATATATATATATATATATATATAATTTTATTATTTTTATTTTTTATTTTTTTTAGACCCAGCAATGTCATCATTGGGTTTCTGTGCTTCAGAACTGAAATGCAATGAATATATGTATATATATATAAATATAAATAGGTATGGAATAAAAGCAAAAAGGTTTTATTAAAAAAAAAAAAAAAAAACATATCATTAGCATGCTAATAAGTCAGGAGGAGGGAAGTAGAGCCGTGCATTACTCCTCCAATCAATGGAAGAAAGGACGTTCACCTGGAAGAGGTCATTAATGGAGCTCAGCGTGATATGTCTGCGGGGCGCGTTCATCGGAGTGCCGGGAAAACTGTCCATAAAATGATGATGTGTAGAGAACATGTATCAGGAGGGCGCCGAGTCAGCACAAATGGCAATCCCCATTTCTATTAACTGAGCAGTGCTCTATACACCTTAACCACTTAAGGACCCGGACCATTATGCAGGTAAAGGACCCGGCCCCTTTTTGCGATTCGGCACTGCGTCGCTTTAACGGACAATTGCGCGGTCGTGCGGCGTAAAACCCAAACAAAATTGGCGTCCTTTCTTCAACACAAATAGAGCTTTCTTTTGGTGGTATTTGATCACCTCTGGGGTTTTTATATTTTGCGCTATAAACAAAAATAGAGCGACAATTTTGAAAAAAAAAATGCAATATGTTTTACTTTTTCTATTAATTTTTTTTTTACTAGTAATGGCGGCGATCAGCGATTTTTTTTCATGACTGCGACATTATGGCGGACACATCGGACACTTTTGACACATTTTTGGGACCATTGTCACTTTCACAGCAAAAAGTGCTATAAAAATGCACTGCTTACTGTGAAAATGACAATTGCAGTTTGGGAGTTAACCACAAGGGGGCACTGTGGGGGTTAAGTGTGACCTCATATGTGTTTCTAACTGTAGAGGGGCGGAGCTGGACGTGTGATGTCAGTGATTGTCTTTCCCTATATCAGGGAACGGACGATCAGTCACATTGCCACTGTGAAGAACTGGGGAAGGTGTGTTTACACTCACCTCTCCCCGTTCGTCAGCTCCGGGGATCGATCGCGGGACACCGGCGGCGATCGGGTCACGGAGCTTCGGACCGTGTCATGGGCGTGCGTCCGCGACCCACCGCTGGGCACTTAAAAGAGGACGTACAGGTACGTGCTTGTGCCCAGCCGTGCCATTCTGCCCATGTATATCTGGAGGAGGGGGGTCCTTAAGAGGTTAAAGAAGAACTCCGGACGGATATAGAAAGCTCTCCTTGGGCCTCTTATGCCCCGTACACAAGATCGGATTTTCCGACAAGAAAAGTCTGATGGGAGCTTTTGTGTGAAGGCCCCATCGGACTTTTCCTGTTGGAATTTCTGCCAACAAAAATTTGAGAGCCGGTTCTCAAATTTTTCGCCCGTCTGTGGCAATGCCAATGCGCAAAATTCTGACGCATGCTCGGAAACAATTTGACGCATGCTCGGAAGCATTGACCTTTTTTTTTCTCGGCTCGTCGTAGTGTTGTACGTCTCGCGTTCTTGACGGTGGAAAGTTCAGAAAACTTTTGTGTGACCTGCGTGTATGCGAACTAAGCTTGAGCGGAATTCCGTCGGAAAAACCATCCAAGGTTTTTCCAACGGATAATCGGATTGTGTGGAAGGGGCAAAAAGGTATTCCTTTAAATTCAGTTACGTCCTAAAATGTGACTTTTTTTACTAAGTTGCCAAACACCGAGCTGAAAACTGAAATCAGGCTTGTAGTGGGAGGGTCTGCTTAGTAAGCGGAGGTCACCAGAAGCTGTAGAAACTCTCAAGGAATAAGGCTGCATTCACACCTAAGCGTAGGCGATTTGCGGCGTTTTTTACTGCGATTTTGTACAGGTCATTGGCACCAATGGAAAACGCCCAAGCCGCCCGATTCGCGTGACAAAAAAGGGTCCGGGACTTGTTTGATCTTCAGGCGTTCGGCGTTCATTCAGCGTTTTGCGTTGGAGATGTGAACCATCTCCATAGAGAATAATGTTATTTTTCCCCTCTAGCGTCTTTGAGCGTCGCGCTTCAGGCGACAAAACGCTCAGGTGTGAATGCAGCCTGCCTTGTGCTGAATGGCTTGGTACACGTGAAAAAATTCCCCAAAAAAACAACCGTTTGATGTCGGATAAAGTTTGGCTTCAATTTGTTAGTGTATCTAAATCTACTAGTACATCCAACACTCCCCTCCCCCAACACTGACAGGGCTGCTGTCTGTTGTGCCCCCCATGTTCCTTCATCAAGAGTGGGGGGGCGCTCTTATACAGGAGGTGTGTTACTGGCCAGATCACCAGGTGAAAACAGAGGGGGGGGGGGGGTGTTAGCTAAAAAAAGAAAAATGAATGCAGCCGCCACATCTAATGATTAAGCTGCAATATACAGCGGACCCTCAGACTACGAATATAATCCGTTCCAGGAGAAAGCTTGTAATCCAAAGCACTCGCATATCAAAGCGAGTTTCCCCATAGAAGTCAATGGAAACGAAGATAATTAGTTCTGCATCGACTTTCTATGGCATGGGGGGGCGCCAGAGAGCACATGTACCTTAATATTGGAGAACCACAGGTCATTCTCATGGAGGGTGGCGACATAATATGCAGCAAGTAGTCCCAGGAACAAAGCCAGCATCCCACCAATGAGATAACTGAGAATATTCCATGTCCCGCCTCCTGAAAACAAGAAGAAAGAGGAGAGATCAGATCCACTTCCATCAACAACAACATTACATTACATTCTTCTTCTCCACAATACATCTCATCTAGTTATCTACAGGCCACAAGCAGGTAAGAAGGACTCGTCTCATTCATGCACTTCTTTTACCCATTCCAATCTCCTGTTGGTTAGGATTGGTTGAAAAATATTTAAACTTTTTTTTTTTTTTTTACAATCTTCTTACAGCCACAAGGATTTAACCACTTGACCTCTGGAGGTTTTACATCCCCCCCCCCCCTTCATGACCAGGCCATTTTTCAGCACTGTGCTACTTTAACCACTTAAAGCGAGATTCCTCCCGCACATTTTTTTTAATAGTCAGCAGCTAACACTGTAGTGGCTGACTTTTAATAAGGACACGTACCTGTTCTAGGCGCCAGCGATGACGGGCCCCTGTCAGCAATCGCTCGGTCCTGGCGCCTCTGTCCTGACTAAGGGAAACCGGCAGTGAAGCCGGCCCGTTTCCTACTGTGCATGTGCGACTCGCACAGCGCTTTGTGAATGGGCGGCTGCCCCTTTAAAAACTGCCCCATCAAAAACTGTCCTCATCCTATTGCCCCATCAAAAACGGTCCTCATCCTATTGCCCCCATCAAAAACGGCCCCTATTAAAAACGGCCCCAATCAAAAACTACCCCCAGTCAAAACCTGCCCCAGTCAAAAACTGCCCCAGTCAAAAACTGCCCCAGTCAAAAACTGCCCCAGTCAAAACCTGCCCCAGTCAAAAGCTGCCCCAGTCAAAACCTGCCCCAGTCAAAAGCTGCCCCCGTCAAAAGCTGCCCTCGTCAAAAGCTGCCCCCGTCAAAAGCTGCCCCCGTCAAAAGCTGCCCCCGTCAAAAACTGCCCCCGTCAAAAACTGCCCCCGTCAAAAACAGCCCCAGTCAAAAACAGCCCCAGTCAAAAACAGCCCCAGTCAAAACCAGCCCCAGTCAAAACCAGCCCCAGTCAAAAACTGCCCCATCAAAACCAGCCCCCATCAAAACCAGCCCCCATCAAAAACTTCCCCAGTCAGAACCTGCCCTCGTCAAAACCTGCCCCCGTCAAAAACAGCCCCAGTCAAAAACAGCCCCAGTCAAAAACAGCCCCAGTCAAAAACAGCCCCAGTCAAAAACAGCCCCAGTCAAAACCAGCCCCAGTCAAAAACTGCCCCATCAAAACCAGCCCCCATCAAAACCAGCCCCCATCAAAAACTTCCCCAGTCAGAACCTGCCCTCGTCAAAACCTGCCCCCGTCAAAAACTGCCCCAGTCAAAAACAGCCCCAGTCAAAAACAGCCCCAGTCAAAAACAGCCCCAGTCAAAAACAGCCCCAGTCAAAACCAGCCCCAGTCAAAACCAGCCCCAGTCAAAAACTGCCCCATCAAAACCAGCCCCCATCAAAACCAGCCCCCATCAAAAACTTCCCCAGTCAGAACCTGCCCTCGTCAAAACCTGCCCCCGTCAAAAACTGCCCCCGTCAAAAACTGCCCCAGTCAAAACCTGCCCCAGTCAAAACCTGCCCCAGTCAAAACCTGCCCCCATCAAAAACTGCCCCAATCAAAAACTGCCCCCATCAAAAACTGCCCCCATCAAAAACTGCCCCAATCAAAAACTGCCCCAATCAAAAACTGCCCCAATCAAAAACTGCCCCAATCAAAAACTGCCCCCATCCTATTGCCCTATCAAAACCTGCCCCATGCTCTCATTGACTTCAATGTTAAAAAAAAGTGTTAAAAAGCATAATATTTTAAAAAGTATAAAAAAGTTGAAGAAGTCCCATCATCAGCGTTATATGACCGCGCAATTGTCATTCAAACAGTGAGAAAGCTGAAAATTGGTCTGGGCAGGATGGGGGTTTAAGTGCCCAGTAAGCAAGTGGTTAATAAAAATCGTCTGTTATTTTTGAGTCAAGAGATTTAAAAAACCAACAACTCATGATGACCAACTGATACATTTTTTTAAAGGAAAAATCCTGACAGGTTCTAATAATCCCTCCCCCCTCCATCCAACACTAAAAATAAACAGGATTTCCTTTATTTATAATGTAACAAATGGGGGGGGGGGGAAACTATTGGTTTGGCAGTTAAAGGGTTATGAATTTAAAAAAAAATAATTGGGGTGTGATAACGAGAAAATTAAATAAATGAAAATATGTTATCATAAGAATAGAGATCATTATTTCAGCCATGGGACTGAAAGGGTTAAATCTCATTCACAATAACATCTTCTTAAAGGAGCCGTGTCCCTATTAGATCCGTATACTGAATTCACAAAGTTCAAAAATAAGGACGTGGCCCCTTTAAGAAAAGTTGGCAGTTATTTTTTGAAATTTCAAAACCAGGAAGTCACATGACCTGTGATGTCATTGGCTGGGCCTATATAAACAGCTGCAGAGAGGGAAGCCAGCAGTTGCAGAGTGTTCACTGACCAGTGAAGACGTGTTTCTAATCTCTCCTGAGATTTTTCTTGCAACTTGATTCGATTTCATTGCGATTTCTATTCTTGTACATTTAAAGCGCGTTTCTTTATTTCTTAATAATGAGACAATTTAAATGTAAAAAGCTTTTTTCTCTGAAAAACACCAAAGAGAAATCCAGCTGTGGAAGGGCGGCTGTGGAAGGAGGTATCGGTGACCAGCCTGCAGATACCCCCAAAAAGCCCTCCAAAATGAAGAGGACCCGGGCATTTGTACGCGGCTGTATCAGAGCCGTTGTTGGATGTTTCGGATCCGGCTGTAAAGCCAAAGGACATCACCGGGATACAGACACCGAGATTGGTAAGTACTATAGATAGTGATCGATACAAAATGGATAAGTCACCTACACTCATCGATCGAAGGCTCCTTCACCCCCAAAATGATTCCTTTTCATAAAATTTTAGAACAGAAGGAGATAGTAAAGTGATTGTTAAGCCTCTATGTGATCTTTATATCCTCCTCTCTGTCACATACAAAGCTGAAACTAGTGCCTGTGTGTTATTCAAAAAAGAACCGGTTTCTACCAGTTTAAAGCGGAAGGAAAGCCATAGATTTAACCGTTTCAAAAAACATTTCTATTCCCGGCATGCTGGGAATGCCAACTGTCACAGTGAAACTGTCATAACGGATCACATGTGCAGCATTATGGCAATTGTAGATTAAACACAGGCCAAGATGGATACATTGTAATACAAGTAGAAATGTTTTTTTGTCTATAGAGCACCGGCACTAGGATGCGGCTTTTTATGTGACAGAGGGGATGAAAAGATCAGGGATAGTGAGACATGACATGACAGGCAGGGAGGGTGGGGGGTGGGGAGACACAGGGAGAGCTGCAGATAGCATCATATGATGGAGACACGTACAGTGAGGTTGAGAGGGAGGAGACACAGGGAGAGCTGCAGATAGTAGTGTATGATGGAGACATGTACATGGAGGGTGAGGGGGGAGGAGGAGACACAGAGAGCTGCAGATAGCAGTGTATGATGGAGACAGAGGGGGAGGAGACACGTACAGTAAGGGGGAGGAGACACAGGGAGAGCTGCAAATAGTAGCGTATGATAGAGACATGTACATGGAGGGTGAGGGGGGAAGAGACACAGGTAGCAGCGTATGATGGAGACACGTACTGACTCCAGTGTCAGGACTCTGCAGCCCTGATACACGGGAGTCAGAGAAAAGAGGGGGAGGGTAGAAACTGGTAGGCTTAGCCAGATATTTCATACACAGCACAAGCACTATAACGGTCTTTAAATGAACAGGATCTTTATTCATTTTTTGGGGATAACAAACGTTTTAATGATGCCAAAACACGCAAAAAAATATTTTGTTATAAAAAGATCTTTATTGGAGTCCAAAGTTACACATGTATAGGAATGGAAATAGATATTGATTGGAGGTCACCAACCCCCCCCCCCCCCCCCATAGAGGATTGGTGTTTAATTATAAGAGACAGAAGCACGGCAGATTACTCCCCCACACATGAAAATTAAGAATCAGTTCCCTTTCTGATTTCTTTCATTTTAGTGGGTCGGCTTAACTGCCAGGCAACCAGAATTTGTATAGGAAAGCCACCATTAGTGATCCCTGTGTCCCTGTCATGTTGGGTTTATTTATTGTCCCTGCCATTGGAATTTTTAACTTTTCTCTGTATAATTTGAAGTTGTATAAAAATATATATAATGTAGGTGAAAGTGCTAAACCTGATTCTTCTTTTTTTATTGCAGATGTATGCAGTATTTACTGCAGAGACAGCTCACAAGGCAGGACTGCCCTAGTGAGCGAGACAGGATATGAATACTACATTGAGGTTTCACCAGCATGTGACGTTCACACAGAGGCTTCACCAGCATGTGACGTTCACACAGAGGCTTCACCAGCATGTGACGTTCATACAGAGACTACTCCAGAATGCGACGTTCACACACAGAGACTACTCCAGAATGCGACGTTCACAACGAGACTACTCCAGAATGCGACGTTCACAACGAGACTACTCCAGAATGCGACGTTCACAATGAGACTACTCCGGAATGTGACGTTCACAACGAGACTACTCCGGAATGTGACGTTCACAACGAGACTACTCCAGAATGTGACGTTCACAACGAGACTACTCCAGAATGTGACGTTCACAACGAGACTACTCCAGAATGTGACGTTCACAACGAGACTACTCCAGAATGTTACGTTCACAACGAGACTACTCCAGAATGTGACGTTCACAACGAGACTACTCCAGAATGTGATGTTCATAATGAGACCCCTCAAGAATGTGACATTCACAATGAGACTACTCCAGAATTTCGTGATCACAATGAGTCTCCTCCAGAATGTGATGTTCACAATGAGACCCCCTCCAGAATGTGACAATCGCGTAAAGAATTCACCAGCATGTGACTTTCACACAGAGACTCCACCAGCATGTGACAAAGATGGGGCAAGGTTACCAGAAAGGATAGGCATATACTAGTGGTAGGGGATTCAGTTATTGGAAGAATACAGAGGGAAATCTGTCACGAAGACCATTATCGCCAAACAGTATGTTGTTTACCGGGCGCTCGGGTTCGGAACATTGCAGATTGCATGGACAAATTATTGGATGGCGCTGGAGAGGACCCAGCTGTCATGGTATATATCGGTACCAATGACAATGTTAGAGAAAGATGGAGCGCCCTACAAAATGATTTCAGGGACTTGGGGGCCATATTGAAGAAAAGGTCCCCCAAGGCAATATTTTCTGAAATACTGCCTGCACCTCGACTCACACCACAGAGACGGGAAGAGCTTATGGTACTTAACAAGTGGCTGAGAAACTGGTGCAGCGAGGAGGGGTTTGGCTTCATGGCAAACTGGGTTGACTTTTCAGGCCGTTACCATCATTATAGTGACGGATTGTACTTAAATGAGAAGGGTGCAGCTTTCTTGGGAAGGAAGATGGCCAAAATGTTGGAAGAAAATTTTAACTAGGTGATGAGAGGAGGACGATTTGCTAGTGAATATGAGGGAGAGGATCTTCATTTCAAACCAGCATGACAGAAATTCACTATGTCATCAATCTCTTAAAAGATTCTCATAAGCAGCTTCTGAATCACCAACTACGGCTGCATCAACACAGGTTCCTACACTGGTGGCGGCTGCCACTCCAGTAACCGGAGGGTCTTCCCATCAGCCCTCTATTTACCTTTCTGCAGCTTCTGCAGAAGCTTTAAGGTTTGACAATACAACGCCCAAACATGATCACCTGTAAAAAAAAAAAAAGTGTCTGAGATGTTGGTGGTAAACAGCCTGCTAGGCCTGAGGGGAACCGAACCAAGCCCTCCAAAAGTTGCCAAGAGTGTAAATGTAGACATTAAGCTTTAAGGTTAATCAAAAATATAACACTCTAAAGGGAAAGGAAGAACAAAGGGGGAGTATGGAAGAGGGAGAGAGGGAGGAAAGTAGGGGGATGGAAGGTTGGAGGAAGAAGGGGTGAGGGTTGGGGGGAACCCCCACTCCCCTTCCTTATCCGGAACCTTCCATCCCCCCTACTTTCCTCCCTCTCTGCCTCTTCCATACTCCCCATCCCCTTGTTCTACCTTTCCCTTTACAATGTGATATTTTTGATTAACCTTAAAGCATAATGTCTACATTTACACTCTTGGCAACTTTTGGATAGGGGGCACCTTTTGGAGGGCTTAGTTTGGTTCCCCCGGGCCTAGCAGGCTGTTTACCACCAACATCTCAAGCACGTTTTTACAGGTGATATGTTTGATCTATGTATTGTCGATCGACATAAAGTAATTGATTATGTTCTGAAGTTTGGAGGCTTTTGAGGCGTGTGTTGGACCGGCTAAGGGGAGGTTGGAGGCCGGTGTGTTTTTAAGGCATGTGTTGGACCGGCTATAAGAGGAGGTTGAAGGCCGGTATGTTTTTGAGGCGTGTGTTGGACCGGCTAAGGGGAGGTTGGAGGCCGGTATGTTTTTGAGGCGCGTGTTGGACCGGCTATAAGAGAAGGTTAAAGGCCGGTATGTTTTTGAGGCGTGTGTTGGACCGGCTTAAGAGGAGGTTGAAGGTCGGTATGTTTTTGAGGCGTGTGTTGGACCGGCTATAAGGGGAAGTTGGAGGCCGGTATGTTCTTGAGGAATGTGTTGGACCGGCTTAAGAGGAGGTTGAAGGCCGGTATGTTTTTGACTGGCTATAAAAATGGAGGTTGGAACTCTTTTTGTCTCCAGAGGTCGGAGGAGTCTTTCCAGCTTTTTTTAGGCTTTCTCTGCTGAAGAAATGAGAACTCTTCCCGTCAGTGAGGTCCTTCATGGAGAAGTCCAAGGCCTCACTCACACGGGTGATTGAATCTGTATCCTATGTGGGGGCTGCATTAACCCCAAAAAGGACATCCATGTGGGTGCAGTTGTGCGGACGCACCCTAGGTGCGTTCGGGGCCGTGCACCGGCACCCACACAGATGTCACATTGGGTACAGTCACTGCACCCTAGTTGACAGCAATGGCACTGCCTACACGGGATGCTGGGAACATCTGTGCATCCCCATTCTGGTAAACATGGTCCTCCCATGGGGTACGGATTCATATCTCCTACGTGTGAATGAGGCCTAAGAGTGAATGGAATATT
The DNA here is from genome assembly GCA_029574335.1 of Rana kukunoris. Taxonomy (NCBI): domain Eukaryota; kingdom Metazoa; phylum Chordata; class Amphibia; order Anura; family Ranidae; genus Rana; species Rana kukunoris. The sequence goes on along the minus strand of CM056059.1, from coordinate 323,426,027 downwards.
CAGCTCATTGTGTTGCCAATTTGAGGAACACTGTACCCCTCTTTATTGTTATTTGGGTGCGTTTTATTATAGAAATGTTTTATAGATTGTAGTTTAGGATGCCTTCTTCTGAAGGCACTTTGAGTGATCATAAGTGATTACCCCGCTCAGCGGGGGCGGGCCTTAGAGAACAGAGGCCGCATATGGGCAGCACAGAGGCTTAGCCTTGCAGCACTGGGGTCCTCGTTTCAGATTCTGACCAGGACACTATCTGCATGGAGTTTGCATGTTCTCCCTGTGCTTGCGTGGGTTTCCTCCGGGTACTCCGGTTTCCTCCCACACTACATGCTACCTTTGCGTTGGTGGTGCAGTGGTAAGCATAGCTGCCTTCCAAGCAGCTGACCCGGGTTCGATTCCCGGCCAACGCAATCTCCATAACTTGGAGTCCTTAGAGAGAAAAGCGCTATACAAGGTCAGTGCCGAGTATATCATTAGCGGAGGAATAAAGAATGAAGAGAATGTTTGAGGAAGAAAATGTTCCCCCAGAATCTATAGAAGGAGAACCCAGCAACTGATAGAAGACGCTTCGCTTTGGCTGCGATCACACCTAGGCGTTCCAGATCGCGGGCGGAATTGCTGCAATTTCCCAAATTCCCAAATTCCCAAAAACGCGTGACACGCTTGTGATCCCGTTACTTTCAATGGCACCCCAATCTTGGGAAAAATCCCAAAAGCAGTCCTGCGATGTGTCAGGCGACAATTGCGACAAAATTCACGACTTAATTGGGGTGACATTGTAAGTAAGGGGATCGCATACTCCACCCAGCGGGAATATTACACCCCCTCAACTCTCTAGATTTACATTAAAGTTTCGAATACAAAAATCCTTCATTGCTGCAGACCTCAGCACACGCCAGGTGTCATGTAACCACTTATAGACCACAAATATATACAGCATCTCACAAAAGTAAGTACACCCCTCTGTGTGTGGGAGATCACATACAGTATGTCACAAAAGTAAGAACACCCCTCTGTGTGTGGGAGATTACATACAGTATGTCACAAAAGTAAGTACACTCCCTCTGTGTGCGGGAGATCACATACAGTATGTCACAAAAGTAAGTACAACTCTCTGTGTGCGGGAGATCACATACAGTATGTCACAAAAGTAAGTACACTCCCTCTGTGTGTGGGAGATCACATACAGTATGTCACAAAAGTAAGTACAACTCTCTGTGTGCGGGAGATCACATACAGTATGTCACAAAAGTAAGTACAACCCTCTGTGTGCGGGAGATCACATACAGTATGTCACAAAAGTAAGTACAACCCTCTGTGTGCGGGAGATCACATACAGTATGTCACAAAAGTAAGCACACCCCCCTCTGTGTGCGGGAGATCACATACAGTATGTCACAAAAGTAAGTACAACCCTCTGTGTGCGGGAGATCACATACAGTATGTCACAAAAGTAAGTACAACCCTCTGTGTGTGGGAGATCACATACAGTATGTCACAAAAGTAAGAACACCCCTCTGTGTGCGGGAGCTCACATACAGTATGTCACAAAAGTAAGTACAACCCTCTGTGTGCGGGAGATCACATACAGTATGTCACAAAAGTAAGCACACCCCCTCTGTGTGCGGGAGATCACATACAGTATGTCACAAAAGTACTAATAACAAACGTTGCTCCACCCACCGGAAATCCCTTTAGCCTTCTCCCTTGAACTTTTCTGCCCCTGCGAGTTGTTGGGATTCGGCTCGGAGGCGTTAATCCTCTTCCTGTGACGTACGGTGGTCATTGTATCGGCCGTTCTCACATACCCCCCAGGCAGATCCCTGGAAGAGAAAGATTTCATCAGCTCTAGTGTCCTAATAATAAACAGCATCTACATCAGGGGTCTCAAGCTGGTGACCCTCTGGCTGTTGCGAAACTACAAGTCCCATGAGGCATTGCAGGGCTGACAGTTACGAGTAGGGTTGTCCCGATACCACTTTTTTAGGACCGAGTACAAGTACCGATACTTTTTTTCATGTACTTGCCGATACCGAATACCGATACTTTTTTTAAATGTCATGTGACAGTTTTCAAACCAAAATACAGACTAAGGATATTTTCTTTAGAATTATGAAGAACTCTAACTCAAGACATTATAAAAGAATAAAAATTAGTAAAAATGTTTTATTTGCTTGTCACGCAGTAGTAAAAAAAACTCAAAGAATTTTCACAGAACATGTTGATAAATACAAAAAAAGTATTCTATTTAGGTATTGGGAGCATTTGCGCGAGTACAAGTACTCCCGCAAATACTTGGTATCGGTCCCGATACCGATACTAGTATCGGTATCTGGACAACCCTAGTTACAAGCCTGACTCCAGCAGGCAGAGGCATTCTTCCTTCTCTCTGTGCTGAACAGAGGGAGGGGAGAGAGAGAGGGAGAGGGAAAGGGGAGAGAGAGAGGGTATGAAGGGGGTGGAGAGAGAGAGAGTGGTGGAGAGAGGGGGAGAGAGAGAGAGAGAGAGAGGGGAGAGAGAGGGGGGAGAGAGAGAGGGGGGGAGAGAGAGAGGGGGGAGAGAGAGAGGGGGGAGAGAGAGAGGGGGAGAGAGAGAGGGGGAGAGAGAGAGGAGGGGGGGGGAGAGAGAGCGAGAGAGGGGGGAGAGAGCGAGAGCGACTCCCCAGCTGGGGTGACACAGATGGCAATATATCCTGACCAAGGTTCTTAACCCCTTTCCTTCTTCTGGGGCACCGATCTTCGGCCGGTTTTCTTCTGGGTACAGATCTTTGGCTGGTCTGTGATGACATCACACTAATGCATGCACGGAAGCATTCATCTTGACAGATGCCTAAATTGCACACTTAGTGTACAAAGTCGCATGAAAAATCGCACAAGCATGAATGGAGCCTAAGTCAGCATAGGTGTTATGGTGACCATCGTAACCAAGGGCTCTCCAGATGTTAGGTGACCGTGGTCTAATATCTGGAAAGCCTCTAGTTTCCCATGGTCACCTAACATTCAGAGAGCGTCTGGTTGCCATGATCAGCAGCTAACATCCGGAGAGCCCCTGGTGTGCATGATCACCTAACATCTGGGGAACCCCTGATTGGCATGATCACCTAACATCTGGAGGGCCCCTGGTTCCCATGATCACCTAACATCTGGAGGGCCCGGGGTTCCCATGAGGGGTTCCCTAACATCTGGAGGGCCCCGGGTTCCCATGATCACCTAACATCTGGGGAACCCCTGATTGGCATGATCACCTAACATCTGGGGAACCCCTGGTTACCATGATCACCTAACATCTGGGGAACCCCTGGTTGCCATGATCACCTAACATCTGGGGAACCCCTGGTTGCCATGATCACCTAACATCTGAAGGGCCCCGGGTTCCCATGGTCACCTAACATCTGGAGGGCCCGGGGTTCCCATGGTCACCTAACATCTGGAGGGCCCCGGGTTCCCATGGTCACCTAACATCTGGGGAACCCCTAATTGGTATGATCACCTAACATCTGGGGAACCCCTGGTTGCTATGATCACCTAACATCTGGGGAACCCCTGATTGGCATGATCACCTAACATCTGGGGAACCCCTGGTTGCTATGATCACCTAACATCTGGGGAACCCCTGATTGGCATGATCACCTAACATCTGGGGAACCCCTGGTTCCCATGGTCACCTAACATCTGGGGAACCCCTGGTTGCCATGGTCACCTTACAACTGGGGAACTCCTGATTGGCATGGTCATCTTACAACTGGGGAACTCCTGATTGGCATGATCACCTAACATCTGGGGAACCCCCTGGTTGCCATGGTCATCTTACAAATGGGGAACCCCTGGTTGCCATGATCACCTAAAATCTGGGGAACCCCTGGTTGCCATGATCACCTAACATCTGGGGAACCCCTGGTTGCCATGATAACCTAACATCTGAAGAGCCCCTGGTTGCCATGATCACCTAACATCTGGAGGGCCCCTGGTTCCCATGGTCATCTAACATCTAAAGGGCCCCTGATTCCCATGGTCACCTTACATCTGGAGGGCCCTTGATTCCCATGGTCACCTAACATCTGGGGAACCCCTGATTGGCATGATCACCTAACATCTGGGGAAGCCCTGGTTGCCATGATCACCTAACATCTGGGGAAGCCCTGGTTGCCATGATCACCTAACATCTGGAGGGCCCCTGGTTCCCATGGTCACCTAACATCTCTGTAGAGCCCCTGGTTGCCATGGTCACCTTGTCCCTGGAAAAAAAAGTGTCACATGATCACCATTAGTAACAATGTGGCCCCCTGAGGGACCAATTTTCCTGTCACTCAGTAAATGGCGCTCAGTCTATGGCATGAAAAATTGGGCCGCCTCAGTCTCTGCCATGGATATCTCCTAACACTAAAAAGCAGGCCTGAGCCCCTCTTGTCAACCCCTGGCACCGAACCCACCCACCTGCATAAACCAGAACCCCATGGAATATCCTGTCCCTATAAATAGGCGTTATCGGTCGTCGTGGGTAACACCCCTCAACAACAAGGGTCATAGGGCAGTCTGTTGGCCCTGAGGGCCCTTTTCCTGTCTCATCTTCCATCATCCATCCCCTCCTTCCTCTCACTTTACTCCCGGCCTCCGCAATTCACCCAATAGTGCCAAGCCCATTTAGACTCGCGAGCATGCTGAAACCATGTAGTCCCCTTAGGCCAGAGAGCCACCTGGTTGCCCATGGTTACCACCCCGTCTCTGGCAACAAGGGTCATTATGTCTACAATGGGGGGTGAGCTGGGGGTACCCCAGCAGCTGGGACCCCAGAATGCGTGGAGATGGCCACCCCCTGTCTGTCCAATCCCACGACAGCCAGTCCCATCTGTCCCCCTCTGGCACTGTCCGTCTCGTCTCTCTGTCTGCCCTGTCTACCTACCTTGCCTCCAATAGAGGACCACCCCACCCCACAGTTCAGTCCCCGCAGGAGCTCAGAGTCGTGTCCCTCCCCCGGTTACCGGCTCCAGTCTTTGCCAGCGGGGGCCGGGGGCTCGCGCGCCGTCGGCGTCATCCTCATGATACCCAACGAAACAAGGGGAGCTGATGTCGGGCGGCGCCGTCTGGTTTCTCCCTGTCAAAAAAGACCGATCTAGGCCAGAACTTTTTTCCCCCTCCCCCCCCCCCCCACCAAAATGTTTAATAAGGCTTAATAGGTTCCACTCCACTCATATACCGCAGAAAAACAGAAAACAGGCATTGAAGTCCGCCAAATAGCTTACAACGAGGGGGGGGTGAGATGGGGGTTGTAGTTCCCCGGTCGGGTTTCGCCCCGGTTGGCTTGGCTGCGTCTCAGAGGGCGTACAGAAACAACTTACAACTCCCAAGGCTTCATGTGCGAAGAGGCCATTTTCCCCAAAAAAAAAAAAAAAAAAAAAAACAATCCCACCCATGCGAAACTCTACCAGCAAAAAAAAACAATCCAGGCACATCTCATCTTACAATAATGGGAGCAGCCAATCAGGCGCGTGTGGTGTGCCGGGGAGGAGGGGCGGGCGGGGGCTGGACTTACTGGATGGAGGGAAAAGAAATTCGCGCGGCGATTGGAACATTGTGCCTGCTATTATACACTGGGTGATATTGTATAACCGTAATCCAATGGGAAACGCCAGAAAGGAAAACAAATTCAACAAACAAAAGTGACCTCAAACGCCCACATTCTACAACAGGAGCGAACAGGGGCAGCGAGGGGGATCAGGTAGCCGAGCGCGTGTTATCAAAACCCGTCCCACGTGCTACAAAGCCAGAAGCGAAGATGGCATTTTGGCAACAGGGCACGGGGAGGGCGGTGGAGATATCTTGGTTTTGGCCCAAGAAACGCCACTCTGGGCGTGACGCCGGCGTTGGTGATTGCCCCCATCTGCACTATAATGATACCTTGAGCGGTCAAAACACCTGAAACTCCCAAAAGATCATGGAATTTTTTATTTATTTTTGTAGCTCGATTGGGCAGATTGCGCAATTTAGGCGTGTCCTTTTATTCCGAAAAAATATGAATTAAAAACAACGACCATTTAATTTTTTTTTTTTTTTTTTTTTTCTATTTTGTGCGATTTTCTCAAATGAAAAATGTTTAATAAAAAATAGCAATAAATAATTATGAATAAAAAAATGTAAAATAAATATACACTGTTCAAAAAAAAACCAACAAAAATCTCAAAAAAACAAAAAAACATCACAAATAAATAATGTAATACATACAGTTAATAAATAAATAATTAACTCCACCAACATTATTATTTTTTTTTTTATAAATTATGTAACCACACTTGCATACCTCACTGAGGGCCAATCTTACAGGGATCAACAATTACAACATTCTTCTCACAACAAAAACTCAAAAAAAACCAAAAAACCACCACTGGTAACAAAAAAAACACCCCCATGAACAAACAATGAAGGTTATTCTTCCACAAAAACAACCAAGAACACTCTGCACCAATGTAAAATTTCAGCTTCACCACTGAACACTTCCTCACTGATCACCAAGGGCATTCTTTAACTGATCAATTGCGCGGACATTCTTCTCCTACGTGCGACGTGGCTTCTTTCCTTCCAACACAAAATTTAATTTCACTTCCAATTTTTTCCCATTCTTCCCCACAAGTAAATGAGCTTTCCTTTGATCTCGCACTGTGCGATTTTTATTTTTCACCGCTGTAAGGGACAAAAAAAGGACATGAGAGCGACAATTTTTGAAGAAAAATTCACAATATTTTTTACATTTGTTGCAATAAAACATACTCCCAATTTAAAAAAAAAAATAAAAAAAACAAAAAAAAATAAAATAAAAAAAAAAAAAACAAAAAAAAAACCACATTTTTTTTTTCTCAGTTTAGGGCGAAAACGTATTCTTCTTCTCTACATATTTTTACTTTGGTAAATAGAAAAAAAAAATCGCAATAAGCGACTGGTTATGTGCAAAATTATAAATCGCTTTACAAAATAGGGAGAGAAAAAGATTTTATTAATTTTTTTTTACTAGAAAATGGCGGCGATCTGTCGCGATTTTTATTGGTACTTTTCCGACGTTATGGCGGACCCATCGGACCTTTTGACCCATTTTTTCCCAACCTTCACATTTAATATCCTGCGATCAGTCTATAAATATGCAGTAATTACAGTATAAATGTGACTGGCATTGAAGGGGTTAACACTAAGGGGTGAAAAGGGGTTAAATTGAAATGCTAGGTGGTGAATGCCGTACACCTTGCATAACCCATGGGGGGGAGGTGGGGAGGACCGATCTGTGTCCCTATGTAAGAATAATACAGATCGGCTCCTCCTCTCCAGAACAGGACGCTGTCTCTGTGTAAACACGGGCAATGAGAGATGATCTATGAGAGATCATCTCTCATTGGCCCACAGATCGCATCGCAAACGGCCACACACTGATGGCCTGTTCGCCGTGACAAATTCTGTGATTGGCCGTGTCCAAGGGACACGGACAACACAGAGGCTTCCCCGCAGCGCGCTCTAAACACCGCGCGCGCTGGGAACGCCAGAATGACATGCTGTCAAATGACGGCATGTTGGATATTCAGGGCAGGGAGTTGTAGGAGGAGAGTCAGACAGCGGCTAGTTGCCCGGTCATCCTCCGAGCTGTAGCGCGGGCCTGAAGTGGTTAATAATAAAAAACCCGAAACATAACGGAAATGTAAAATTATATTAATAATAAAAATAATAATTTATTATTAGTAGCATTAATATAAATTATTTGTGTGTTTATTATATAAAAAATAATATGTAGGGGATAATTATTTTATTTATTACATTGTATTAATTTAATAAATATTCTTCTCCCTGATCACCAATGAAAGGGCATTCTTCCAATCATCTCACTGATCACACAATGTAAGGGCATTCCTTCTCACTGATCACCCAATGTGAAGGGACACTTCTTCTCACTGATCACCAATGTAAGGACATTCTTCTCTCACCTGATCACCAATGTAAGTGGACATTCTTCTCACTGATCACCAATGTAAGGGACATTCTCCCACTGATCACCAATGTAAGGGACATCTTCTCACTGATCAGCAACAATGTAAGGAGCATTCTTCTCCACTGACACCAATGTAAGGAACATTCTTTCAACCCACTGATCACCAATGTAATGGACATCTTCTCACTTTGATCACCAATGTAAGGATCATTCTTCTCACTGATCACCAATGTAAGGACATTCTTCCCCACAGATCACGCAATGTAAGGGACATTCACTAATTCTTCACCCCGACTGAACACCAATGTAAGGGACAATCTTTTCCTTCCTTCCTCACTGATCATCACCCAAAGTAAGGAGCATTCTCTCAAAACTGATCTACCAATGTAAGGAACATTCTTCTAAACCCACTGGATCAAACCAATGTAAAAGGGAACATTTGCTTCTCACTGATCACCAATGTAAGGCGCATTTCTTCTCACATGATCAACCCCGAATGTAAGGAACATTCTTCTCTTTTCTTGGCATTCCCCACTGATTCACCAATGTAAGAGGGACATTCTTTGATCAGAAGGGACATTCTTATTCTTTCTTTCCTTTCTTCAATTTTTTCGCTTTTTCTCTTCTTCTTACTTCTTCCCACAGATCAGCACACCAATGTAAGGGACATTTTCTATTTCATTTATTCGTCTTATTCTTAATATTCTTGTCTTCCCAATGATCAAACCAATGTAAAAGGTACATTCCTCTAGATTCCCACTGATCCTCAATGTAAAAGGACATATTCATTTCTTCTTCAAGAAACATCGTTCTTCGTGTAAACTATTTCTTCCTAATTCTTTATACTATGATCTAAATTTCCTATTATGCTTATTCTTTTACTCCTCAGACTTTCTTTTTCCCTATCTCCTATTCTTCTTTTTCTTATTCAGTTTCTTGTCTTTTCTTGATTCTTTTACCAGAATTCCCACTGATGAACCAAGAAAGAAGGACATTCTTCCTCAGAGATCACACAACACCAATGCAAGGACACGATATGCTTTCTCCGCAATTTTCTTGCAATGTTCTTTTCATTCTGCTTCTTCTTCTTATCACCTATCCCAAATTGCCCTTTGTTAAAAGCTTACCACTGTTAAATTTATTTAAAAAAGTTTCAAAATCAAAAAAGCATAAAATCACTCTAATAAAACATTCATAATATATACCCCTCAACTTGGGTGGAAATAAATATGAAGCACAGAAATCCCTGGGCTCTTCAGAACATAAGAAGACTTTACAGCAAAAGCACAAAATCATGTAATCACTCATGAAAAAAAATACCTACTACCTAGGAGAACTATCTCAACTAAAACCACACCCTCTGCCTCAACAGTGAACCAGACAAATACAAGGTCCAAAACTAACCCCGCAATACCCATGATCTGCATGCTAGATGCCAGGTAGGCAGCCCTTCTTCAAAATGGTATACTAACCCAACAAAAGCTAAGGGACGTGAAACAAGACAGATCTTGAGGAGCATTTCCTCAATTCAGAGATGGGCCCATAAAGGCTCACACCACCAGGCGACCGTCTAAAATAATTTCCTACCCCCCCACCGCCCCGTTCCTTCCTTGTACCACGCACACCGGCAAGCCCGAACCACGCCGACATCTCTGAAGCCGCCTCCGCTCCTTTGTTCCAGACCTGCCCGAGTTACCTGCCTGCCCTTTTCTCAAACCCCACATTTTCCCCCCAAAAAAACCCTCAGCAAAACATTCTTGCACAACCACTCGATGCACCTACGCACCCTCTGACAGATAGCGAGACTTCATTCTGTCGCTTTTTAGAGTGGGGAACTGCTCAGGATTTTTCCCCTTTTCTTTACTTTTTCCTTCATCGCCAGAGGGCTCTCTGAGCACGTGCTATTCCCATGCCATGGATGTAATGGAGAAGCAAATTAAGCTAACTTGAAAAAGTGTAATGAAAAATCAAAATCTCCCCCGAGAGGCCCACAAACCAGCGAGTCGGGGAATGGTTGTTGCCCCCCCCTCCCTGACATTCTCCACTCTCCTCCTGCATAACCCATCCGATAGAAAAAGGGAATGCCAAGAGCCCTCACCTAGTCCCCCCCCTGCCCCACCAGCGAGACCCATCACCCACAAACCCTTTTACATATACACCTCTATGTTAAAGGGACACAAGGCAAGAGTAGAGAGATACAACTGTCTTGTGCAGAAGCGAAAAAATGGTACCCATCTTAGAGGGAAGACTCTTCCCTCTCCTCCACTATTACCAACCTACAAACTCCACTCCTAGGGCAACAGCAGATGTCCACAGACACGAATTCAGATAGGGCCACTCACATACAAAAGTAGCCTTCCATGACACGAAAACAGCCCAGGACTTGATCCCTAAAACTTAACTTGGGATGCTTCTAAAAAAGGAGGAAACGCAAACACCCCTTGTCCACCTCCTTCATTACAGAGCCTGGATCCTGGGCAATCCCTTAAGGCCAGTGAACACAATCTGGCTGAAAGCCCGAGCTCAAAATTCTTGCTCCAAATTGCATTCCTGGAGAAGGGGCCTTTGTTATCCTCATCTGCCTGTCCACCCATCTTCCACCTGCCGACTGCTAGCCACTGACAGCCA
>CM056059.1:323320537-323415340 GCA_029574335.1 Rana kukunoris | reverse complement strand
GGCAACCCTTCTAACTCCCAACCTCCATTTGCACTCCTTCTAGCGCCCCCCCCACCTCCAGTAGGGCACCTCTTCTAGGCCCCCACCTCCAGTAGGCACCTCTTCTAGACCCTCGCTTCCAGTAAAACATCCCTTCTAGCCCCCCCCCACTTCCAGCCTCTGCCAACCTCAAGCAGGGCACCCCTTCTAACTCCCAACCTTCATTTCTGCACTCCTTCTAGCCCCCTACTTCCAGTAAATCACTGCTTCTACCTGCCTACCTCAAGTAGAGCGCCCCTTCTAACTCCCAACCTCCAGGGGAGCACTCCTTCTAGCCCCCCACTTCCACTACAGCACCCCTTCTAGCCTCCAACCTCCAGTGGTGCACTCCTTTTGCCCCCCACTTCCAGTACAGCACCCCTTCTAGCCTCCAACCTCCAGTGGGGCACTCCTTCTAGTAGCCCCCCACTTCCAGTACAACACCCCTTATAGCCTCCAGCCTTTGGGCCCAGGGGGGGGGGGTCATTCCTAAAGCCATGTAAGTAGCCCCTAAATGTATGATGGCTGCCCTGGTTCTAATTACCATAGAACCAAATTCTATAGACCCGATTAGTTCTTAGTTAACAAGTGGAAGTTCCTTTTTAAAACAAATTCATACAAATATATTCCTAAAAAAAAGACTCACCCAAAGATTGAAGGTCCTGTAGATGACGGCCAGGAGAAGCTCCTGGTACACATTCATCCTCTCCAGAATATTGATGGTCCTCATGGCCTCTGTTGAGTCTGTTGTCATAGATTAGATCAGTGATTCCTAGAAGAGACACAGAGAAGCTTCACCGATGTAGAGGGCAGAAAAGTGTCTGTGCCGACCAATCCAGCAGAATTTCCAGCAGAAAAATAAAGTAATGCAACACGATTGGCCATAATAACCAATAAAGACATTGTGTGGAATTGATAAAAAATAACTTTTTTGAAGACTATTAGAGCCTCTGGGCTCTAATCACGTGCTTCAAAAAAACACCCCGCCCATTTAAATCCATGCGTTTGGCGCCCTGCATGTAGATCAGGGGTCTGGATTTGCTGTTCTGGCTCTCTGCCTTCCGATCGGTGGGTGCTGGTGGACATCGAGTCCGCGGTACCTACAGATCAGCCATAGGCGTGTGCGCAGGGTGTGCCAGGGCACACCCTAATCGCTCTGTGTGGCACAGAATCCCCCTGTTTAAACCCCTGATATATAACCAAACCCCAAAGGGCCAGTTCACACGACTGCCACTGCAAAATTGCCTGATTTTACCCGCAATTTGGCTGCGATTTCAGGGAATGCCAGTCTATAGAGCTGAATTTGCATCGCGCATTGGATCAAACTACCACAGGGACCTTTTTTAATGCAGCATAGATTAGCAACGCATCAATGTCAACAGCACTCATGGAAAACTATGTTAGTAAAATGCGAATTTGAGCAATCACAATGGATCAAATTCCCAATAGAGTGAACCGACCCTAAAGTGGCTCCTAAAAAAAAAAGAAAAATTGTAAAAAGTAATACAAATAAAGACTGCTGACACCTTCCACTACCCCACTGACACCAATCTGTACCCTACTGACACCAATCTATACCCTACTGACACCAATCCCTACCCTACTGACACCAATCCCTACCCTACTGACACCAATCCCTACCCTACTGACACCAATCCCTACCCTACTGACACCAATCTCTACCCTACCGCCACCAATCTCTACCCTACCGCCACCAATCTCTACCCTACCGACACCAATCTCTACCCTACTGACACCAATCCCTACCCTACTGACACCAATCCCTACCCTACTGACACCAATCCCTACCCTACTGACACCAATCCCTACCCTACTGACACCAATCCCTACCCTACTGACACCAATCCCTACCCTACTGACACCAATCCCTACCCTACTGACACCAATCTCTACCCTACTGACACCAATCTCTACCCTACTGACACCAATCTCTACCCTACTGACACCAATCTCTACCCTACTGACACCAATCCGTACCCTACCGACACCAATCTGTACCCTACCGACACCAATCTGTACCCTACCGACACCAATCCCTGCCCTACCGACACCAATCCCTGCCCTACCGACACCAAACCCTGCCCTACTGACACCAATCCCTGTACTACTGACACCAAATCCCTACCCTACCGACACCAATCCCTGCCCTACCGACACCAATCCCTGCCCTACCGACACCAATCCCTACCCTACCGACACCAATCCCTACCCTACCGACACCAATCCCTACCCTACCGACACCAATCCCTACCCTACCGACACCAATCCCTACCCTACCGACACCAATCCCTACCCTACCGACACCAATCCCTACCCTACCGACACCAATCCCTACCCTACCGACACCATCCCTGCCCTACCAACACCAATCCCTGCCCTACCAACACCAATCCCTGCCCTACAACACCAATCCCTGCCCTACCGACACCAATCCCTACCCTACCGACACCAATCCCTACCCTACCGACACCAATCCCTACCCTACCGACACCAATCCCTACCCTACTGACACCAATCCATACCCTACCGACACCAATCCCTGCCCTACCGACACCAATCCCTGCCCTACCGACACCAATCCCTGCCCTACCGACACCAATCCCTACCCTACCGACACCAATCCCTACCCTACCGACACCAATCCCTACCCTACCGACACCAATCCCTACCCTACCGACACCAATCCCTGCCCTACCAACACCAATCCCTGCCCTACCGACACCAATCCCTGCCCTACCGACACCAATCCATACCCTACCGACACCAATCCCTACCCTACCGACACCAATCCATACCCTACCGACACCAATCCATACCCTACCGACACCAATCCCTGCCCTACCGACACCAATCCCTGCCCTACCGACACCAATCCCTACCCTACCGACACCAATCCCTACCCTACCGACACCAATCCCTGCCCTACCGACACCAATCCATGCCCTACCGACACCAATCCCTACCCTACTGACACCAATCCCTACCCTACTGACACCATCAGTATAAATACACATGCACACACACGTGTGAGCATTTTGGTGCACACCATAATAGATAAGGGTGTGCACACCTATGCGATCGGCTCTGAGCGGGTCGCCGCGTCCCAGAACCAGAAATGTCAATCGCATACCTAGTACGTGATCCGGCGCAGCAGCGTCACCTTGCCGCAGTATATGTACGTCATACTGGTGGCAAGAGGTTAAAAATAAAAATGTAATTAAAAAGCAGATACAAAGCTGTAGTGGAGACCCCCCATGTGCACATCCCACCATACCTGTGTGCATACGTCACATACCTTGAGCGAGGGTCGGGGCGTAGAGGACTTGCTTATAGTAAGAATAATACAATCCGCACTCCGTCCTGAAGGAGATTTCTCTCTCCACATCCTGAACAATGAAAAGAACAACAGATGGTTACACCTATAGACTGCACACCGACTACCAACACAGGCACTTCATGGCTCATTACACGCGCTTCCACTTTAAAGGGGTTGTAAAGGTTCGTTTTCATCCTATGCATTAAGGTGGAAAAAAAAAAAAAATGATAATGACGGCCCCCAGCCACCAGCCGCCCATTTTACTTACCTGAGCCTGTTCACCTGCTTCGCTCGCCTCCGACGTCCTCTTCTCCGTTGATTGGCTAGAATGGATGGATTGATAGCAGCGCAGCCATTGGCTCACGCTGCTGTCAATCACATCCAATGACGCAGCGCGCTGGGGGGGCGGGGCCGAATGATACAGCTATAGCCACCGGCTGTATCATGGGAGCACGCCCACAAGAACTTACCCCCTCGGGAGAGAACTCCCATGAAGGGGAGGAGCCGAGACAGCCGCCGAGGGACCCCAGAAGAGGAGGGTCGGGGACACTCTGTGCAAAACAAAAAGCAGACTAGAGGTAAGTATGTTTGTTATTTATTTATTTTTTTAAACAGGAACCTTTAGTGTCCCTTTAACACACATTATAGCGCCTACCACTAAATCATGTTTTATGGGTTTTTGATGTTTCTTTCATGCTTTTTTTAAGCTTGACAAATGTCCTGTGTGTTTATTTTCTATTTGTTTTAAAGGGGCCCAGAAGAACCCCGGCTCAGTAATACCCTCATTAAAGGGGTTGTAAAGGAATTATTTTTCCCCATAATAAGCATCCTTTACCTGCAGACATTCCTCTTTTCACTTCCTCATTGTTCGTTTTTGCTCAGAAGTTGCTCTATTTCTTCTCTGTTCTGTTCACTTCCTGCTTGTCTGATTGTTACTGACCACTGTGAAGGGAGGCTTTACTGCGGTGGTCAGTGACGTGCTCACCTCCTCCTGGGAACTACATCTGTGCGGCAGGACGCTCTCTACGTGTTAAGCCCCATACACACTATCAGTTTTCCTGGCGGTTTTCTCTTCAGGTTTACCAAAACCATCTAATATGAGGTCAAACCTCAAAAGTATCAATTAGTATGCAATCAGGCAGGCCCTTGTACTACATGGTTTTGGTAAACCTGATGAGAAAACCGTCAGGAAAACTGATAGTGTGTATGGGGCTATAGAGACTTCAAAGAGGTGTGAATTACTGGGCGTGCCACAATGCATACTGGGAAATGTACTTCTTACATGAACGAGCGCCGCAAACCAGGAAGTGAATGAGAACAGAAACTAGAACGCCGGAGGTGATATAGATGAAGGAATTTAATAGGAATTGACTTGTTTTATAACAGAATCATTACACTATTACACCATTACTACCTTGCAGACTTTCCTTTACAACTCTTTAAGTTGTAGGAAAAACTGCAGGGTGCATCCTTGCAATATAAGACGGCAGCCATCTATGGGTTACCAAATCAGCCACTAGATGGCGCCATCTCCTCAGCAATTCCAATTACAGCACCAGACATGCGACGCTCTCAGATGGTAATCGTTATTATGACTCTTTTCTATATCTGCTTTACCTGTAAAAATAATATGAGATTTTAGTGATTGGGATTACTTTAAGCCCTGGTTCACACTGGGCTGCGGGAGTGAAATGGCGCAATTTCACTCCCGATTTCGGCGCGATTTAGGAGACATCTGGGCAGGTTTCTGCACAGATGTCAATGTAAATCGCATCCTAAAATCGCAAAAAGTAGTACAGGAACTACTTTTTGAAAACGGTGCAGCGCCGCATCTGATTAGGACGGTGTCATTGCCGCCGATTTGAGATGCGATTTCACATGTGAAATCGCATCTCAAATCGAACTAAATCGTACCCAGTGTGAACCTGGGCTAATCCTGAGTTTGGGATTCTGCACTCCAGGGACCTGACCTCCGGCCTTACCTTCAGCCCAGGGGTGGACTGACAACTCATGGGGCCCCCGGGCAATAGAAGATTATGGGGCCCCCGGGCTTACAGATGGCCACCACACCAGGAGGCAGTGCAGAGGCGGGGCAGCTAAAATCTCAGGATTTTAACATCAAAAGCATGTCGGTTTCGGATATATCAGGGACAGATGTAAAAAGAAAAAAAAGAAGATTTTTACATACTGTCCCTGGTTTTATTGTATTATATTAAAAATGTATTTTATTGAATCTTTAGTGGTGCCTAGAAAGTCCATTTTTCCTTTCTCTATATTCCTCCAATATTCATTAGGACGTGGCACTATAGTTACCAAAGGTGTTAATTGCCACCTAAGGGCACGGCAATTAAAAAATCTCCTTGTTCTATTGAGCCTGGCAACCCTGATGGGGCCCCCTAGTGGAATGGGGCCCCCGGGCAGTGCCCGAGAGTCACAATGGTCAGTCCGCCCCTGCTTCAGGCATGCGCGGTTGTACAGGATTCTCACCTGGACTAAAATGGCTCAGTCTGATTTCACTGCACACTGTGAGCTTCTCACAATGTGAATTAGAAGCTGCAGCATGTCAGATAGAGCCCCGCTTTCTTTTTTTTTGGCTGCAGTATGTCCAGCATCATCTAGCCTTTTCCTCCCCAGCCTGACTATCGCTGACCCCGCCCCTTTCATTCATTGCATTTCAGTTCTGAAGCACAGAAACCCAATGATGACATTGCTGGGTCTAAAAAAATTACAATAATAATAATAATAATAATAATAATAATAAAGTGATATATATATATATATATATATATATATATATATATATATATATATATATATATATAATATATATATATATATATATATAATTTTATTATTTTTATTTTTTATTTTTTTTAGACCCAGCAATGTCATCATTGGGTTTCTGTGCTTCAGAACTGAAATGCAATGAATATATGTATATATATATAAATATAAATAGGTATGGAATAAAAGCAAAAAGGTTTTATTAAAAAAAAAAAAAAAACATATCATTAGCATGCTAATAAGTCAGGAGGAGGGAAGTAGAGCCGTGCATTACTCCTCCAATCAATGGAAGAAAGGACGTTCACCTGGAAGAGGTCATTAATGGAGCTCAGCGTGATATGTCTGCGGGGCGCGTTCATCGGAGTGCCGGGAAAACTGTCCATAAAATGATGATGTGTAGAGAACATGTATCAGGAGGGCGCCGAGTCAGCACAAATGGCAATCCCCATTTCTATTAACTGAGCAGTGCTCTATACACCTTAACCACTTAAGGACCCGGACCATTATGCAGGTAAAGGACCCGGCCCCTTTTTGCGATTCGGCACTGCGTCGCTTTAACGGACAATTGCGCGGTCGTGCGGCGTAAAACCCAAACAAAATTGGCGTCCTTTCTTCAACACAAATAGAGCTTTCTTTTGGTGGTATTTGATCACCTCTGGGGTTTTTATATTTTGCGCTATAAACAAAAATAGAGCGACAATTTTGAAAAAAAAAATGCAATATGTTTTACTTTTTCTATTAATTTTTTTTTTACTAGTAATGGCGGCGATCAGCGATTTTTTTTCATGACTGCGACATTATGGCGGACACATCGGACACTTTTGACACATTTTTGGGACCATTGTCACTTTCACAGCAAAAAGTGCTATAAAAATGCACTGCTTACTGTGAAAATGACAATTGCAGTTTGGGAGTTAACCACAAGGGGGCACTGTGGGGGTTAAGTGTGACCTCATATGTGTTTCTAACTGTAGAGGGGCGGAGCTGGACGTGTGATGTCAGTGATTGTCTTTCCCTATATCAGGGAACGGACGATCAGTCACATTGCCACTGTGAAGAACTGGGGAAGGTGTGTTTACACTCACCTCTCCCCGTTCGTCAGCTCCGGGGATCGATCGCGGGACACCGGCGGCGATCGGGTCACGGAGCTTCGGACCGTGTCATGGGCGTGCGTCCGCGACCCACCGCTGGGCACTTAAAAGAGGACGTACAGGTACGTGCTTGTGCCCAGCCGTGCCATTCTGCCCATGTATATCTGGAGGAGGGGGGTCCTTAAGAGGTTAAAGAAGAACTCCGGACGGATATAGAAAGCTCTCCTTGGGCCTCTTATGCCCCGTACACAAGATCGGATTTTCCGACAAGAAAAGTCTGATGGGAGCTTTTGTGTGAAGGCCCCATCGGACTTTTCCTGTTGGAATTTCTGCCAACAAAAATTTGAGAGCCGGTTCTCAAATTTTTCGCCCGTCTGTGGCAATGCCAATGCGCAAAATTCTGACGCATGCTCGGAAACAATTTGACGCATGCTCGGAAGCATTGACCTTTTTTTTTCTCGGCTCGTCGTAGTGTTGTACGTCTCGCGTTCTTGACGGTGGAAAGTTCAGAAAACTTTTGTGTGACCTGCGTGTATGCGAACTAAGCTTGAGCGGAATTCCGTCGGAAAAACCATCCAAGGTTTTTCCAACGGATAATCGGATTGTGTGGAAGGGGCAAAAAGGTATTCCTTTAAATTCAGTTACGTCCTAAAATGTGACTTTTTTTACTAAGTTGCCAAACACCGAGCTGAAAACTGAAATCAGGCTTGTAGTGGGAGGGTCTGCTTAGTAAGCGGAGGTCACCAGAAGCTGTAGAAACTCTCAAGGAATAAGGCTGCATTCACACCTAAGCGTAGGCGATTTGCGGCGTTTTTTACTGCGATTTTGTACAGGTCATTGGCACCAATGGAAAACGCCCAAGCCGCCCGATTCGCGTGACAAAAAAGGGTCCGGGACTTGTTTGATCTTCAGGCGTTCGGCGTTCATTCAGCGTTTTGCGTTGGAGATGTGAACCATCTCCATAGAGAATAATGTTATTTTTCCCCTCTAGCGTCTTTGAGCGTCGCGCTTCAGGCGACAAAACGCTCAGGTGTGAATGCAGCCTGCCTTGTGCTGAATGGCTTGGTACACGTGAAAAAATTCCCCAAAAAAACAACCGTTTGATGTCGGATAAAGTTTGGCTTCAATTTGTTAGTGTATCTAAATCTACTAGTACATCCAACACTCCCCTCCCCCAACACTGACAGGGCTGCTGTCTGTTGTGCCCCCCATGTTCCTTCATCAAGAGTGGGGGGGCGCTCTTATACAGGAGGTGTGTTACTGGCCAGATCACCAGGTGAAAACAGAGGGGGGGGGGGGGTGTTAGCTAAAAAAAGAAAAATGAATGCAGCCGCCACATCTAATGATTAAGCTGCAATATACAGCGGACCCTCAGACTACGAATATAATCCGTTCCAGGAGAAAGCTTGTAATCCAAAGCACTCGCATATCAAAGCGAGTTTCCCCATAGAAGTCAATGGAAACGAAGATAATTAGTTCTGCATCGACTTTCTATGGCATGGGGGGGCGCCAGAGAGCACATGTACCTTAATATTGGAGAACCACAGGTCATTCTCATGGAGGGTGGCGACATAATATGCAGCAAGTAGTCCCAGGAACAAAGCCAGCATCCCACCAATGAGATAACTGAGAATATTCCATGTCCCGCCTCCTGAAAACAAGAAGAAAGAGGAGAGATCAGATCCACTTCCATCAACAACAACATTACATTACATTCTTCTTCTCCACAATACATCTCATCTAGTTATCTACAGGCCACAAGCAGGTAAGAAGGACTCGTCTCATTCATGCACTTCTTTTACCCATTCCAATCTCCTGTTGGTTAGGATTGGTTGAAAAATATTTAAACTTTTTTTTTTTTTTTTTACAATCTTCTTACAGCCCCAAGGATTTAACCACTTGACCTCTGGAGGTTTTACATCCCCCCCCCCCCTTCATGACCAGGCCATTTTTCAGCACTGTGCTACTTTAACCACTTAAAGCGAGATTCCTCCCGCACATTTTTTTTAATAGTCAGCAGCTAACACTGTAGTGGCTGACTTTTAATAAGGACACGTACCTGTTCTAGGCGCCAGCGATGACGGGCCCCTGTCAGCAATCGCTCGGTCCTGGCGCCTCTGTCCTGACTAAGGGAAACCGGCAGTGAAGCCGGCCCGTTTCCTACTGTGCATGTGCGACTCGCACAGCGCTTTGTGAATGGGCGGCTGCCCCTTTAAAAACTGCCCCATCAAAAACTGTCCTCATCCTATTGCCCCATCAAAAACGGTCCTCATCCTATTGCCCCCATCAAAAACGGCCCCTATTAAAAACGGCCCCAATCAAAAACTACCCCCAGTCAAAACCTGCCCCAGTCAAAAACTGCCCCAGTCAAAAACTGCCCCAGTCAAAAACTGCCCCAGTCAAAACCTGCCCCAGTCAAAAGCTGCCCCAGTCAAAACCTGCCCCAGTCAAAAGCTGCCCCCGTCAAAAGCTGCCCTCGTCAAAAGCTGCCCCCGTCAAAAGCTGCCCCCGTCAAAAGCTGCCCCCGTCAAAAACTGCCCCCGTCAAAAACTGCCCCCGTCAAAAACAGCCCCAGTCAAAAACAGCCCCAGTCAAAAACAGCCCCAGTCAAAACCAGCCCCAGTCAAAACCAGCCCCAGTCAAAAACTGCCCCATCAAAACCAGCCCCCATCAAAACCAGCCCCCATCAAAAACTTCCCCAGTCAGAACCTGCCCTCGTCAAAACCTGCCCCCGTCAAAAACAGCCCCAGTCAAAAACAGCCCCAGTCAAAAACAGCCCCAGTCAAAAACAGCCCCAGTCAAAAACAGCCCCAGTCAAAACCAGCCCCAGTCAAAAACTGCCCCATCAAAACCAGCCCCCATCAAAACCAGCCCCCATCAAAAACTTCCCCAGTCAGAACCTGCCCTCGTCAAAACCTGCCCCCGTCAAAAACTGCCCCAGTCAAAAACAGCCCCAGTCAAAAACAGCCCCAGTCAAAAACAGCCCCAGTCAAAAACAGCCCCAGTCAAAACCAGCCCCAGTCAAAACCAGCCCCAGTCAAAAACTGCCCCATCAAAACCAGCCCCCATCAAAACCAGCCCCCATCAAAAACTTCCCCAGTCAGAACCTGCCCTCGTCAAAACCTGCCCCCGTCAAAAACTGCCCCCGTCAAAAACTGCCCCAGTCAAAACCTGCCCCAGTCAAAACCTGCCCCAGTCAAAACCTGCCCCCATCAAAAACTGCCCCAATCAAAAACTGCCCCCATCAAAAACTGCCCCCATCAAAAACTGCCCCAATCAAAAACTGCCCCAATCAAAAACTGCCCCAATCAAAAACTGCCCCAATCAAAAACTGCCCCCATCCTATTGCCCTATCAAAACCTGCCCCATGCTCTCATTGACTTCAATGTTAAAAAAAAGTGTTAAAAAGCATAATATTTTAAAAAGTATAAAAAAGTTGAAGAAGTCCCATCATCAGCGTTATATGACCGCGCAATTGTCATTCAAACAGTGAGAAAGCTGAAAATTGGTCTGGGCAGGATGGGGGTTTAAGTGCCCAGTAAGCAAGTGGTTAATAAAAATCGTCTGTTATTTTTGAGTCAAGAGATTTAAAAAACCAACAACTCATGATGACCAACTGATACATTTTTTTAAAGGAAAAATCCTGACAGGTTCTAATAATCCCTCCCCCCTCCATCCAACACTAAAAATAAACAGGATTTCCTTTATTTATAATGTAACAAATGGGGGGGGGGGGAAACTATTGGTTTGGCAGTTAAAGGGTTATGAATTTAAAAAAAAATAATTGGGGTGTGATAACGAGAAAATTAAATAAATGAAAATATGTTATCATAAGAATAGAGATCATTATTTCAGCCATGGGACTGAAAGGGTTAAATCTCATTCACAATAACATCTTCTTAAAGGAGCCGTGTCCCTATTAGATCCGTATACTGAATTCACAAAGTTCAAAAATAAGGACGTGGCCCCTTTAAGAAAAGTTGGCAGTTATTTTTTGAAATTTCAAAACCAGGAAGTCACATGACCTGTGATGTCATTGGCTGGGCCTATATAAACAGCTGCAGAGAGGGAAGCCAGCAGTTGCAGAGTGTTCACTGACCAGTGAAGACGTGTTTCTAATCTCTCCTGAGATTTTTCTTGCAACTTGATTCGATTTCATTGCGATTTCTATTCTTGTACATTTAAAGCGCGTTTCTTTATTTCTTAATAATGAGACAATTTAAATGTAAAAAGCTTTTTTCTCTGAAAAACACCAAAGAGAAATCCAGCTGTGGAAGGGCGGCTGTGGAAGGAGGTATCGGTGACCAGCCTGCAGATACCCCCAAAAAGCCCTCCAAAATGAAGAGGACCCGGGCATTTGTACGCGGCTGTATCAGAGCCGTTGTTGGATGTTTCGGATCCGGCTGTAAAGCCAAAGGACATCACCGGGATACAGACACCGAGATTGGTAAGTACTATAGATAGTGATCGATACAAAATGGATAAGTCACCTACACTCATCGATCGAAGGCTCCTTCACCCCCAAAATGATTCCTTTTCATAAAATTTTAGAACAGAAGGAGATAGTAAAGTGATTGTTAAGCCTCTATGTGATCTTTATATCCTCCTCTCTGTCACATACAAAGCTGAAACTAGTGCCTGTGTGTTATTCAAAAAAGAACCGGTTTCTACCAGTTTAAAGCGGAAGGAAAGCCATAGATTTAACCGTTTCAAAAAACATTTCTATTCCCGGCATGCTGGGAATGCCAACTGTCACAGTGAAACTGTCATAACGGATCACATGTGCAGCATTATGGCAATTGTAGATTAAACACAGGCCAAGATGGATACATTGTAATACAAGTAGAAATGTTTTTTTGTCTATAGAGCACCGGCACTAGGATGCGGCTTTTTATGTGACAGAGGGGATGAAAAGATCAGGGATAGTGAGACATGACATGACAGGCAGGGAGGGTGGGGGTGGGGAGACACAGGGAGAGCTGCAGATAGCATCATATGATGGAGACACGTACAGTGAGGTTGAGAGGGAGGAGACACAGGGAGAGCTGCAGATAGTAGTGTATGATGGAGACATGTACATGGAGGGTGAGGGGGGAGGAGGAGACACAGAGAGCTGCAGATAGCAGTGTATGATGGAGACAGAGGGGGAGGAGACACGTACAGTAAGGGGGAGGAGACACAGGGAGAGCTGCAAATAGTAGCGTATGATAGAGACATGTACATGGAGGGTGAGGGGGGAAGAGACACAGGTAGCAGCGTATGATGGAGACACGTACTGACTCCAGTGTCAGGACTCTGCAGCCCTGATACACGGGAGTCAGAGAAAAGAGGGGGAGGGTAGAAACTGGTAGGCTTAGCCAGATATTTCATACACAGCACAAGCACTATAACGGTCTTTAAATGAACAGGATCTTTATTCATTTTTTGGGGATAACAAACGTTTTAATGATGCCAAAACACGCAAAAAAATATTTTGTTATAAAAAGATCTTTATTGGAGTCCAAAGTTACACATGTATAGGAATGGAAATAGATATTGATTGGAGGTCACCAACCCCCCCCCCCCCCCCCATAGAGGATTGGTGTTTAATTATAAGAGACAGAAGCACGGCAGATTACTCCCCCACACATGAAAATTAAGAATCAGTTCCCTTTCTGATTTCTTTCATTTTAGTGGGTCGGCTTAACTGCCAGGCAACCAGAATTTGTATAGGAAAGCCACCATTAGTGATCCCTGTGTCCCTGTCATGTTGGGTTTATTTATTGTCCCTGCCATTGGAATTTTTAACTTTTCTCTGTATAATTTGAAGTTGTATAAAAATATATATAATGTAGGTGAAAGTGCTAAACCTGATTCTTCTTTTTTTATTGCAGATGTATGCAGTATTTACTGCAGAGACAGCTCACAAGGCAGGACTGCCCTAGTGAGCGAGACAGGATATGAATACTACATTGAGGTTTCACCAGCATGTGACGTTCACACAGAGGCTTCACCAGCA
This sequence comes from Rana kukunoris, assembly GCA_029574335.1. NCBI lineage: Eukaryota > Metazoa > Chordata > Amphibia > Anura > Ranidae > Rana > Rana kukunoris. The sequence goes on along the minus strand of CM056059.1, from coordinate 323,402,112 downwards.
TGTGACGTTCACACAGAGGCTTCACCAGCATGTGACGTTCATACAGAGACTACTCCAGAATGCGACGTTCACACAGAGACTACTCCAGAATGCGACGTTCACAACGAGACTACTCCAGAATGCGACGTTCACAACGAGACTACTCCAGAATGCGACGTTCACAATGAGACTACTCCGGAATGTGACGTTCACAACGAGACTACTCCGGAATGTGACGTTCACAACGAGACTACTCCAGAATGTGACGTTCACAACGAGACTACTCCAGAATGTGACGTTCACAACGAGACTACTCCAGAATGTGACGTTCACAACGAGACTACTCCAGAATGTTACGTTCACAACGAGACTACTCCAGAATGTGACGTTCACAACGAGACTACTCCAGAATGTGATGTTCATAATGAGACCCCTCAAGAATGTGACATTCACAATGAGACTACTCCAGAATTTCGTGATCACAATGAGTCTCCTCCAGAATGTGATGTTCACAATGAGACCCCTCCAGAATGTGACAATCGCGTAAAGAATTCACCAGCATGTGACTTTCACACAGAGACTCCACCAGCATGTGACAAAGATGGGGGCAAGGTTACCAGAAAGGATAGGCATATACTAGTGGTAGGGGATTCAGTTATTGGAAGAATACAGAGGGAAATCTGTCACGAAGACCATTATCGCCAAACAGTATGTTGTTTACCGGGCGCTCGGGTTCGGAACATTGCAGATTGCATGGACAAATTATTGGATGGCGCTGGAGAGGACCCAGCTGTCATGGTATATATCGGTACCAATGACAATGTTAGAGAAAGATGGAGCGCCCTACAAAATGATTTCAGGGACTTGGGGGCCATATTGAAGAAAAGGTCCCCCAAGGCAATATTTTCTGAAATACTGCCTGCACCTCGACTCACACCACAGAGACGGGAAGAGCTTATGGTACTTAACAAGTGGCTGAGAAACTGGTGCAGCGAGGAGGGGTTTGGCTTCATGGCAAACTGGGTTGACTTTTCAGGCCGTTACCATCATTATAGTGACGGATTGTACTTAAATGAGAAGGGTGCAGCTTTCTTGGGAAGGAAGATGGCCAAAATGTTGGAAGAAAATTTTAACTAGGTGATGAGAGGAGGACGATTTGCTAGTGAATATGAGGGAGAGGATCTTCATTTCAAACCAGCATGACAGAAATTCACTATGTCATCAATCTCTTAAAAGATTCTCATAAGCAGCTTCTGAATCACCAACTACGGCTGCATCAACACAGGTTCCTACACTGGTGGCGGCTGCCACTCCAGTAACCGGAGGGTCTTCCCATCAGCCCTCTATTTACCTTTCTGCAGCTTCTGCAGAAGCTTTAAGGTTTGACAATACAACGCCCAAACATGATCACCTGTAAAAAAAAAAAAAGTGTCTGAGATGTTGGTGGTAAACAGCCTGCTAGGCCTGAGGGGAACCGAACCAAGCCCTCCAAAAGTTGCCAAGAGTGTAAATGTAGACATTAAGCTTTAAGGTTAATCAAAAATATAACACTCTAAAGGGAAAGGAAGAACAAAGGGGGAGTATGGAAGAGGGAGAGAGGGAGGAAAGTAGGGGGGATGGAAGGTTGGAGGAAGAAGGGGGTGAGGGTTGGGGGGAACCCCCACTCCCCTTCCTTATCCGGAACCTTCCATCCCCCCTACTTTCCTCCCTCTCTGCCTCTTCCATACTCCCCATCCCCTTGTTCTACCTTTCCCTTTACAATGTGATATTTTTGATTAACCTTAAAGCATAATGTCTACATTTACACTCTTGGCAACTTTTGGATAGGGGGCACCTTTTGGAGGGCTTAGTTTGGTTCCCCCGGGCCTAGCAGGCTGTTTACCACCAACATCTCAAGCACGTTTTTACAGGTGATATGTTTGATCTATGTATTGTCGATCGACATAAAGTAATTGATTATGTTCTGAAGTTTGGAGGCTTTTGAGGCGTGTGTTGGACCGGCTAAGGGGAGGTTGGAGGCCGGTGTGTTTTTAAGGCATGTGTTGGACCGGCTATAAGAGGAGGTTGAAGGCCGGTATGTTTTTGAGGCGTGTGTTGGACCGGCTAAGGGGAGGTTGGAGGCCGGTATGTTTTTGAGGCGCGTGTTGGACCGGCTATAAGAGAAGGTTAAAGGCCGGTATGTTTTTGAGGCGTGTGTTGGACCGGCTTAAGAGGAGGTTGAAGGTCGGTATGTTTTTGAGGCGTGTGTTGGACCGGCTATAAGGGGAAGTTGGAGGCCGGTATGTTCTTGAGGAATGTGTTGGACCGGCTTAAGAGGAGGTTGAAGGCCGGTATGTTTTTGACTGGCTATAAAAATGGAGGTTGGAACTCTTTTTGTCTCCAGAGGTCGGAGGAGTCTTTCCAGCTTTTTTTAGGCTTTCTCTGCTGAAGAAATGAGAACTCTTCCCGTCAGTGAGGTCCTTCATGGAGAAGTCCAAGGCCTCACTCACACGGGGTGATTGAATCTGTATCCTATGTGGGGGCTGCATTAACCCCAAAAAGGACATCCATGTGGGTGCAGTTGTGCGGACGCACCCTAGGTGCGTTCGGGGCCGTGCACCGGCACCCACACAGATGTCACATTGGGTACAGTCACTGCACCCTAGTTGACAGCAATGGCACTGCCTACACGGGATGCTGGGAACATCTGTGCATCCCCATTCTGGTAAACATGGTCCTCCCATGGGGTACGGATTCATATCTCCTACGTGTGAATGAGGCCTAAGAGTGAATGGAATATTCAGCTCATTGTGTTGCCAATTTGAGGAACACTGTACCCCTCTTTATTGTTATTTGGGTGCGTTTTATTATAGAAATGTTTTATAGATTGTAGTTTAGGATGCCTTCTTCTGAAGGCACTTTGAGTGATCATAAGTGATTACCCCGCTCAGCGGGGGCGGGCCTTAGAGAACAGAGGCCGCATATGGGCAGCACAGAGGCTTAGCCTTGCAGCACTGGGGTCCTCGTTTCAGATTCTGACCAGGACACTATCTGCATGGAGTTTGCATGTTCTCCCTGTGCTTGCGTGGGTTTCCTCCGGGTACTCCGGTTTCCTCCCACACTACATGCTACCTTTGCGTTGGTGGTGCAGTGGTAAGCATAGCTGCCTTCCAAGCAGCTGACCCGGGTTCGATTCCCGGCCAACGCAATCTCCATATACTTGGAGTCCTTAGAGAGAAAAGCGCTATACAAGGTCAGTGCCGAGTATATCATTAGCGGAGGAATAAAGAATGAAGAGAATGTTTGAGGAAGAAAATGTTCCCCCAGAATCTATAGAAGGAGAACCCAGCAACTGATAGAAGACGCTTCGCTTTGGCTGCGATCACACCTAGGCGTTCCAGATCGCGGGCGGAATTGCTGCAATTTCCCAAATTCCCAAATTCCCAAAAACGCGTGACACGCTTGTGATCCCGTTACTTTCAATGGCACCCCAATCTTGGGAAAAATCCCAAAAGCAGTCCTGCGATGTGTCAGGCGACAATTGCGACAAAATTCACGACTTAATTGGGGTGACATTGTAAGTAAGGGGATCGCATACTCCACCCAGCGGGAATATTACACCCCCTCAACTCTCTAGATTTACATTAAAGTTTCGAATACAAAAATCCTTCATTGCTGCAGACCTCAGCACACGCCAGGTGTCATGTAACCACTTATAGACCACAAATATATACAGCATCTCACAAAAGTAAGTACACCCCTCTGTGTGTGGGAGATCACATACAGTATGTCACAAAAGTAAGAACACCCCTCTGTGTGTGGGAGATTACATACAGTATGTCACAAAAGTAAGTACACTCCCTCTGTGTGCGGGAGATCACATACAGTATGTCACAAAAGTAAGTACAACTCTCTGTGTGCGGGAGATCACATACAGTATGTCACAAAAGTAAGTACACTCCCTCTGTGTGTGGGAGATCACATACAGTATGTCACAAAAGTAAGTACAACTCTCTGTGTGCGGGAGATCACATACAGTATGTCACAAAAGTAAGTACAACCCTCTGTGTGCGGGAGATCACATACAGTATGTCACAAAAGTAAGTACAACCCTCTGTGTGCGGGAGATCACATACAGTATGTCACAAAAGTAAGCACACCCCCTCTGTGTGCGGGAGATCACATACAGTATGTCACAAAAGTAAGTACAACCCTCTGTGTGCGGGAGATCACATACAGTATGTCACAAAAGTAAGTACAACCCTCTGTGTGTGGGAGATCACATACAGTATGTCACAAAAGTAAGAACACCCCTCTGTGTGCGGGAGCTCACATACAGTATGTCACAAAAGTAAGTACAACCCTCTGTGTGCGGGAGATCACATACAGTATGTCACAAAAGTAAGCACACCCCCTCTGTGTGCGGGAGATCACATACAGTATGTCACAAAAGTACTAATAACAAACGTTGCTCCACCCACCGGAAATCCCTTTAGCCTTCTCCCTTGAACTTTTCTGCCCCTGCGAGTTGTTGGGATTCGGCTCGGAGGCGTTAATCCTCTTCCTGTGACGTACGGTGGTCATTGTATCGGCCGTTCTCACATACCCCCCAGGCAGATCCCTGGAAGAGAAAGATTTCATCAGCTCTAGTGTCCTAATAATAAACAGCATCTACATCAGGGGTCTCAAGCTGGTGACCCTCTGGCTGTTGCGAAACTACAAGTCCCATGAGGCATTGCAGGGCTGACAGTTACGAGTAGGGTTGTCCCGATACCACTTTTTTAGGACCGAGTACAAGTACCGATACTTTTTTTCATGTACTTGCCGATACCGAATACCGATACTTTTTTTAAATGTCATGTGACAGTTTTCAAACCAAAATACAGACTAAGGATATTTTCTTTAGAATTATGAAGAACTCTAACTCAAGACATTATAAAAGAATAAAAATTAGTAAAAATGTTTTATTTGCTTGTCACGCAGTAGTAAAAAAAACTCAAAGAATTTTCACAGAACATGTTGATAAATACAAAAAAAGTATTCTATTTAGGTATTGGGAGCATTTGCGCGAGTACAAGTACTCCCGCAAATACTTGGTATCGGTCCCGATACCGATACTAGTATCGGTATCTGGACAACCCTAGTTACAAGCCTGACTCCAGCAGGCAGAGGCATTCTTCCTTCTCTGTGCTGAACAGAGGGAGGGGAGAGAGAGAGGGAGAGGGAAAGGGGAGAGAGAGAGGGTATGAAGGGGGTGGAGAGAGAGAGAGTGGTGGAGAGAGGGGGAGAGAGAGAGAGAGAGAGAGGGGGAGAGAGAGGGGGGAGAGAGAGAGGGGGGAGAGAGAGAGGGGGGGAGAGAGAGAGGGGGGAGAGAGAGAGGGGGAGAGAGAGAGAGGGGGAGAGAGAGAGGGGGGGAGAGAGAGCGAGAGAGGGGGGAGAGAGCGAGAGCGACTCCCCAGCTGGGGTGACACAGATGGCAATATATCCTGACCAAGGTTCTTAACCCCTTTCCTTCTTCTGGGGCACCGATCTTCGGCCGGTTTTCTTCTGGGTACAGATCTTTGGCTGGTCTGTGATGACATCACACTAATGCATGCACGGAAGCATTCATCTTGACAGATGCCTAAATTGCACACTTAGTGTACAAAGTCGCATGAAAAATCGCACAAGCATGAATGGAGCCTAAGTCAGCATAGGTGTTATGGTGACCATCGTAACCAAGGGCTCTCCAGATGTTAGGTGACCGTGGTCTAATATCTGGAAAGCCTCTAGTTTCCATGGTCACCTAACATTCAGAGAGCGTCTGGTTGCCATGATCAGCTAACATCCGGAGAGCCCCTGGTGTGCATGATCACCTAACATCTGGGGAACCCCTGATTGGCATGATCACCTAACATCTGGAGGGCCCCTGGTTCCCATGATCACCTAACATCTGGAGGGCCCGGGGTTCCCATGGTCGCCTAACATCTGGAGGGCCCCGGGTTCCCATGATCACCTAACATCTGGGGAACCCCTGATTGGCATGATCACCTAACATCTGGGGAACCCCTGGTTACCATGATCACCTAACATCTGGGGAACCCCTGGTTGCCATGATCACCTAACATCTGGGGAACCCCTGGTTGCCATGATCACCTAACATCTGAAGGGCCCCGGGTTCCCATGGTCACCTAACATCTGGAGGGCCCGGGGTTCCCATGGTCACCTAACATCTGGAGGGCCCCGGGTTCCCATGGTCACCTAACATCTGGGGAACCCCTAATTGGTATGATCACCTAACATCTGGGGAACCCCTGGTTGCTATGATCACCTAACATCTGGGGAACCCCTGGTTGCTATGATCACCTAACATCTGGGGAACCCCTGATTGGCATGATCACCTAACATCTGGGGAACCCCTGGTTGCTATGATCACCTAACATCTGGGGAACCCCTGATTGGCATGATCACCTAACATCTGGGGAACCCCTGGTTCCCATGGTCACCTAACATCTGGGGAACCCCTGGTTGCCATGGTCACCTTACAACTGGGGAACTCCTGATTGGCATGGTCATCTTACAACTGGGGAACTCCTGATTGGCATGATCACCTAACATCTGGGGAACCCCTGGTTGCCATGGTCATCTTACAAATGGGGAACCCCTGGTTGCCATGATCACCTAAAATCTGGGGAACCCCTGGTTGCCATGATCACCTAACATCTGGGGAACCCCTGGTTGCCATGATAACCTAACATCTGAAGAGCCCCTGGTTGCCATGATCACCTAACATCTGGAGGGCCCCTGGTTCCCATGGTCATCTAACATCTAAAGGGCCCCTGATTCCCATGGTCACCTTACATCTGGAGGGCCCTTGATTCCCATGGTCACCTAACATCTGGGGAACCCCTGATTGGCATGATCACCTAACATCTGGGGAAGCCCTGGTTGCCATGATCACCTAACATCTGGGGAAGCCCTGGTTGCCATGATCACCTAACATCTGGAGGGCCCCTGGTTCCCATGGTCACCTAACATCTGTAGAGCCCCTGGTTGCCATGGTCACCTTGTCCCTGGAAAAAAAAGTGTCACATGATCACCATTAGTAACAATGTGGCCCCTGAGGGACCAATTTTCCTGTCACTCAGTAAATGGCGCCTCAGTCTCTGCCATGGCGGTCTCCTAACAGCCCCTGGCACCCCATGGATATCCTGTCCCTATAAATAGGGGTTATCGTGGGTAACACTAGGGCAGCTGTGGCCCCTGAGGGCCCTTATCACTTCCCTGTCACCCAATAGTGGCCCATTAGACTCGAGCATGCTGAAACATGTAGTCCCCTTAGAGCTAGAGAGCTCCTGGTTGCCCATGGTTACCCCGTCTCTGGAAACAAGGGTCATTATGGGTAACAATGGGCCAGCTGGGACCCCTGAATGGCCATTTTCTCTGTCTCCCTCCACCTGCCTCCAATAGGACCCCCTCAGTCCCCTCCCCGGGGTTACCGGCTCCAGTCTCCGCGGCCTCGCCTCAATCCCACCCGAAGACAAGGGGAGCTGATGTCGGCGGCGCCGTCTGGTTTCCCAGGCAACCGATCTAGGCCAGAACTCCCCCCCCCCCCTGTCCGGCTTAATTGGTCCACTCCACCCCCGCAGAAGAACAGGCATTGGAAGCCGCCAACGCTCTACAGAGGGGGGGTGAGATGGGGGTTGTAGTTCCCGTCGGCTTTGGCTGCGTCTCAGAGGCGTACAGAAAAACTACAACTCCCAGGGTGCTGTGCGAAGAGGCCAGTCCAAAAAAAAAACATCCCACGCTCCAGCCGCTCTCAACAATAATGGGAGCAGCCAATCAGCGTGTGGTGTGCCGGGGAGGAGGGCGGGCACTGGCTGGAGAAAAGAAATCGGCGAATGGAACATTGTCTGCTATTATACACTGGGTGATATTGTACCGGTAACCAATGGGAACGCAGGAAAGAAACAAATCAACGCCCACATTCTACACAGCGAACAGGGCAGCGGGGCTCAGTAGCCAGCGCGTGTTATCAACCCGTCACGTGCTACAAAGCCAGCGAATGGCATTGGCAAGCAGGCACGGGGAGGGCGTGGCTTAAGCGCTTAGTGGGCGTGACTTAGGCCCCATCTGCACTATATGATACCTGGAGCAAAACACCTGAAACTCCAAAAAGTTCTGGAATTTTTTATTTATTTTTTGTAGCTCGGATTGGGCAGATTTGCGCATTTTTGGGCGTGTCTTTATTCCGATAAAAATGTATTAAAAACACGCCATTTGTGTTTTTTTTTTTCTATTTTGTGCGATTTTCTCACATGAAAAATGTTTAATAAAAATAGCAATAATATATGAATAAATAAATGTAAAATAAATATACAAATTACAAAAAAAACAAAAAACATCACAAATAAAATAAGTAATAATACATTAATAAATAATAATTAACTCCAACATTATTATTTTTTTTTTTATAAATTATTAACCACTTGCATACTGGGCACTTACACCCCCCTCCTGCCCAAGTAAAATTTCAGCTTCCGGCACTGCGTCGCTTTAACTGACAATTGCGCGGTCGTGCGACGTGGCTCCCAAACAAAATTTACGTCCTTTTTTCCCCACAAGTAGAGCTTTCTTTTGATCGCCTGTGCGATTTTTATTTTTTGCGCTATAAACAAAAAAGAGCGACAATTTTGAAGAAAAATACAATATTTTTTACTTGTTGCTATAATAAATATCCCAATTAAAAAAAAAAACACATTTTTTTTTCTCAGTTTAGGGCGATACGTATTCTTCTACATATTTTTGGTAAAAGAAAAAAAAATCGCAATAAGCGACTGGTTTGTGCAAAAGTTATATCGCTTACAAAATAGGGGAGAGAATTATTATTTTTTATTATTTTTTTTTTTACTAGAAATGGCGGCGATCTGCGATTTTTATTGGTACTGCGACGTTATGGCGGACACATCGGACACTTTTGACACATTTTTGGCACCATTCACATTTATACTGCGATCAGTGCTATAAATATGCAGTAATTACAGTATAAATGTGACTGGCATTGAAGGGGTTAACACTAGGGGGTGAGGAAGGGGTTAAATGTGTATGCTAGGTGTGTTCTAACTGTGGGGGGAGGGGGGGGTGACCGATCTGTGTCCCTATGTAAGAAGGAATACAGATCGGGCTCCTCCTCTCCAGAGACAGGACGCTGTCTCTGTGTAACACGGCAATGAGAGATGATCTATGAGAGATCATCTCTCATTGGCCCACAGATCGCATCGCAAACGGCCACTCTGATTGGCCGTTCGCCGCGATCTGTGATTGGCCGTGTCCAAGGGACACGGACAACACAGGGCTTCCCCGCAGCGCGCTCTACCGCGCGCGCTGGGAACGCCAGAATGACATGCTGTCAAATGACGGCATGTTGGATATTCAGGCCCGCGCTGTTGCCGTCATCCGACTGTAGCGCGGGCCTGAAGTGGTTAATAATAAACCCGAAACATAACAAAAAATTATATTAATAAAATAATAATTTATTATTAGTAGCATTAATATAAATTATTTGTGTGTTTATTATATAAAAAATAATGTTAGGGGATAATTATTTATTTATTACATTGTATTTATTTATAAATATTCTTCTCCCTGATCACCAATGTAAGGGACATTCTTCTCACTGATCACCAATGTAAGGGACATTCTTCTCACTGATCACCAATGTAAGGGACATTCTTCTCACTGATCACCAATGTAAGGGACATTCTTCTCACTGATCACCAATGTAAGGGACATTCTTCCCACTGATCACCAATGTAAGGGACATTCTTCCCACTGATCACCAATGTAAGGGACATTCTTCTCACTGATCACCAATGTAAGGAGCATTCTTCTCACTGATCACCAATGTAAGGAACATTCTTCCCACTGATCACCAATGTAAGGGACATTCTTCTCACTGATCACCAATGTAAGGAGCATTCTTCTCACTGATCACCAATGTAAGGAACATTCTTCCCACTGATCACCAATGTAAGGGACATTCTTCCCACTGATCACCAATGTAAGGGACATTCTTCTCACTGATCACCAATGTAAGGAGCATTCTTCTCACTGATCACCAATGTAAGGAACATTCTTCCCACTGATCACCAATGTAAGGGACATTCTTCTCACTGATCACCAATGTAAGGAGCATTCTTCTCACTGATCACCAATGTAAGGAACATTCTTCCCACTGATCACCAATGTAAGGGACATTCTTCCCACTGATCACCAATGTAAGGGACATTCTTCCCACTGATCACCAATGTAAGGGACATTCTTCCCACTGATCACCAATGTAAGGGACATTCTTCCCACTGATCACCAATGTAAGGGACATTCTTCTCACTGATCACCAATGTAAGGAACATTCTTCCCAATTTTTCTTTATTAAAAGTTTATTAAAGTTTATTAAAAGTTTGCAATCAAAAAGCATAAAATCACTATATAAAACATACATAAATATATACATATCTACATAAATGAAAATAAATATAGCAAATCTGCTCTCAAACAAAAGACTTTACAGCAAAGCAAAAATCATGTAATCACTGATGAAAAAAAATCCTACTAGAACTCACACCACTACACCAGACAAACAAGGTCAAAAAACAAACCCGCACCCATTATGCATGCAGCCCTTCTTCAAAAGGATACTAACCAACAAAAGCTAAGGGAGTGAAAAAGACAGAAAAGGAAAAGAACTCCTCAATCAGAGATGGGCAGCTCACCAAAGGCAAGTCTGATATTCCTCCACGCCCTTTTCCAGACCGCCCGAGGTTCCCTGCCCTTCTCAAGACCCCAAATTTTCCCAACCTCACCCAGAATATCTTGCACCACCACCTCGACAGAGAGGACTTTCTTCCGCAGGGTAATCTGGCACCGTGCATTCCATGTGAAGTAATGGACAACTATACTAACTTGAAAAAGTGTATTGAAATCAAAATCCCAGCGAGTCGGGAATGCCCCGTACACCCACTCTGCATAACCCATGCGATAGAAAAAGGGAATGCCTAGAGCCCTCCCCACCCTTTTATACACCTCTATGTTAAAGGGACACTGCAGCAAAAAATGGTCCATAGACTCCACTTTACCAACACACTCCACTCTAGGACAATCCCGATCATCCACAGAGCGATTCTATAGGTTCCCTCTCACATAGAGCCTTCCATGGAAAGCGAGCCAGGCTTGATCCCTAAACTTCAGAGGGATTCTTTCTAAATTAATTAAACGCAACCCCTCCCTCATTACAGAGCCTGGGCAATCCCTTAAGGCCAGTGACACACTGAAAGCCGAGCTCAAAATTCTCTTCTCCAGAAGCTTCCTGGGGAGGGACTTGATATCCTCTGCTGTCACCTGCCACTGCCGAAGTATTTTCAGGCACGGGGGAACATAAGCCGGGAGCTTGCCATGTTGGACTCTTAGACTTTTCACTGGCCCGCCATCTTCCCAGCATCGCAGAAAAGGCCTAAAACAAGACTGAAAAATACCCACCCATCCCGGCGGGTTCTCTGCTAGCATGTTACCAAGATTGTACTTTAAAAAGAGCAGAGAAAAAAAACTATTGGGTTGACCATTCCTAGGCCACCCTCCCTCCTAGACAGGTAAGTTACATTGCGTTTTATCAGGTTCAGCCTATTTCCCCATAACAGTTGAAAAAAACAGCTGTACACCCTTGCATAGAGAGATGGTGGCAAGATACAGACGAAGCTGACATATAAAAAGATTGGGACCAGGTACGTTTTGATCAAGTCAACCCTCTCCCTCAAGGAAAGCCTCCATTTCTTCCAACTTGCCACTTTGGCATTGGCACACACCAACCTGCTTTCCCAATTTCGATGACCATAGTCACCAGGACCAAATTTGATGCCCAACACTTTAATTTCCTGCTGGGGCTCTGGGAAGGCATCCGGAAGTTCGAAGCTTTCACCCTCCTCACCCATCCAGAAAACTTCACTCTTTTCATGGTTGACTTTAGAACCAGAGGCCTCTGTGTACTGCTCTATCATAGAGACCACCTCCTGCGCCTCCTCCGTCCCAGAGACAATAACAGACACATCATCGGCGTAGGCCACGACCTTCAAGGGCGGCACACCAGCAATGCCCAAAGGCACCCCGCACAACGATCCACTCTCTAGCCTTTTTATGAAGGGGTCGATTGCGAATACATATAGCAGAGGGCTCAGAGGACATCCCTGGCGCACACCAGAGCCAACCTCAAAAGGCCGTCCAACCCAACCATTAACCAGTGGGAAGCTCTCAGCCCCTCTATATAATGTCTTCAGCCAATCTATAAACCTCCCCTGCAGGCCGTATCTACCAAGTAGCAAATACAGGTACTCGTGATTGACTCTATCAAAAGCCTTCGCCTGATCCAGTGCCAGCAAGTACTTTCTCCATCCAGCAGCCCTGCATCGTTCCAAAGCCTCCCGGACAGCTAAAATCGCTGAAAAGGTGCTTCTACCTTGGACCGAGCAGTGCTGATGGCTGGACAACAAATCGCCTGCCACTGACGACAAGCGCCAAAAAAGAATCTTCGCCAAGATCTTTCTATCAACATTGAGAAGACTGATGGGGCGCCAGTTCTCAATCATTGAGGGGTCTTTACCTTTTGACAGAAGAATCACAGCGGATTGCCTCATGGAGGGAGGGAGCGAACCCTCTTCTAGACAGCTGTTATAAACCTCCGCTAAAAAGGGAGCCAGAATGGACTTAAAACACTTGTAGAATTCAGCTGTCAACCCATCTGGTCCAGGCGATTTTTTGGTAGCCAGCTTCTCTATAGCATGAACTACCTCATCCGCTGAAATTGGTTCTGTCAAATCCATCAAAGGCAATGTACCATTTCCCAATCCTGGAGTAGAATCCAGAAAGCTTTCCATCTTGTCCCGACAAAGGTCCTTTCTTCCCAAAAGGTCAGCGTAATATGATCTGAAGATTTCCAGGATCCCTGATCTGGACTTCACCAGGGAACCCGTACCATCCCTCAGGCCTATGACCGTCTTAACTGCTATGCCTTGCTTACAGTTCTGGTAAGGATCAGGTGAGTGATATTTTCCATAATCTCTCTCCAGAACCAAGGAGGCATGCCGGTCGTATTGACACTTCCTAAGAAGAAACTTCACCTCAGAGATCTCCCCTGGATCTCCTCCATACGAGACAAGACGATCAAGCTTCCTCCGCAAATGCTGGTAGGCAATGTACATACCAAGCTGCTTCTTCTTACCTATGGCCTTGAAAAGTCCAATTGCCCTTTGTTTCACAAGCTCCCACCACTCTGACTTACTGCTGCAAAAGTCCAGAATAGAAACCTGTGCCTGAAAAAAATCCTCAAAGGATTGTCTTACCTCTACATCTTCCAGGAGAGCCGAATTCAGTTTCCAGGTACCCCTTCCCCTGGGTGGAGTGTCCGAGGCATTCAGAGTCACAGACAGCATACAGTGGTCAGAGAACTCCACCGCCCTCAACTCAGGAGCCGAGAAAGTAGAGTTCTCCTTTAAAAAAAAACCTATCTATCCTACTCTGACTATTCCCTCTCTGAAATGTGAATCCCGTGCTGCCAGGGCAGTGCTTAATATGCACATCTACCAGGCCTGCTTGTCTCACCATATCTCTAAGAAAAACGCTATCGTATCCCAGCCTGTCTATGGAGCCTCTCCTGTCTTCAGGCCTAATGATGGTGTTAAAGTCACCTCCAAAGACAACCTGCTGGGACGTAAAAAGGAAGGGCTTGATCTCTGTGAGGAGGCATTTCCTGCCCCACCTTGTCTGCGGCCCATAGATATTGATCAGGCGCAGGTCATGCCCCCTAACAGAAACGTCCAACACCATGCATCTACCTATTTCTACCTCAATTACCCGCCGGCACGTTACCATATCGGTTTTAAAAAGTACCGCAACTCCGCTGCAGGGCTCAGCCGCAAGAGACCAAAAGGAGGGACCGCATCTCCACTCCCTTTTTGCCAGATGGACATCGGCCAAAGTATGGAGCCATGTCTCTTGCAAAAATTAAAATCTCGGCATCAAACTCGCTGAGCAAAAATAAGGCCATATCACGAGCTCTTGCAGATTTAATGCTGGCGACATTAATGGTCGCCACCTTTATCGGAGTGGGAACTGCCATCAGGATGATTGGGGTAGTCGTTTCTTGACCTTCACCACACTCTCATCACCAGAAACAGCTCTCTTCAAACTACGCGACTAACCCTCATCCATGGATGATAAGGGAGAAGACAAAGACATCTCATCGCCCGACAACACATTAAAGGTGTTACCAAGGGGAACCCCTCTTGGATCCGACTCTGAGGAAGAGACGACCGGTTTTTTAGTCTCTTCTTTTTTTTTCCCCTTCCTGACTTTCTCCCACCCCTCCTCATCCGAATCCCCATCAACCGAATGTGAGACATGGGGTACGGACACCCTTCCATCAGCCCCACCCCCATCCAGCACCCCCACATTCCCCTGACCACGCTTGCGCAGCCGAGGGACTGGAGGCTGAGTGGAAAGATCCGCAAAACCTGCCCCCCCAGCAGCCTCCGCCAGTCTGGAGGACCTACGAAATTATGCATTAGGGACAGAAGGGACAGATTTAGGGACCACATCTCTAGGGGGAACAGAAACGGATGTCACAGACACAGGAGGGACAGACTCAGGGACCACATCACTAGGGGGAACAGAAACAGATGTCACAGACACAGAAGGGACAGACTCAGGGACCACATCACTAGGGGGAACAGAAACAGATGTCACAGACACAGAAGGGACAGACTCAGTGACCACATCACTAGAGGGAACAGAAACGGGTGCCACAGACACAGGAGGGACAACAACAGTTTTGGTGGCCTCATCCTCCTTATCCAGCCTCTGCAGCTCAGCCTCCAACCCTGGCAGGTTATGTAATGCCTCTGGGCAAAGACTGTAGGGGTGACCAAGTTTTTGGCACAAGTTGCACCGAATATCTGTACAGTCTTTAGCCAAATGGTCCAGCGCCTGGCACAAAGAACATTTCTTTCGGGTGCAGGTGGAGGCAAAGTGGCCCTTGTCCCCACATTTATTGCACACCTTAGGCTGACCCTGGTAAAAAATGGTCAGCCTGTCCCTCCCCAGAAAGGCTGAACAGGGCAGATGTTGAACAACATTTCCCTGCACCCCCAATTTTAACGACACTGTCCAGGCCCCTGTCCATATCCCATGCTGATCAAGGACCTTCCGCAGTGGAGCGAGGACCTCACCATACCGGCGTAACCACACCATCAAATCAGCCTCCGGGATGGATTCATTACGCACGAGGATAGTCACTGATTTTATTAGAGGCTGCCTGGAAACCACCTTTGGCATCCAACCATTCCACTGCGGAAGGTCCCTGCGCCCCCTAAAACGTTCCCAAAACAAATCCAAACCCTCAGGTTTTACAAAGGACAAATCAAATTCCGAACTTCCAACAGGACAAATCAATGCAAAAATGTCTGCCACCCTCCCCCTTACTGGTGGGGTCCCCTCCCCCTCCCACTTCAACTGGACCACGTTTCTTCTTTTGTACCCACCAACCATCCCCCCACTAAACCCCCCCAAATTGTGACCACCAACATTTGCACCTATCCCCCCACCCTCCTTGGTGCGACTCCCCAAAACTGCTGCATAGCTGCCGGTGTTCACAGACCTCCCCGCAGAGGGTCCAGCTGTGCGTTTTGCAGAGGAGTCTTTCCTCTGCTGAGCAGGAGGAGAAATGTCATTGTTAACCCCTTCACCACCACCCACCACATCCATTGCTTCATCAATACTATTACTGTTATTATTTCCTGGCACATTCATAGTTCCTGCCGTGTCCACACTCACAGCGGCGCCCTCACATACTTCACCTCCAGGCAGACTCTTCTCCATCGGGACAGGGTTGTCAGATAAGCAAGATTGCTGTGATACAGCAACAGGTAGATCAGTGCTGGAAACTTCCATTGCTGCTTCCACTCCACTTGCTGCACTGTGCTGCTCCCCTCCCCCACCTGCATCAATCAGCCCAGGTGAGGCTGAAACAGGCTCTTTGGAGCTGGCAGCCATCTTGGTTGTAGAACCACAGGTCCCAGCAGTCATAGCAGAATCCATTTGCGGGGGGCATGATGTAGATCCATCCATACTGCTCTGGTGGGCTGGTGACACCTCTACTAGGGGATTTTTCTTCATATCTGCAGAGGATTTCTCCACAGCAGAAACACCACTTACTACAGCCGGGACACCGTCCACTTTAGCCGGGACACCACTCACTGCAGCCGGGACACCCATGTTGGAAGGCGGCTGCACCGTACAGTGGGATTTCTCCACCAGTGCCGGTCTGCGACCCTTCTGCGACTCCACAGCGACTTCTGACGCTTCACCAGCAGACCTGTCTGCCCTTAGGGGTGACTCCATCTGCTGGATAAACTGTAGGGTGCCATGTTCACCCTCAACCCCCTGGCTCGTTGCCGCTGGCGATTCCCCAGCCTGACATGGGGGGAGAGGTGCAGAGGCAGATGGACCCGGGTTGTCTGTAACATGCGACTGCCGCTGATCCACAGAGGTCTGGCTGGCAAATCTCCTCTCGTTTTTAAATTTTTCCGCAAACGCTCCACTCTTATCTTTTAACTTCTCCAACAGTAAAGATTGTTTTTTTACTTTCTCCTCCATCTCTTGTAGCTCAGGCTTCATGGCCGAACGGTTCCTACTCCAGGCCTGGAAGTACTTGGTCTTGAAGTTTTTATGTTCATCTTTCAAACACTTAAGTTTTTCCTCCGCTCTTCCGATCGCCCGAAAATGATCGATGACCTTTTGTCTGAATACATCTGTACTCTCACCAGGGCCTGGACCCACAGTCAGATCCTGCACCACCTCCTCCTCCTCACTAGGCCCCGTATCATCAGGGGGATCCGTCCCAGGGCCTCCCCCAGGATCAGGCATTGTTCCTGGGCCAAGCTAGCAGGCAAGGCCCAGGCTTGAAAAAAGGCTGGTTCTCTCAGAGAGCTCCTTGGGTGTGTCCTCCTCCTTCTTCCCACTGACCACCAATGTAAGGGACATTCTTCTCACTGATCACCAATGTAAGGGACATTCTTCTCACTGATCACCAATGTAAGGGACATTCTTCCCACTGATCACCAATGTAAGGGACATTCTTCTCGCTGATCACCAATGTAAGGGACATTCTTCTCGCTGATCACCAATGTAAGGGACATTCTTCCCGCTGATCACCAATGTAAGGGACATTCTTCCCACTGATCACCAATGTAAGGGACATTCTTCCCGCTGATCACCAATGTAAGGGACATTCTTCTCGCTGATCACCAATGTAAGGGACATTCTTCCCGCTGATCACCAATGTAAGGGACATTCTTCCCGCTGATCACCAATGTAAGGAACATTCTTCCCACTGATCACCAATGTAAGGGACATTCTTCTCACTGATCACCAATGTAAGGGACATTCTTCTCACTGATCACCAATGTAAGGGACATTCTTCTCACTGATCACCAATGTAAGGAACATTCTTCCCACTGATCACCAATGTAAGGGACATTCTTCCCACTGATCACCAATGTAAGGGACATTCTTCTCACTGATCACCAATGTAAGGAACATTCTTCTCGCTGATCACCAATGTAAGGGACATTCTTCCCGCTGATCACCAATGTAAGGGACATTCTTCTCGCTGATCACCAATGTAAGGGACATTCTTCTCGCTGATCACCAATGTAAGGGACATTCTTCTCGCCGGTCACCAATGTAAGGGACATTCTTCTCGCCGATCACCAATGTAAGGGACATTCTTCCCGCCGATCACCAATGTAAGGGACATTCTTCCCGCCGATCACCAATGTAAGGGACATTCTTCCCGCCGATCACCAATGTAAGGGACATTCTTCCCGCCGATCACCAATGTAAGGGACATTCTTCCCGCCGATCACCAATGTAAGGGACATTCTTCCCGCCGATCACCAATGTAAGGGACATTCTTCCCACCGATCACCAATGTAAGGAGCATTCTTCTCGCTGATCACCAATGTAAGGGACATTCTTCTCGCTGATCACCAATGTAAGGGACATTCTTCTCACTGATCACCAATGTAAGGGACATTCTTCCCACTGATCACCAATGTAAGGGACATTCTTCTCGCTGATCACCAATGTAAGGGACATTCTTCCCGCTGATCACCAATGTAAGGGACATTCTTCCCGCTGATCACCAATGTAAGGGACATTCTTCTCACTGATCACCAATGTAAGGGACATTCTTCCCGCCGATCACCAATGTAAGGGACATTCTTCCCACCGATCACCAATGTAAGGGACATTCTTCCCACCGATCACCAATGTAAGGAACATTCTTCTCACTGATGAGTAATGGACTCTTAGTAGGGGTTCCCGGAGACCTGAAAATTATTGTAAGGGTTCCTGTGGGGTAGAGAAGTTGCCCTATACCAGTGATGGGGAACCTTGGCACCCCAAAAGTTTTGGAACTAAATTTCCCATGATGCTCATCCACTTTGCAGTGTAGCTAGGCATCATGGGAAATGTAGTTCCAAATCATCTGGGGGTGTCGAGATTCGCCATCACTGCCCTATAGTATTCCTCTCACTCCTCCCCCGGCAGCTCAGTAATCATCTATGGAAAGAAAACACTGCAAGCAAACATTGAAAATACTTGACTTTTCTGCAATTTTTTATGTAGGTGATTGGATCCCTAACATCCTGTATTCTCCTACTGAACCAGCAGGTGGCGCTTTAGACTCTGGAAAAAAAAAGTGAGTCCGCAACCTAGGAAGTTACATTCAGCATCACCATATAAACAATACAACAAAGGCTGCCTGCAGAAGAGGAAGGTTACCACATTGGTGGGTTAGATGTTCAGAATATTAGGTTTTGTTTGAAAGGGGCTGCTGAGGGGGGCGGTAAAAAGATACAACTGAGCAACATGGCCACACATTAACCACTTCAACACCGGCCACTTTCACCCCCTTCCTGCCCAGGCCAATGTTCAGCTTCCAGCACATTCAAGTAACACTGTACCCATATGATATTTTTATCATGTTCTTTTGGTGGTAATCACCAATGGGGGGGGGGGGGGGGGGGGCAGGGGTAGTATTTTCTCGATTTCTACTGAATTTTTATTTTGCAAATGAATCATCTTTCTTCATACATTTAGAAACTACAGTGAATATTTGACTATCATTTCTTGAAGTCCGATGACACCAGAACCGTACAAATATCCCCCAACTGACCCCTTTTTGGAAAGTAGACAGTCCAAGGTATTTAGTAAGAGGCATGGAAAACTTTTGAAGTAGTAATTGTGACGGACCTCAAGTACCCCTGCTGGGCACATCCGCCAGACCTGTGTCTCCTGTCCTCCAAACGCACCCGCAGCCTGCAGATTCGCCATAACCAGCCCTTAACCCCTCAATCACGAGACAATCCACACATGTTGAGGGTTACACATCCAGAGCTTAACTGTTTATTAAAATCCAAACTATACAGTTTTACACACAGTAAGGGACACTCCCCTTTGCCTTGTCTGAGGGGAGGGGGACAAGGAACAATAAATGGGAACAGAAC
Source organism: Rana kukunoris (assembly GCA_029574335.1). Lineage (NCBI taxonomy): Eukaryota > Metazoa > Chordata > Amphibia > Anura > Ranidae > Rana > Rana kukunoris. The sequence goes on along the minus strand of CM056059.1, from coordinate 323,382,562 downwards.
ATTTGGACATTGAAACAGTGTACAGAAACCTAATGAGATTATGGTAAGCAGGCAGCCTAGCTTCTCAATACACACCCCCTGCGGAGAGACGTCTGCAGTCCACTCTCCATTGTCTGTGTCCAGCAACAAGAGGAGGGGGGGTGGGGGGTGTAGGGCTGTAACATTACATTACATCACAATAATGCCAGCTTCAGGTCTCCAGTATATTTCCGGACCATAGTCTGTCGGTAGGAGGCACGCCCACAATCCTTTCCAAGACATACAGTGACAGTGGGTTCTGTCACATTTCTCCCCTTTTAAAAACAGACTAACCAGGTTCCTGACCCCCAACTGGTCTGGACCTGCGTTAGTCACAAACTTCCACCCCAGGCAAACAGGAAAAGTAAAAGTACGACTCTTGCGCTGGGGAGCAAAACCGCACAGACGGTCTCCCGGGAATAAAAACAGCCGCTGCAGAGTGGGGACAGTTGTTTGCACTCCTCTGATCCTGGGGGGGGTTGCAGATATTGGGGGAAGCTGAATAATCCTCTGCCCTGCTTCCAGCGCTTCAGCTGGTAGGGAACATAGGCTGGTAGGGCTATGCATTTGGGGAGGCAAAGGTACTTGCTTTTCTCGTGGTGTAGTTACCAGCCGCTGAGAAGGTATCTTGCAGGGACTATCTCCTGGGTTCTTCATCTCTTGTTCTGATGCTGGGCAGAGACCATCATCGCTCTGTCCTGTAGCCAGCGCTTCTGCCGGGGAGACATATGAAAATGTTGGGTACAGCTGCTGGAGAGGGGGAAGGGTTTTCTCCCCTGCCGGTTCTGTGACCAGCCCTTGGGGTGACTTCTGACAGGGGCTGTCTCCCAAACCCTCCAAAAACATACTGAGGGCTGGGCAGGGACCATCAGAACTCTGCTCCATAGCCAACGCTTTTGCTGGGGAGAGAACCACTGGGGTAGTGTCCAATTGCTGTGGAGGGAGAATTGCTTCTTCTACTCCCGGTGGGAATATCTGCAGTTGGGGAAACAGCGCACGCAGGTCATCTCTCAGACTCTCCGGATCCAACTCTTTTTCTGATGCTAGGCAGATTATAGTGGCACTCTGCTCCATAGCCAACGCTTCTGCTGGGGGGATGAACATTGGGGTAGTGTCCAATTGCTGGGGAGGGAGAACTGCTTCCTCTACTCCAGGTGGAGATAGCGGCTGTTGGGGAAACAGCTCAAGCAGATCATCTCTCAGACTCTCCGGAGCCAACTCTTTTTCTGATGCTAGGCAGATTAAAGTGGCACTCTGCTCCATAGCCAACGCTTCTGCTGGGGGGATGAACATTGGGGTAGTGTCCAATTGCTGGGGAGGGAGAATTGCTTCCTCTACTCCAGGTGGGGATATCTGCAGTTGGGGAAACAGCTCACGCAGGTCATCTCTCGGACTCTCCGGAGCCAACTCTTTTTCTGATGCTGGACAGATGCCAGGGGCACTCTGCCCTGTAGCCAGCGCTTCTGCTGGGGCCCCAGATGAGATACTCTGGACTTGCTGCTGATCACCATTTTCCAGCCTTCCAGCGCCTGTCTCAACTCCACTTTCTGAGACCTTGATGCTATTAGCTTGTCTCACTGCCTGGGGGACCTCCGGTGCGTTCCGGCATTCTAGCGCTCGCAGTGCCCTCTGTATCATTGCCGCTTCTTCCATTGCGGTTAGGACAGGAAAATGTAGGGTCACCCCTGGCCCCATTTGCTCATCTTTGTGACTGTCTGCTATTTCTCCAGGACAGTCCTAGGTAACAGGAGCCATGCCAGGCTGCTCATCACCATCAAACAGCCGCTTGTATGCAATTTCGAGCTCAAATTCCTGCTCAACCAGGAACTCCAATTCCCCCAGGTCACATGCCTCTACAGGGAGGTCCAGCACCTCATCTCGGAAGTCCAAGATGTTTTCCCACCGCCACTCCTCATCGCTCCCAAAGTCTGGGTCTCCGTACATTTTTTGATGGAGCAGCCCCACGCCGCCATAGCCAACGCCTTCTGTTGGGCTGCCATCTGCTGTACTTGGCCAAAGTTGAGCCGCGAACCACCGGAGGGCTCTGTAGCTGGCGTCTAGCTTCATCTCCTCCTGGACCAATCTTCTGAGCTCCGTCTTCCAATCATCTCGCGGTCGTTCCCTCAGGAACACCTCTCGCGCACAGTACTGCGTCCAGTACATCTCTGAGGAGGAGGGAAGGATCTTCCCCTGCTGGCGCCGCTCGTAGCTTAGCGCCTCATGCCAGAGTTGCCGGCGGATCACATCCTCCCAGCCGAGCATGGTGCGCTCTGTCACTGGTCCCCGATGTTTCTTCCGCATGCCTTGCAGCCTCCTCCCGAACTCCGCTCTCATGCTGGCTGGTCCCCGTATCGCTCCTCGGCAGCTGCCCAGATCTTGAATCCTGGTGGTGGTTTGGATGTCCTGGACTGCAGGAGACATCCCACCGCTGCCACCACTGTGACGGACCTCAAGTACCCCTGCTGGGCACATCCGCCAGACCTGTGTCTCCTGTCCTCCAAACGCACCCGCAGCCTGCAGATTCGCCATAACCAGCCCTTAACCCCTCAATCACGAGACAATCCACACATGTTGAGGGTTACACATCCAGAGCTTAACTGTTTATTAAAATCCAAACTATACAGTTTTACACACAGTAAGGGACACTCCCCTTTGCCTTGTCTGAGGGGAGGGGGACAAGGAACAATAAATGGGAACAGAACATTTGGACATTGAAACAGTGTACAGAAACCGAATGAGATTATGGTAAGCAGGCAGCCTAGCTTCTCAATACACACCCCCTGCGGAGAGACGTCTGCAGTCCACTCTCCATTGTCTGTGTCCAGCAACAAGAGGAGGGGGGGTGGGGGGTGTAGGGCTGTAACATTACATTACATCACAATAATGCCAGCTTCAGGTCTCCAGTATATTTCTGGCCCATAGTCTGTCGGTAGGAGGCACGCCCACAATCCTTTCCAAGACATACAGTGACAGTGGGTTCTGTCACAGTAATTTCTTGTAAAAAATAAATAAAAAATTGGTAAAATTAAAATAAACATTTTCCCTCATTTTTACATCCTGTCACCAGTGCAGTACAGAGAGATCATATACAGTATGTCACAAAAGTGAGTACACCCCTCACATTTCAGTAAATCTTTTCATGTGACAACACTGAAGAAATGACACTTTGCTACAATGTTGTGTAGTGAGTGTACAGCTTGTATAACAGTGTACATTTGCCATCCCCTCAAACTAACAACACACAGCCATTAATGTCTAAACCGCCAGCAACAAAAGTGAGCACACCCCTAAGTGAAAATATCTAAATTGGGCATGGAGGTCACCAGAGGTTCACAGGTTGCCACTGGAGTCCTCTTCCCCTCCTCCATGATGACATCATGGAGGTGGTGGATGTTGGAGACCTTGTGCTCCTCCACCTTCCGTTTGAGGACCCCCCCAAAGAGGCTCAATAGGGTTTAGGTCTGGAGACATGCTTGGCCAGTCCATCACCTTTACCCTCAGCTTCTTTAGCAAGGCAGTGGTGGTCTTGGGGGTCGTTATGTTGGAATACTACCCTGCAGTCCAGTCTCTGAAGGGAGGGGGCTCATGCTCTGCTTCAGTATGTCACAGTACAGGTCAGCATTCATGGTTCCCTCAATGATCTGTAGCTCCCCAGTGCCGGCAGCACCAGACCATGACACTCCCACCACCATGCCTGACTGTAGACAACACACACTTGTCTTTGTACTCTTTTTTTCCCAGCATGATGTCACCAGACAGTGTCCCTGACCAATGCTCCACCAGTCATATGATAACGCTGTACTGCACTGGTAACAGTATTTAAAAAAAAAAAATAATAGCACATTTTAAAAGTTTTATTACATTTTCCAAAGAATTGTGACAAAAAAATGATTTAAAAAAAACAAACAAAAAAAAAAAATCACAATGTCTCTTACTAAATATCTTGAACTGCCGTCTTTCCAGAAAGGGGTCCTTTGTACTGTCCTGACATTTTGGGCCTCAAGATATGAGATCGGTCGTCGGTACATCAGGATTGATCAATTTTAAAATATAAACCAGTTTGTAGATGGTAAAACTTTCACACAAACCAATTAATAAACATTTATTGGGATTTGATTTTTTAACCAAAGGACATGTAGCAGAACACATTTTGATCGTAAATTTAGGAAGAGATTTTATTTAAAAAAAATTATGGCAAAGTAGAAAATGTTTTAATGTTTTTGTTTTTTTCAAACTATTGTTTTTTTTTATTTATACAACATAAAAAAAAATGGCAATTACTACCAAAAGAAAGCTCTATTTGTGTAAAAAAAAAAAAAGATAAAAATGTAATTTGTGTACAGTGTTGCATGGGCGCACAATTACCAGGTAAAGTAGCACAGTGCTGAATAGCGCAAAAAAAAAACCTCGGGTCATGAAGGGGGTAAAACTTTCCGGAGGTCAAATGGTTAAAAATTAAGCCAAGTGCATTACAAAATTAATTGAAAAAAGTTTCTTACTGCATTACTCAGTAATTGGGTTTACACATTAAGCGATCGGCTTCCACTTCCACGGCATTCATGCCATTGGGGGGGGGGGCACGGCTCTGGTTTCCCAATGCCGGGGATGCAGTCACTGAGCCCCTTCATCAAGGGACATGAAGGATGTCACTTCTTCCCCCAATCTGGAATTAGGCGCTCTATTTTCCCCACCCGTGACCTCACTGTATTCTGAATATAAAAATATGTTTCATATTCATGTCAAGCCTGTTTGTCGCCCTCCATTCCGGTGACAGACAGGCTCAGTGACAGACTCCAGCTGTCAACGATTTGACTTCCAGATGCCGCCGTCGTGCCCTTGAAACCCCCATCAGCTTAATATTTTTATGTTGCATTTATTACTAGGGATGAGCGGAGGGATGGCACCGAAATACATTTAGCTGCAATAATACCTAATTTCCTTGAAATTAAAAATCAATTTCTCAAAATTTGCTTCCAAAATTGTATTTTTTTTTCTATTTTCGATAAATAACCCTTTCGTATCTAGCGCATTTTTGTTGTAATTAAAATACTTAACCCTTTTGTGGCTAGCGCCTTTTCTTGTCATTTCGATATTTAACCCCTTTTGCTGCTAGAGACTTTTTTTTTTTTGTAATTTCAATCCTTAACTCTTGTGCTGTGACTTTTTTTTTTTTTATTTCAATACTTAACCCCTTCATGCATCATGCATTTTTAAAATAATTTTGATACATAATAAAAAGGCACTAGCAGGAAAAAGCTTTAGGCTCCTTTCACACGGAGCGGACCGTTTTTCGGTCCGCTCCGTGTGTCCGTCAGCTCAGCGGGGGGTCTCCGCTGAGCTGTCGGGCGGACGGGGCAGTCCCCGCACACTGTGCAGGGACCGCCCCGTCTCTCCTCCGCTCTCCCCTATGGGGTGTCGGATGGAAACGGACCGTCTGTCCGTTTCCATCCGATCCGTTTGGCTGAACGGAAGAAAAATAGGACATTCTTCCGTCCGCAAAAACGGATGCGGATCAAGCGGACGTTAGCGGATGCATCATCCACTAACGGATCCGCTCCCATAGGGACCCATTACAAGTCCGTAAACGGACTTGTAATGAGCGGACCGTTCGTCCGCTCGTGTGAAAGGGCCCTAAGTAATACATACATACATACAACAATTGTGGGTTCCAAGTACCGTATATGGTAGAGTACAAGCCGACCTGAACATAAGCGGAGGCACCTAATTTTTAGCACAAAAAAATGTGAAAACGTATTGACTCGAGTATAAGCCTAGGGTGTCCATCTGCATGCCTCACTGTGCCCATGACTAGACTTACGTTTAACATGGGCATCAAGGGAAGGGGTGCCTGGCTTTGAAAAATCATTGCTCCCCGGCCGTAGGTCACCCAGACAACAAACTGCACACCTGTAGAGGAGAAATGGGGCTATATGTGTGCCAAGGGCAGGTACCAGGTCCCCCGCTTAATATGAGAGTCTATGGAAGGGGTGCCCGACTTTGAAAAATCGGTGCTCCCCGGCCAACTAACTTTGCACACTTGTAGAGGAAGAGTGGGGCTACATGTGTGCCAAGTTTGGGGTCCAGGGGACATACAACCGGCCGGTACAGGGTCCCCAAATCCGGGAGATCAGGCGCAAAAAGGTGACTCGAGTATAAGCCAAGCGGGGCATTTTCAGCACCAAAAAATGTGCCAAAAAACTTGGGTTATACTTGAGTATATACGGTAATCTCCTAGCAAAAAAAAAAAAAATACTGATTTTAAAATTGTAAATAAAAAGATCCAAAAAAGCCTGGTCAGCAAATGGTTAAAAAAAAAAAAAAAAAAGGCATGTTTCCTCGCTTTGAGCAAAGTCAGTCAAAATTTGGCATATAGAGTACAAATCTACAGATCGATCTTTCCTCGTGTGAAGAATTCGGTCCGGTGGTGTTCTATTGATGTTCCGATGTCCTCTGGGTAAACGGTACTGCTGCCGATCATCTGCACTCCTTGGTACCGTATAGGTTTACCTTACCACGAGTGTCTTCATAAAACACCCACGAGGCCACGCAGGTTATTTAAAATGTGTTTATTACCAAAATACAATATGAAAGTCCATATGTGACAAACTTTTGTAAAGCAAAATAAATTATTCTAACATTTTACAGTATCTGTAAAAGGTAGTTTGAAATACTAAAGGATTCGCCTCCTATCTCCGTACAGTCTACCCCGAATACCGCAACATTCCTATAGGTTAAGGCATGCACAGGTTGGGGGGGGGGGGGGGTTGTAGAATATACAATAAAAGGAAAAATGTGAGAAGCCATGATAGTCTAATTGTCAGTTTTTTTCAAAAGCAGAGAACTTTGGCCTAACAAAAATAAAATAAAAATTAGTGTTACATAATAAAAAAAATGCAAGATAACCGAATCCTATAGTAAGTGAAGCGATGCGATTCCATGGAGCGCCTTTGTTTTCTTTAGAAGTTGGGCTCTGAATTCTAAGAGGTAATTGTAAAGGAAAAGTATCAGAACTGACTTTACTGACTAATACATTAAATATCAACCTCTGCAGCCATTTTTACTTACTTTATCCAACAACGATAAAAAAAAAAAAAAGGAACTTTCCAAGCGCTGTGCGATTTGAGCTACTGGAAACGACCCGTGGAGATTGGCCCTTGTATTCGGGCATAAGAGAGTTGCAAAGCAAGAATCTGAAGATTCAGTCTTCAGGACATCATGTGACATGAAGGGTCTTCACCTCTTCTCTGGTGGTCCTCAGTGATGCAATGCACAGAGCTTGCTTCATGACATCACTACAGTGAGAGGTTATGATGCCTTGCACCCCCATACACACACACACACACACACACACATTTTCATGTTCAGATTTACCAGACCCATTCAGGGCGACTCCAAAGCCGCGCGACTCCAAAGCATGCCTGTGTAATTGGCATCAAAATCGGACCAAACAAGTGCAGGGACTACTTTGAAGTCGCAACAACTTAAAGTCGCACTAATATGAATGGTTGTCATTAGAAATCACGGGGGAACGACTTGTCATGCTATTCTGCAGCCCCAAATCATGACAAGTCCTACAAGTGTGAAAGGGGCCTCAATGGAGGTCAAACCTTAAGCCTCGTACGCACGATCGGATTTCCTGCAGCCAAAGCGTAAGACTTTTTTCTGAAGGACATTGGCCGTGAACTTGTATTACATACAAATGGCAAATTGTTTGCTAACAAACACGAAACTATGTTTTTTCAGCTCTTTAGCGCCACCCTTTGGACAACTTCTGCTAATGTGGTGTTATGGCGAGTATTGCTTCCGAGCATGCGTGTTTGTACTTTGGATTTTTCCCCCCCGAAGGACTTGTGTACACACGATCAGATAATCCGACGACAACACACATTTGTTGTCGGAAAATTTTGAAGCATGCTATCCCACAACATCCAACAACAATTGCCCGATAGAGCAAAACAAAACGGTCAGATTTTCCGACAACAGCCTGTCATCACACCATTCCCGTCGGAAAATCCGATCGTGTGTACGAGGCTTTAAGGCAGCATTCACCCCCGAGTGTAGTGTTTTCAGGCAGAAAGTCGCACGTTTTTACTGCGGTTTTTGTACAGGTCAAAAAGGTGGCCAATGTAAAAAAGAACAAAAAAAATAAATAAAAAAATAAAAATAAGTCTGCCCAAATTGAGCTACAAAAAAAATAAAGAAAAAAACCTTTGAGCTTCAGACATTTGGCTTCTGGCGTTTGAGTGGAGATGTGAAGCATCTCCATAGAGAGCAATTAATTTTTTGCCCTCCAGCGTTTTGAAGCTTCAAGCTACACGAATGCTCAGGAGTGAATGTGGCCTAAGTTTAATCAGGCAGGCTCTTGCACTACATGGGTTTGGTAAATCTGCAGAAAATCTAATAGTGTGTATGGGGTCTTACAATCAGTCTCAAGAGCTGAAGGAAGAAGTTGGCGTCATTCAACCAAGAAGAATGAGGACATCATGTGGTAGAGAAGAGCTACTTCAGGAGAGGCATCGGGGCTCGTTTTGGTTTAAAAAAACAAATAAATGCTAGTCGATTGAATTTGGTAACACTCGGTCTAATGCAGCGGCATCTACGTCTCAATCCCAAACAAAACATCCAAAAGAGTTGACAAAAAAAAATTGCCCCATGTACTTTTTAGGAGATAAATATCAACATGTAAAAAAATAGAACATATAAAAACATCTCATAGATTAAAAAAAATTAGCGCTTCACAAGCCACGAGGAGAAGAGACGACCTCCCGTCCCTGTGCCCGAGAAGACCCGGCGTGGTGGTCAAGCTTTCTCCCACCAGGGTGCCGTGCTGTGGAATAGCCTCCCTGCTGAGCTCCAGGAGGCCCCTACCATCTTGGTCTTTCACAGGAAACTGAAGACTTGGTTCTTCACACAAGCCTTTGCTACGTAACCTAGCATGCTGCTTCCACCTGTTTGTCTCCTCCTAGTCCCTGGTTTCATTTCCAGGGATGCCGCCAAGCGCGTTGGGATCATACGGGGTAAATGAGCGTACTATATCAACATGCCACTCAACATATCACATTATTTGGTATCATGGTTTTGAGTCCATCTTGAGATACATCATGGAACGTGTTTAATGAATCATGGTTCGCTTCTCATCAGGAGTTTTGGTATTGCGGATAGGGTGTATCTCAATGTAATCAAGCAAAATTCATCAAGTAAGTGGATCTTCCACACTGGATGGTTACCAGCAACGGGAAGTCTCTACCAGGGGTTTGTGGGGGGAGGAAGTCCAATGGAGGCAAGTGACCAAAAAGGATAAAGGCCCAAGGAATAAAATTGTTAGACCTCGAGTGCTAAATAAGAGTTCTTCTACAAGCCTTGCATTAAATCCGAGAGCCAGGTGGCCATCTGGCTCTTGGACTTGCACAGCTTGTAGAAGAACTCTTTATCCTAATGTGTTAATTGCCTCTGCCTAAAGGTGCACCATTGGATTTCTTCCCCCACGTTTCCACAACCCTCGGGGGTACACTTCCTGTTTATGGTAACCATCCCTCTTGGAAGATATACCGTATATATACTTGAGTATAAGCCGACCCGAGGCACCTAATTTTACCAAAAACTGGGAAATGTATTGACTCGAGTAGAAGCCTTGTGTGGGGGTAAAGCTACTGGTAAACAATGTCCACCTGCAGCCTCACCGCGCTCCACCGGCAGCCTCACCTACCTTTTGACTACGGTCTCCCGCTGTGTCATGCGCATTCTTAACTGTTCGGCAGCTGTCCGCTGTAAAAAAGCCCTGCCTCCTCCTTGTCTGTAATAGACGGAACGCCGATTGAGTTTCCCAGCATTGTATCAGTGTTCCGTCTATCACGGACAAGGAGGCGGAGGGGCTTTGTTACGGTGGACGGCCGCCGAACAGTTAAGACTGCATGACAAATCTTTTTCCAGCAAAGAAATTAATTTAAAAGAATGTGGCTTATACGCGAGTATATACGGTACTTCCTCAAAAGAATTTTGTTTGATTATATTGAGATACGCCCTCATCAGCAATCCCAAAACTCCTGATGAAGTGAACCATGATTCACGGAACACGTTAAGTTCCACGATGTATCTCTATTTGGAATCACGTTTTACGAAGAGTCCAACTTATGGAGGTATTATCGTGTGATAAATTCTGTTGTACACTTGTTTATAATCTATGAGATTTATTTTTATGTTCTAATAAAAAAGGCGATTAGGATTTTTTTTTTTTACATAAACTCTGTTAGTAGGTTAAAATTTTAGAAGACATTTTGTAGGTTTCCTATACCAAAAAAATAAACTAAAAATCTACTTGAACTTTTCTAGCTTTTTTTTTTCCATACGTAGGCACCATGCCCACTCGCTGCGGCGTAGGCACTGCGCCCACTCGCTGCGGCGTATGCACCGCGTCCACTCGCCGCGGCGTATGCACCGCGTCCACTCGCCGCGGCGTATGCACCGCGTCCACTCGCCGTATCTAAAAGAGGTTACCAAGATAATGAAATTCCAGTACGCATGTGCGTGAACTGGGCATTCAACGGCCAGAGAAAGAAAAGGCTCTTACCAGGCCAGCAGCTCATTCCCACCGCTTAACTCCTCAAGTGAGGTTTAAGATACTACGAACGCAAGACGATCCATGCCCTCATCTGTCTGAAATCATAATCAAAAAAAGACGATCACAGGGAAATCAAACCTCTATGAATATATTCCACTTCTTTAGTTCATATAAGCAGCTTTTTTTTTTTGGAGGCTACAAACCCGATTCCCTACTGTTCACTTACAAAACAGGATTTAAAAAGCCACAGTAATTGCACGGAGCAGTCAATTTTCCCCACACACACAGGCTTTTCTCCGAATTACCTTTTGCTCCACTTACCCCCCCCCCCCCTTCCCAATTCCCTTACATCACAATCTAGTTGAGAGCCATATATTTGGAAATAGCACCAGTGATACAATGAGTCAGCTGAATCCACTGACAACTTAGTCGTGAAATGACATATAAATACTCAATAAATACGTAAGAAAAAAACTACACACCCTGCGTAATGCTAAAAAAATATATATCTAAAAAAAAAGGATTACACAAAAAAATTATAATAATTGCTATAAATGATTAAATATACAAGTGAGCAGCTTGTAACCTTCAAACTGCGCAATATTTTTTATGAAAAGCATCGTACGTATCTTCTAAATATTTCGCCCAATGTCAGAGGAAACAATTATTGAAACATCTTTAGCTGAGAAAGACAATGTGGGCCTACCTTCAGTCTTTTTCCAAAAAAGCGGTAAAGAAAGATGGCAAGGCAGTAAAGAAAGATGGCAAGGCAGAGGCGTAACCTACATCATAGCTGAGAAAGACCATGTGGGCCTTCAGGCTTTTTCAACAAAGCGATAAAAAAAGATGGCAAAAGCAGAGCTTTTTCTAATCTAATGTCGGCCCATCAAAAAGAAACATTCTAATTAGTTGCCTTGGGTCATTTGTGCTTTGTCTTGTTGAATAAGGCAATGTATACTATATGGCCAAATGTTTGTGGACACCCGACCATCACACTTACATGAGCTTTTTGAATATCCCATTCCAACATGAGGAATAGTTTGCGTTTGAGCTTACTGAATGAGGAAACTTGGCTCACAGTCGTCATTCTGATCAATTCCAAGACTTTCCAGAAGGGTTGAGGAGAAGACTTGGCTTAAAAACAGCCCTCCAAATCATCCTGAAGAAGTTTAGTAGGGCTGTGGTCAGGTTCTAATTTTGGAAGAGAAGACCTAGTTCAAGAACAGCCTTCAAAATTCACCTTAAGAGTTCAGTAGAGTTGAGGTCAGGTAATAATGTTGGAGAAGACCTAGCTCAAACACAGTCTTCCAATTCACCCTAAAGGTGTTCAGTAGGGTTGAGATAATTTGAGGTCTGGTGCTGATGTTTGATGAGACGTTCTGACTCACAATAGGGTTGAAGTCAGGTTCTGATGTTGGACAAGAAGACCTAGCTCAAAAACAGCCTTCCAATTCATCCTTAAGGTGTTCAGTAGGCTTGAGGTCAGGTTCTGAGGTTTCAAAGGAAGGCCTAGCTCAAAAAACAGCCTTCCAATTCGTCTTAAAGGTGTACAGTAGGGTTGAGGTAATTTGTGAGGTCTGGTGCTGATGTTGGATGAGACGTCCTGACTCACAATAAGCACCAGTAGGGTCGAGGTCAGGTTCTGATGTTGGACAAGACTACCTAGCTCAAAAAAAAGCCTTCCAATTCATTCTAAAAAGGTGTTCAGTAGGGTTGGAGGTTAGGTTCTGATGTTTTAGGAGAAGTCCTAGCTCAAAAACAGCCTTCCAATTCATCTTAAAGGTGTTCAGTAGGGTTGAGGTAATTTGTGAGGTCTGGTACTGATGTCGGACGGGATGTCCTGACTCACAATCAGCATCAGTAGGGTACAGATTAGGTACGGATGTTGAAGACCTAGCTTTAAAAAAAATAAAAAAGCCTTCAGAGGGGGCAGGTTTTGATGTTGGACAAGAAAACCTAGCTCAAGAAACTGCCTTCCAATTTAACCTAAAATATGTTCAGTAGGGTTGAGTTCAGGTTCTGATGTTGGACAAGAAAAGCTAGCTCAAAAACAGCCTTTCAATTCCTCCCAATGGTGTTCAGTAGGGTTGAGGAAATTTGCAAGATCTGGTACCGATGTTGGATGAGACAACTTGGCTCATCAGTAAGATTGAGATCAGAAAACGTATGGGACAGTTGCGTTCCTCCACACCAAACTCCTCAAACCATGGGGATGTTTTTTTTGTGTGCGACATTAGCACAAAGTTAATTTCTTTGAGAAGTAAAAAATGATTCTCCCCAATTTTGAGTGGCGTGGGACAGGGTGCCATCTATACCTAGTATCTACAGCTTTCTTAGATGTAACAAGAATTTTTTTTCCCCCCCATCTCTGCCATTACGGTAGCAGACCAAGCTTGGCTTTGCAGCTGAGCTTCTGGTGTCATCTGGTGAAAAGTACATTCTCTTCATACATTCATACAATAGAGGACAACTGTTGAGTTGTACGTGGCCCTCTTGCTCCTTTGTGGTTCTCAGCCAGTTGTTCGGATTTAAATCCCAAATCGAAGAAAAAGTTTTAGGTCTCTTATTTGCGGGATGAAGTATTGCAAGTGCTAAAGATACTAGAAAGTTCATTACCGGAGCGCTATAATCTTTCTTGCAATAAATTGGCGTGGCCCTTAACATCCATGATACAGCCCCTTGGAAATGCATTCCACTCAATTCTGCCCAGTGTTACTTCTGAAATGACTGCTCTAGTGGATTCAAGCGACACCAGACGTTCCGCTGAAAGGCCAAGCTTAGTGCGACTAGGGCCATGCCCTAGAGTTGGGCAGAACCTCTCCTCTGGGTAACTTGAAAGCTGTAAAGACTACGGAGAGTCACACCCCGACCTTTCCACTTAACATAAAAAAAAAAAATACCTTTTTTGGGTAGAGTTCTTTATGAGGTTTCTACCAATCTGGCTTTTAGCTTAAATTCTTCTTGAAAAAAATTTGAGCGATCACCTGACTAACTTATGTGGTTGATTTTCAGCAGGGGTTAAACAAAAAACCTCAAAACTATAGACACGTTAGCAAGAAAGGGTTGTCAAGAATGATTTTCACCCACTTTAGGACCTGTATTTGTAGGCTTCTGCAAAATCCCACTTGAAGGAGGTGAAATGCAGGTCAGAACGAGGTCAAGCATGCCTGTCATTGAATTATGAACCATCTCAGGAGCATCTCACACTGGTGTCAAAAGTAACGCCATAAAACAAAAGCCCAAAGTTTGCCGACACAAGTCCTAACCAGGCTACTTGCCAAGAACAAGAGAAAGCTGCAGATGTGTATGGGAAGAAAGCACTTGTAAAGAATAGGTGTACGTTAAAACAAAGTGCACTTATCCCTTGTGTCGCTTTTCTCTGAGCCAAGCCATCCACCCCTCCCCTCTATATAGATGTACACTTAAAAGTAAGATTTCAGCCTAAAACTAACAAGTCCAATAAGTGTTCCCTTCCCCTTCCTAACGCCTATGCCAACTTGTGTAAAAAGATAAATAAAAAAAAATGCATATACCGTCTATTTTCAACCAACTCCAGTCAGGTCACATGAGTCAGCAATTGGCGGCTGGAGGGGAGAAGAGGGGAAGCGGACAAAGGCTGGGACACGGGAGCAGGGCCGCTGACAAGGCAGTACAACTGGTCCTGGTACTGGGCCCCATCAGCTAAACACCAGGGGCAGCTTTATTGTTAATTTCTGTCTAAATGAATGTTACTAGACCACGCCCCCACTCCTACTTGCTTAGCAGGGATTAAACTATATTTCCCTGGGTCCCCTCAGATTAACAGCGGGGCCCAAAAGGGAGACTTGCTTCATTTTCGGGGTGTAGGCAGAAAAAGTCAGTGCTGCTGTTCCACAATTTTTTTGTTGTCATACTTCCCTCTGTGCAAGGGTTTTGCAGAGGGGCTCCGATCCTCCTCTTCTAGGGTCCCCCAGCGACACTCCTCGAGTGCCCCCATGGAGACCCGCATTCCTTGTGCGGACGGGCTCCCGAGTTCTGCTGCCGTGTCTGTTGACACAGACATCAGGACTCAGCCCCGCCGCGTCACTGGCTTTGATTGACAGCAGCTCCTGCTGCTATCAATCCAGCCAATGAGGATCCGAGACAGCTGCTGGAGCTGCTCTGCTCGCCCCCATAACAAATCGGTTTTTCATCTTAATACATTGAATGCATGAAGGTGAAAAACCTTGACGGTTTCGAACCCCCTTAATGCTTTAGCTGTGAACGGCTCTGCACTTATTACATGAATCATGGAAATGCTGGAGTAAGATCGTGAGGGGGGGTTGAATCGAGATCACGTTTTTTATTAACATTTAATCATGCAGCTCTGGTACACGTGGCACTGGATGTGGAGGCTGTAGCCACCTGATCTCACGGAGGGGTAGGGAGGGATGGCTCATGTCAGGACAAAGAGGGGGGAAAAAAAGGATCAGTGTACTTCGTCTGATGTGCACTTGTTCTTTAAAGAAAAACTATAGGCAACATTTTTTTTCCTCATGTTGGAAAGAGTAATGGAGGGTTATAACCCTTGTCAGTTTATTTTTTGCCCTCTGTGTCCCAATGGGGAAGATTTCCCTTCACTTCCTGTCCCAAAGCCTAACAGGAAGTGAGAAGAAAACCCTGCCAGTAAAAGGAATTTCATGGGGGTCCTTCAAAACTAGTGTCGCTATTGTAAGATTTCCCCTCTATCACTTTGTCGCAACTGAAAATTTGGGATTTTTTTTTTCACTTTTAATGGTAAAACAGGACAAAGAGGTAATCTCCCTAATGGGGGGCACAGATAGCAATAAAAACAGACAGGGGTTCTAATACCTCGCCACTCTATCCAAAACAAACAAAAAAAGTTTTTGACTCAAGTTATACTTGAAAATGCTGCCACTAGCATGTACATGAAAAATAAAAGTGGATTATAAAACCTGATCTGCCAGGCAGTTTATAGGCAGCTTTTTACCCAAGAGATACATTTCAAATTTTCTATTACAAAGCAGAAACTGGTTATAAAAGTTATAAATATATCTACAGGTCAGGCGATCGGGAAATCCACCGACGCCGAGAGGCATCAACCCGAACCAATTCATATAATGAATACAATTATATACACAGCCAAAGCACCAAGAAACAGGATTGCCACCGCGCGTTCTGCAATGAGATTGTTACCGCTGGTTCGTTTGTTTTTTACCGGATAGTGAAGCACACGTGAAAAACTTTTTACGAAAGAACTCCGCTGTTCAACCAAAACACGCCCACAAAAGCATAGGGCAGGGCTCGACAAATCCCAGGCGCCAGGTCACCAATGCGAGTAGAAATTTCACCCTGGCGCCTGGGCTTTGATCAGTGTCTGTATTTAGTGAGAGGGATCTATACTGCGGGAGCAGGGTCTGTATTTAGTGAGGGGGATCTATACTGTGGGAGGGGGGTCTGTACTTAGTGGGTGGGTCTTTAATGAGAGAGGGGTGTCTGTAGTTGGTGGAGGGGGGTGATACCAACCCTAGTAACGACACCGTGTCATACCAAAAAAAAAAAATGGTGCCTAACTTTTTTTAGCTGGCATAGGGGAAAACAATAATTTCTCTTAGATTTATTTATTTTTAATCAAAAAACTATTTAAAGGTTTACACTAAAAAGCAGCACTCAAAATGTTACAACCTTCTAGTCCGAAAATGGGGGAGAGTCACTCAAAAATAAAGGACCCAGCATCTGGTGCAGCTGTGCATAGAAACCAATCTGGTTTCAGACTAAGCTTCGGGGGGGGGGGTTAGGGCAGAGTGAAACACGTCGAGAGGCACTAGTGATCTTTTCCGCCTTCCTTCTAAGTTTTATTGTCAAAGTGATATTAACCACTAGACCTCCGGAAGGTTTACTCCCCTTCGTGACCAGGCTATTTTGTGCGGTTTTTTAACTGACAATTGCGTGGCCATGCGACGCTGTACCCAAACAAAATAATCCCCCCCCCCCCCACACAAATGGAGCTTTCTTTTGGTGGCATTTGATCACCTCTGCGTGAAAAAAAAAACCCCATCCGACAATTTAGAATTGTATTTATTTTTTAACAAAAAGTTTACTTTCTGCGCAAGACCCTTCGACACTAGGGCAGTGCGGGCGTTAGTGGTAAAGCACAGCTAGTTTTAGCGGCGTGTTACTACAATTATAGCAGAGCTTTTCGGCCTCTACCAGGGATTTTTTTTCACACCCTGCTAATTTCTGAACAAAGGGTTAATAGCGGCCATGTTGCGGCGCTTCCGAAGCTCTTTGCAGGTGCTTCGGCAGAACTGCCCATTTATTTCAATGGGCAGGGCGGTGCAGGAGTCGTGTATACAGCAAAGATTCTGCTTGCAGGACTTTTTTTTTCCTGTCTTGCAAGCGCACTGCCCCAGTGTGAAAGCACTCAGGCTTTCACACTGGGGTGGCTTGATACGTGCTTTACAGGCGCTATTTTTAGCGTTAAAATGACTGAAAAGCGCCCAGTGTGAAAGGGGTCTAAAACATAAAAAAAAAAAAAAAAAGAAGAAGAATTTCTTTTAATTTAGGCCTATATGTATTCTGCTACATAGTTTTGTTTAAAAAATGGGACCATTCCAGAGCCAGGTGACCCGAGTGGGACCATTCCAGAGCCAGGTGACCCGAGTGGGACCATTCCAGAGCCAGGTGACCCGAGTGGGACCATTCCAGAGCCAGGTGACCCGAGTGGGACCATTCCAGAGCCAGGTGACCCGAGTGGGACCATTCCAGAGCCAGGTGACCCGAGTGGGACCATTCCAGAGCCAGGTGACCCGAGTGGGACCATTCCAGAGCCAGGTGACCCGAGTGGGATCATTCCAGAGCCAGGTGACCCGAGTGGGATCATTCCAGAGCCAGGTGACCCAAGTGGGATCATTTCTGCATAGAAGGTTAGTGAGGCTTTGCTTTAGATTTTTTTTTTTTAACTAAACGTTTTAGGGACATCTTAGAATGAGCAGAACATGAAATATTATATTGATAACCAAGTGTTATTGCTCATAGTGACGCAGCAAGGTCACGCAATGATTGCGGCACTTTTGGTTGAATGTGGAGTTCTTTAAACCAGTATCCAGCTTTTCCATTCGTTCAAAAACGTTCTTTAAAAAATTGAGCAAATTGAAGCTTTGAATGACTCCAGCAATGCACTGAGAACCCAAAGAACCCACAGAAAACAAACATTTCCTGCCTAGATAGTATTATAGTAGAGAAGAGATAGCAGTCAACGCTCATCAGTAGAACGTTCTGCTTGTTATTTCCCATTGTGCTCCATTCACAACACCAGCAGCAAGCTGGAACCTAAAGCACAACTCCGGGCAAAATGGTTAAATACAGAAATGAAATGCATTTATAGGGAGATGTTTTACCAGCCAAAAGGATTTGTATTCTTTTCAGGTTTTGAAATTTACACTAGCCTGCAGAGAAATGACTGCTGTTCCTGGATTATCACAGAAGTAGGTTGGGGGGGGGGGGGGCGGGTTTTGGACCTGGAACTATGTCAGCACCACTAAATGTAATGTCACTCAGGCACAGCTCAAGGAACCCCAAGGTGACCTCAGACGGAACCCCCCCCGGTTGAGAAGGGATGCTGTAAAAGGAAGATGGTGGTGTCCTCTCACCAACCCGCTGACCCAACAAGGATTGTGAACCAAGACTCATAGGGTCATCTCTCTGCTCAGTCTGCTCGGTCCTCCTATCAGCATGTCTCTTGCTGGCATATTGAATGCAGCACACCCGTCTGGTTCCCTGTCCTGATCCTTCCAGTCTGGCCTTTGCTCTATAGGGATTGCAAAAGGCTTATTTAGGTACCTTAAAAGTAAACTAGTTTTAAGCATTTTCATTTTGACTTGATATAAGCCTTCAATAAAAAATAGTGATCAGGCTGGGACAGGGAGGGGAAAAGTGAGGCACCAATCAGCTCAGCTGTGTTGCAATGCATTGGCAATCTGATGGGATAGGGAGGGGCAACGCAAGGAGCTGTGTTGCAGTGCATTAGTGATCAGACAGGGACAGGTAGGGGCAAAGCAAGGAGCCAATCAGCTGTGTTGCAGTACATCAGCGATCAGACTGGGACAAGGAGAGGCAACATTAGGAGCCAATCAGCTGTGCATCTATGATCAGAGTGGAACATGGAGGAGCGACACAGGAGCCAATCAGCTGTGTTGCAGTGCATTAGCGATCAGACTGGGATAGGTAGGGGCAAAGTGAGGAGCCAATCAACTGTGCTGCAGTGCATCAGAGCTACAAAAACAGCAAATCAAGACTGGGAAAGGGAGGGGCAATATTAGGAGCCAATCAGCAGCCCTGCTGAAAAATAATAGAAGAGAGGTTCAGTGTGCTGCAGCTGTTCTTCACTACCCAATTATAATCTGGGGGCAAAGAGGTGACCAGACTATTACTCAACTGCAGCAGAGGAAAATAGCTCACTCATCTTGACTGTCATCTAGCAGGCCTGTGCAAATCTCAGGACTGGCTGAAAAAATAAAATAAAAATTACAAGTTAGGCAGCTAAAACGACTCCCAATGTACGTATTAGTCTTTTGCCTGGAGTTCAGCTTTAATCTTGAAGTCGGTGACGTGGCTCCACCTGGCTCACCCAAAAAATGTTTTTTTTAACATTACATGCAGGCGAGTTGTTAGAATGACAATCGGCGTTTTATTTAAAAATCCTTGCCGTACATACCGTTTTATATACATATATGTTCACCGCGGCTTCCGTGTATAATCTGCGGGACTGGGCGCTCCTAATTGATTGACAGATTTCCGACCGACGCATACAGTGCGTCACGAGTTGCCGAAAGAAGCCGAACGTCGGTGCGCAGGTGCCGTACAGAGCCGACTCGCAGTCCGGCTTCTTTCGGCAACTCGTGACGCGCTGTGTGCGTCGGTCGGAAATCTGTCAATCAATTAGGAACGCCCAGTACCGCAGATTATACCCGGAAGCCGCTGTGAACTTGTACATCTAAAACGGTATGTACGGCAAGGATTTTTTTTTTTTTTTTTTTTTAATTGTTTATTTATTCATAACAGGAAGCTGGCCCACACGGGCCATAGTAGCATTACAGTGTATAAGTAATAATAAACATACATGGAACTATACAGGGTATCCGATCATATGTGAAATTCCCGGTTGGCAGGCACCCCGTGAGTCCGAGGGCCCAGCTCCCCATCTTTTCCGTTTTCTAAGTTGTAGGTATAGATATAGAAAGAGGTGTGAAAGTTGAAGAAACCGCCCGGAGGGCATGAAAGAAAGGAGAGTAGGGGAAGAGGGAGGGGAAAACATAGCACTCCCATGAAAGAATCGACTATGCAGCTGAGCTGTACAGCAAGGATTTTTAAATAAAACGCTGATTGTCATTTTAACAACTTGCCTGCATGTAATGTTAAAAAATATATATTTTGGGTGAACCCCCCCTTTAAAGCTGATCCTGAACAATAGCCCAACATTGTGGCTCTCCAAATTGCCTTACTAAACACTCATTTTATTGGAGGCGATTTACTAAAACCAGAGTGCGCAAAAACTGGTGCAGCTCTGCATAGAAACCAATCAGCTTCCACTTTTTTTTTGTCTAAGCTTAAAGGAACACTAAAGGTTGTTTTTTTATTAGATCAATTGATTGCTGTAAGCTAGAGCATTTAAATATCACTTACCTCGTTTTTCCTTTTGACCTCCAAAACACAGTAATCCAGGTTTGAAAATGCCATTTCCGGTCTCTCCTCTTCTTACTTTCCACCAGCATCTGAGCCGTTTTGTATGGTGGAAAGCAGAATGTGCCCACCCCCTCCCTATGACTACAGCCCTGCATGAAGATGCTCTCATATCCCTCACAGGCTGTAGGTTCTGTAGTTCCCATTAGGCCGTGATGTAGCAAGAATGAATGCGCACCGCAAACCAGGAAGTCAGTGAGAATAACGATTCAGGAGTGACGGAGGTGAATAAAACAGCTCGATTTCAACAGATATCAAACTAGTTATAATGCAAAACATTACTTTTTACTTTATCACCTACTGTCAGACTTTAATTTAAGGAGGAAAATATTTTTGTCTTTACAACCCCTTTAAGCTGGAGGTTAGAAGCTGATCGGCTCCCATGCACAGCTGCACCAGATTTGCACTCTCCAGTAAAGCTGGCCATACATTATACAATTTTCTTCTATAGATTTACCAAAACCATATGAGGTCAAATCTAAACTCTTTCAATTTGTATGCAATCAGGCAGGCCACTACACAGTTGAAGGTAATTCTAAAGGAAATTGAATAAGAAAATTGTATGGCCAGCAAATATAAAATAAAAAAAATTGTGCCAAGTCTCAATGTTTTTCCATTACGATATCTCACTTGTATTATTTATCAATAACCTTCTAAACGTATAAAAAAAAAAAAGTTACACACCAAGCTCAGCGACTACAAAACTAATCGGCAAAATAGCAAAAAAATAAAAAATTATTTAATTCCCTCAAACAAGTTTTGCCTGCAAACATCTCGTCCTTAAATAACGGAAACAAAAATAGCGCTCTCTCCAACTCATCAAAAAAAAAAAACCTTTAGGGCCAACAGAGAATTTTAAAGAAATGTTCCAAGCAAATGCGATCATTTGTTCCATTTGCATGGACTCTGAAGACGCCGTCTGAGCAAAAAAGGACTTCAGTTTTCATCTTTTACCACCAACCTGATCTGCATGTGAACTACAGAATCTGTAAGTGCTTTGTGGATGCCAAGCCTGTGAAAATACAGACCAGTGCGCTCGCTGGTTCCAGCTCAAGCCTCGCCCTAAGCATTACCTACGCACATCGGAGCTGGAGACGTTGCACGGCATCATGTGACAAGAGGCTGCAATTTTAAACCAGGAGGAGGACATCCGAGCCAGACTGAGAAGTCAAAGTTATAACTCCTAAACATCAATTGGCAGTGACTTTTACTTGTTGTCTTGATATACTCTAATAAGTAATAAAAGCTGGTTTGGCCAAAAAAAAAAATATGAAGTGCTTATATTATCTATTCCTTGTGACAAATGGTACCTTTTTTTCTAGAGTGCGTGCCCTTTAATTAAAGAAAAATAATAAGTTAACAGACTCCACAAGACATCTGGATCTGAAGGTTGTTCGGCGTTGCAGAGCTCCAGATTCAGGATGTGGATTCAGACTTATTCAGTATGATGTTGATGATCTCTCCCTCGTGTGCTTTCATGTGTTCCATCAGAAGTTCCTTACTGGTGGACTCGAACCCGCAAATGCAACAGCAAAACAGCAGAACGCACAGCTCGGTGCCGGGCCTCATCTGGCCTTGTAGTTTTTCGGCGCTGCACGAGCTGCTTTGCGACAGGCTGACACTTTGGTTCTCGACGTAACTTGCTTCTGCCGCCGGACGACTCGCAGAGATGGGAGGGTCGCTGTCCGCTGCTGTAGAGGAATCTTCCGGTGTCTGATTTTTCAAAGGGTCTTGCTGAATCCTAAAATATATATATTGCATTAAAGGGTTTGTAAAGGTAAAAATGTTTTCCCAAAATATCTTCCCTTACCTTAGTGCAGTTCTCCTTCACTTACCTCATCCTTCCATTTTGCTTTTAAATGTCCTTATTTCTTCTGAGAAATCCTCACTTCCTGTTCTTCTGTCTAACTCCACACAGTAATGCGAGGCTTTCTCCCTGGCGTGGAGTGTCGTGCTCCCCCCCTCCCTTGGACTACAGGAGTGTCAGGACGCCCACTAACACACAGCTCCTTTATCTGCAAAGTAGAGAGCGTCCTGACCCTCCTGCTCGCCCCCCTCAAGAGGCTTTCTCCACACCAGGGAGAAAGCCTTGCATTACTGAAGAGACAGAAGTCAAAAGAAGTATGGTTTTTATTTTTTCTAAATCATACTTACCTAGGTGGATGTAGCATCTGGGCTCCACCGGCTCTAAGACTGAGAACAGAGGGATCAAACGCTGCCGGATGCTCAGTCCTCTGGGCTCCCTGAGCAGAGAGCTGGAGACTGTCAATCACCGCTGTCTGCTCTGCCCCCCACCCTCACAGGAGCACTGGGATGTGAAGGGGTGGGAACTGCCAAATCAGCAGTCCAGGCAGAGCTCTGCATATGTAAGCAAGGCAGCGCTCCATTCTGACAGCGGGGATGTGATGGATATTTTTTTTTTCTTACCTGCAAGCAAGTAAGAAAAAAAGACAAGCAAAGGGCCGGATGTGGCCCTTTGCTTGCCTTCATCCAGCCCTTGGGGCATTATTCCGTTTACTGACACCAACAATGGGGAATAATTTTTGTTGCTGACACCAACAGTAGGGCACCATCAAAAGGGCGCAATTCCTTCCAGTGACACCAACAATGGGGCACTATTCCTCCCACTGACACCAAAGATATGGTATTGTTTACTCCTACTGGACACCTGGACATGTTTGACTCCCGATGGCCACAGCCCAGCCCCCCTAAAGTTTGAAGGATAGTAAACTGGCCCTTTTGAAAAAGTTTGGAGACCCCTGTTCTAGACTGAAAAGCCTGAGATAAAAAAACAAAACAAAATGAATCTCGGCTTTCCAGTCGAATACATAGCAGTGTTTACAACTGCCGGGGGTCGGACCCTACAACATAACATCGCGCCCGGCCTCCGAAGGTTATAGAGACTGCCGGGGACTATCTGGTTCGCTGTATTCTCTATGGTGAACTTCCGCTGCTGGCGGATTCCTCCTCTGGCTCGTCGATTGCAGAAAAAAGAAAGTAAAAAAAAGAAAGAAAGAAAGAAAGAAAGAAAGAAAGAAAGAAAGAGGGGGGGGGGGGGGGGGGGGGAGGAGCCACAAATAATAATAAAAAAACAAAAAAACAAACACACACCTCTTCTAAACTTTGTACACAAAAAAAAAAAAAAAAAAAAAAAAAAAAACACACGCACACTCTAAATACGCGCTTTTTTTCCAAAGATTTCAAGTTTTGACTTCACCACGACCAAACTGCAGTTTGCCTCCAATGTTATGTTACATACCGAGTGCTCTGTGACATTGCCTCGTTGATGGCTTTGTTTACTTGCTCATAGTTGTAATTCTGATCACTGGCATGCTTCCACATGTGCGATTTTAGGGATGGAGGGTGACTGCAAACATAGCCACACAGCGAACACCTGCCAATATGCAAAACACAGATGGAGATATTTTATCAAGAAAAATAAGCAACACAATTAGACACAAATGGGGCTTCCTCCTATTTAGAAAAGTATATGCAATATAAATGAGGTTAAAGTTAAGGATTTATAAAAAATATTTTATATACACACATACATATATAACACTAACACACACACACACGTTATACTTACCTGCTCTGTGTAATGGTTTTGCACAGAACAGTTTAGATTCTCCCTTCTCAGGTTTCCTGCTGGAACTCCAGGCCCCTACCACTTGCCAAGTGCCCCCAGAGGAAACCGCTGCTGGCGGGGGGGTCCTGAGCCATTCAGACAGAGCCACAGCTCGGCCCCGCCCCCTCTCCTCATTGGCTAACTAGTGGTGATTGACAGCATCAGAAGCCAGTGGCTCCCACTGCTGTCTTAGCCAATGAGGAGAGAGATCCGAGGCTCTAGCGCACATCGCTAGATCCGAGAGATCCGAGGCTCTAGCGCACATATGCATAAAAAAAACATGGGCCTTTAGAACCACTTTAAAGCTTATATGAGATTTTAGCGATTGGGTTCTCCAATGCAGGGGTAACAAAACCTTGGAATTTTACTGGTTGTGGAAATACAAGTCCCATGAGGCTTTGCAAGACTGACTGCCAGAGGCATGAATACCAGAAGCAGGCATGATGGGATTTGTAGTTTCACCACATCAGGAGTGCAGAGGTTGCTTTGGTTGAAACCCCCAAGAGGTAAATGCAATCGGAAAAAGCAAGAAGAGGGTCACATACCTATAAGGCTTATCAGAAGTGTGAATTCTTATGTGATTGCGAACACCAACGTATGTAGGACTAGTGTAGCTGCACACGTCACACCGATAGACCTTTGTCATGCTGGATTTGTTACCTGCAGTTACAAAGAAAAGAGAGTCACTAGTGAAGGGAGAGAAGAAGATTCCTCAGGATTCCAGCGATATATTTTATGTGTTCAACAAAATGTTTGCAGCTATATTGTTAAAACAAAAAAGCCTGAAACAGCCATTTTTATTTACTGTAAAAAAACTTTTCTTGGAGTCAGTCAATTGAGAGACACACACTAACCTTCGGGTTATATCGTCGCCTACAGGAGGATTGGACAATGGCAAACAATAAAATAAAAACCTGCTACCAGCAAGCCTCTTTTGTTGCAAAGCAGCATCAAGAGCATGATCAGAGGGGTGGGGGGGCCGTGTCCTTCAATGGACTCCAAGAAAAGGATTTTACAACAAGTCCAAAAATTTATTTTATTTTATGGACACAGGAACTTGTTCAAAAGCGGTCCAATTCAGGGATGGGCAATACAAAACACACAACGGACATGTCCAAGAAAAAACAAACAGAACTGGGGACAAACTTCGGCTTAAATAGACACCTGAAAGTCTTTGGCCAAAACCTTTCCCCAACCAAAACCTAGCATCAGATGAGGCCGAAACATCCACCTGGTAGAACTTCGATAACATGTGAGCAGAAGACTAGGAAACAGCCTTGCAAATCTCAGGAATGGTTGTC
The DNA here is from genome assembly GCA_029574335.1 of Rana kukunoris. NCBI lineage: Eukaryota > Metazoa > Chordata > Amphibia > Anura > Ranidae > Rana > Rana kukunoris. Next base: position 323,357,337 of record CM056059.1, on the reverse strand, counting down.
CAGTGGCAAAAAAAATACCAAGAAGCATTCATCACCATTAGAACATGCCTTGAAGGAAAGGGTAGAACCCGATCTTTGGAGACCATAGGCTAGGCTTAGATGATATGTTGCCTGAGCCATCTAGACATGGAGGAACGATAAGCTAATGTACGCTTTTGGGGTCCATCCGGCATGACAAAAAGGGGAGTTAGCCCTGATCTAAGAAGTGGCTGAAAGACTCCCAAACCACAGCCAGACAATGAGGGCAAAGAAAGATGGATAGCCGCACTCCAAAACCTGATGGGTGGTCTTTTATTTAATAGACAGCATGTACAAAAATAGGGTCACAGCAGTGGAAAACAAGGAGCAGCCGACGCGTTTTGCACTGGATCAGTGCTTATTCATGGATTCAGCCATGAATAGTACATGCTGTCTATTGAATAAAAGACCACCCATCAGGATTTGGAGTGCGGCTATCCATTTTTCTTTGCCCTCATTTTGCTTAGTGCACCGCCAGCACCCTCGGTATCCTGCACCACCTGTAACCATATAGTGATCCCACCTGGAGCGGTGACTCCTTTCTCTCTACAGCCAGACAATGTAGGGACATTTCCCTTTGGCAAACTGGAGTCTTGTACACACGATCGGACATCGAACTTCGATTTTTGTCTGAAGGGAGTTGGCCGGGCACACCCATAGCATACACACGGCAGGACTTTTCTGCAAACTTTCCCAACATCACATGGTTTTTCTGCTCTTTTCCACCACCCTTTGGTCAACTTCTGCTATTGTTAGTTGATTTTAACATTGGTTCTGGGCATGCGCGTTTGAACTTTGTACAAAAGTCCGATGGATTGCTGTACACACGGTCGGACTAGGCACCATCAGACTTTTGTTGCCGAAAACTTTGTCCGTTTGCAGAGCGAACTTTTGTCAAATGAAAACCAAAAAAAGTTTGTCTGATGGAGTGTACACACGTTCATTTTGAAGTTTGTTGGCAAAAAGTCGGACCGTGTGTATGGGGCTTTAGACAGAAAGATGGAAAAACAACAACTTCTGGGTTGAGTTCAAAAGCTGTAACTACTTTGGGCAAAAAGGAAATCTGAAACCTCAAGACCACCTTGTCCCTATGCAAAACAATAACTATTAGTTGTGCTCTCCAAAAATCTTCCCTTAATGGAAGAGTGACAAGAAGAAAGACATTAGTGAAAGAAAGACATAAGAAGTCCTGTTTGCAGTTTGTGAGAAGCCATGTGGGGGAGGGGACACAGCAAACCTGTGGAAGAAGGTGCGCTGGTCAGATGACACCAAAATTGAACTTATTGGCCTAGAAACAAAAAAAATGTATGTGTGGGGGGAAAACCAACACTGAACATCACCCTGAACACTCCATCCCCACTGTGAAACATGGTGGTGGCAGCATAATATTGTGGGGATGCTTTTCTTCAGCAGGGACAGGGAAGCTGGTCAGAGTTGATGGGAAGATGGATGGCGACAAATACAGGACAATCTTAGAAGAAAACCTGTTAAGAGTCTGCAGTCTCCCCTCCACAGCCCAGTACTAGTCTAAGAGGCGCAGGGGGACAGATGCATTATTGGACCAATGCTGCATCCACCTAGGCAAGTGTGATTTAAAAAAAAAAAAAAACACACCCATACATCTCTTAATTAGCACCACTGAAATCGCTCCAACTTTAGAAAAGGTTCCTGTACTATAAGGCAACTTCTATCTGACTTGTGCGGCCCATAGACTTTAATGAAGTCGCCTCCAAATCAGATGCGATTTGGTCTCGACATTACAGGAAGATTACCCAGGCCTTTCCTGTGGTGTAGCCCCTCCCACACTTCAAAGTCACATCAAGTTGCCAGAAAATCGACTGGAACAGTAGCGTCAACCGACCACAGGAATAGCTAGATCCTGTTCGTGGATTTTGACCAGATAGGGTAATGTCAAAGCCAGGATTGGGTGAAGGACAGGACCTGACAGAGAACAGAGCTATAGAAAGGCTTCCAGGTTGGGCCCTTGAAGACAGGCGCCACCTCTGACTGAATTCTGGTTATGGTGGGACACAGCTGGACCCCCCCCCCGGGGGGAATGGACCACTTCTGAACAATATGTTCACCAGATGAATACAAGGCTAAAGAGTGCATAGGAGGGAGGAAAAAAATATAAATGTTCAGCATACATTCAATCTCTACAGGGAAATGGTTGTAAAGGCGGGTGCAAAGGGGAAGTCCTTCCAACCTTAAAAGCGATACTAAAAACACACACAATGTTTTACATTGTCCCATCTATTTCTGCATGTGGATGATGTCATTGTAATTATTTTAGTATTAAAAAAAAATCTAAGTACCTTTTTCCTAATCGATATACAGAGCTGTCACATGACCCAGCTCTTTCCCAGCCTGTCTGCAGGGAAACATAAGCAGGAGGAGCCTCTTAGTCCTCTGCTGCTGGTCACATGTTCAAAATAAAATAAAAATAAAAAACAGCCTTTGGAATACAGAGTAAAAATATATAATTAATATCAATAAACCGTTTTAAATTGTCATACAAATATTACAGTATATTTGAAAGCAAATCTTTATAAATTTTTGCCAACAAGGTGCGAGTGGATTTCTGCCAGTCACAGGCTGTGTCACGCCCCTCCAGCCCATGTCTTAAAACAGTGGTTCTCAACCTGGGGGTCGGGACCCTCTTGGGGGTAATATAGGAAGAAGGAAATGGACAGCCGCACTCCAATAAGATGGAAACATTTAAAAAATAGTGCCTTTTATTCCAATCAAATTGTAACTACAACAGCAACAAAAAAGCAAACAGAGGGGTAACAAAGCTGACGCGTTTCACATCGACAACCGATGCTTAGTCATGATGCTTGACCCTCTTGGGGGGTCAAATGGCGATTTGCAAGGGATGACCGCATCCTGGGCTGTTCCTGAAGCCCACGCTGCTCTCCCAGCCCTTTTTGCGACTGCCCAGCAGGGCTGTCCCTGGAGCCCGTGGCCACCCAGCAGGGCTGTCCCTGGAGCCCGTGGCCACCCAGCAGGGCTGTCCCTGGAGCCCGTGGCCACCCAGCAGGGCTGTCCCTGGAGCAACAAAGTCGGAGAAACAGTGAAGCCGGGGACACAGTGCTTAACTACCTGTGATTATAGTTCCCATTAAAAGTCCCCACTACAGTTCTCAAATCAGCAGATGACCATCAAGAGCACCTAAGTTGGCTTATTCATCCCACCACCAGCACTGCCACTCATCCCATTCTCCCTACACTCCCAACAAGGAGTAAGTGAAGGAATACAAATAGAAAATAGATGGAAGGGAGAGGAAAAGAAAAAACAGGGGGGGGGGGGGGGGGTTGGGGTTGGGCTTGAAAGAATAAGAGAAAAGAAGAAAACATGGCTAGAGAGAGGGATGGGGAAAAGAGAGATAAAAGGAGAACAAAGAGAGAGTGGTACATCCTAAAATGTACCACAAGGGGTAATAATACTGTATAAGTGGAAGGGACTCGGGGAGCGCTAAATATCAGTGGGTTAGGGGCACAAATTACTTCTCTTGGGTGCCGACAACCCACTCTACAAAAATAATATTACTGTTAGGGGTCCCCACAACTTGGGATATTTTATCAAGGGGTCATGGCACTAGAGGGGTTGAGAACCCCTGCCTTAGAATAACAGGGAGAAGCCTCAATTAATCTAAATGTAACATCCCGCCTCTCCCCATTTTGTTTAGATGGGTAGTGGGCATGAAGAGGGAGGGAGGGGCGTGGGCTGTCACTTAGCACTGTGTATACGCCCACATGTGTGACTAGAGTAGTGGTTCTCAACCGTCTAGTGCCGTGACCCCTTGATAAAATTTCCCAAGTTGTGGGGACCCCTAACAGTAAAATTCATTTTCATAGCGTGGGTTGAAAGCACCCAAGGCAAGACAAGTCATTTGCGCCCCTAACCCACTGACATTTAGTGCTCCCTGAGTGCCTTCCACTTGTAAAGTATTAAAACCCTTATTGTATATTTTAGGATGTTCTCTTTGTTCTCCCTTCTTTCCCTTTCATCTCTCTCTATCCTAATTCCTTGACTAAGGACTAATGTAGTGTGAAACGCGTCGGCTATCTTGTCCTGTTCTGTGGCTGTTTTTGATGTGGCAAGTCTATCTTTACTAAATAAAGACAACTTTGTTGGAAGTTCCCTGGAGTGTGGCTGTCCAAATTTTTCCCTTTGCTTCTTCTATCCCAATTCCTTGTTCCCCATCTTCCCTCTGTCTTTCTTGCTCTCTCTTTTTTTCCGTTCCCTCTTTTTTTCTTTGTTCCTCCCCCCCCCTTTTATCATCTCCCTTCCTGGGAGGACAGTGCAGGCTTCAGGAACAGCCCAGGATTTGGTGACCCGCGGCAAATCATAATTTGACCCCCGAGGGGGTCCCGACCCCAGGTTGAGAACCACTGCTCTATAATCACATGGGCTGCTCTCGGATGCGATAGAAGGAAATGCTCAGCGTAGAAAACTGAGCATGTGCAGAGTTACCAACACTGCTCTGTAAAATCCCCTAGCTGAATTGGGGAGGTGGACTGAAGGGGGAGATAGAGAGCAGCAGATCAAAAAGTTTATTTGCAGAATACAAGAAAATAAATCTCATAGTGACAGAGTGAGTCTGAACATGTAATGCACCATTTATTGATTGTTTTTTATGATGTGGGTTTAGTGACACTAGGAGGTGAAGTTTATGACGGTAGTACAAGTGCAGTTTACTTTTAAAGGAACTCATGCTGAGCACAGTAGCCGTTTTCCTTTACCACAACCCTTCCCAGCTGCACATGATCCCATGGCCACCTACTGTGGTGAGACAAGTACACACTATAGAGCAGGGATCCTCAAACTACGGCCCTCCAGCTGTTGTAGAACTACACATCCCATGAGGCATTGTAACACACTGACATTCACAGACATGACAAGGCATGATGGGAATTGTAGCTTATGAACAACTGGAGGGCCGTAGTTTGAAGACCCATGCTATAGAGCAGGCAGGTCCGAAGTCCGGCCCGGGGGCCAATTGCGGCACCCGTTCCAGTTTAACGTGGCTTCCCTGGTAATTTGAATATATACTGTATGGTGCTGCCTCGGAGGGGACAGGGAGAGGTGGAATGAATGCTATCAAATTACATACAGGAGAATCTCCCGTTTACTCAGCGGCATGTGTAATAGGAAGTCCCGCCTCCTGGGCTGCCATTGGACGACTCCTCTATCATAGGATGCGGGAAAAAATGGATGAAAGAGGCTGCTGTGTAAACACGAGATTCTCCTGTATGCAAACTGTTGGTGCTCATCCCGCCCGCCCCCCCCCTTCCGAGGCTGCAGACATCCATCAGGCTGCATTCATGGCAATGGAGAGGCTGCATTCATGGCAATGGAGAGGCTGCATTCATGGCAATGGAGAGGCTGCATTCATGGCAATGGAGAGGCTGCATTCATGGCAATGGAGAGGCTGCATTCATGGCAATGGAGAGGCTGCAGATGAGCACTGAGTAGGCTGCATTGATGGGCAATGACCCTTATTTTGCTTCACAGTTTTTTTATTTACATTTTTTTCCCTGAAACTTCCCTCCTAAAGTGAAGGTGCTTATACGCCGATAAATACGGTATATCCAAATAACACGCCCGAGCTCATCTCTTCGCCACACACAGCCACAAAGGCAAGAGAATTTTTGTTGGGCAGTGTATTAGTACTCGAACGAACACACTTAGAACAAATTTTAATGGTTCAAAGAATGTCAGCCAAAATGGTCGGCCCTCACGCATGTTCACTTTATCAAATCTGTCTCTCTTTGAAAAAAGTTTGGACACCCCTGCTATAGAGGGATATTCTTTGTTTATATTTTAGGTCTGAGATTTACAACCACTTAAAAACCGAACCAATTAATTTTATTCTAGCATTAGGCCAACTTGGTTTCACAGTGGTAATGTCTGCTATGGATGATAAAACTGCTTTGGTTAAGAATTCAGACAACATACCACCTTCCAGGGAATAGCTCTCTTCCGTCTCCTCTGTGCAGAGCTGTGTGTCGTCACTGGCAGAAGATCCCGAGTCTACAAGTTTCCGGTGCTCCCTCTCATGAGTCCTCAACTGGCTCTGTAAAAAGGTTACATTTAATTACCGCATTAAAAAAAAATAATGAACATTCTTTGGGCTACCAAGGTTGTCATCAAAAATATACAGGACACGGCTACATACTGTAACATTCAACAGGTTCCATACATGGCTGTAGCATGTTGACTGTTACAGCGATGTATCCATGTCCCCGGCATAGGTGCTCCCAGCATAGATATCCCCATTACCAGTGTCCCCAGCATAGACGTCCCCATTACCAGTGTCCCCAGCATAGATGTCTCCATTACCAGTGTCCCCAGCATAGATGTCCCCATTACCAGTGTCCCCAGCATAGGTGCTCCCAGCAGAGTCTCCTGCACATGTACAGTATGTGTGCAGATTAATGCCCATTTTACGCTTGCCTGTACAATCCTATTTCTTCACTGTAGGAGCCGACTTCAGCTCTTCTGCACCTTCCGACTGCCGCCCACTGCTGCACATGCAGGCTGCAAGTTAGATGGATTCCTAATGTAAACAGCGGGCGTGAAGCCGGGAGCACCATGCTGATGACGTTATCTCCTAGCAGCCAATCCTCAGCTCAGCACAGCACCAATCCTCTGGCAGCACGGGAGGGTGTGTGGGAAGTGGCTTTTTGTCCTGTACCTGCTAGACATTTACTGCCGATATCAGCAGCTGCTTGTAAAAGCCAGCAGATCGGTAGTGCCGTGTTGGCAGAGTCTGGGCAAGCTGGGGGCCGGACAAAAAAAAAAAAAAACACCCGCGGGCTGGATGTGGCCCACGGGCCGGGGTTTGGAGACCCCTGGCCTAAACCATTCATACTAGAAGGATGACAAGTGATACAGGATATTTTTTTTTTTTGTATGATTCAGGTATTAGAGGAAAGGCCAAACCCAAATGCTGGACTTTATTTTATTTTGATATATAGTGGATATCTTAAAAACCACATACCATTTATTTACTTTAAAAAGCACCCCAGAGCGAGTAGTCGCCACAAAAAATATCTACCTTGTAATAAAAGGATTCATTACAATTCTTGCACTCATATTTGATCGCCTTGCAATGGTTGATCATGTGGTTCTCCAGGTCGCCGCTGTTTTCTGCTATGTGGTCGCAAATCGGGCACTGGTAGGGCTGTCTCTGCCGATGAACACGCAAGTGCTGCTTAATGTAACCTTTATTGTCACTGGTGTAATGGCACAGGCGGCATCGGAAAGGGCGTTCAGCGCGAGGCAAGTACTCCACAAGGCTATTGCCGGAGCCGAGGTCGCTGGCATTCTCGCTCTGGGCATTGTCCTGTAACTCTTTCAGAATGTCGTCATCTGTGGCATTCTGATCAGTCCTTTCCCTTAGTTTCTCAATCACTTTTAGCAAAGACGTGCTAATCCCCGCTTTCATTGGGATCTGAGTCAGTTCGCTTCTCTGGTTTAGCTCCTCGGGGACCTTGGAGGATTCCACCTTGGGACAAGTGCCGTGGGTCTGGTCAGCGTCTCCCTGCCCGGTGTCTGGATCAATGGGATCAGGATCGTGGATAAGCCTTAGGCTGGATTTGGGACATTCCACTATTTGGATAGGCATGGTCACCAGTGCCTCAGCAGCCAATGAATGAAGCCTCAAACACTCAGAGTTCGTCCTCCTCCGTACTGGAGGTGAATTCTCATCGGAAACGCCAAAATCCGAGCCGTTCTTAACGGGGTTACTCCACCCGATAATAATTTCTTCGCTTTCTACCACGTTTTCAAGCTCGACAGACGCACCGAGGTGGGAATCGAGTTTCTTTTTGACTTCATCGTCTGCATTCAACAGAAAAGGTTTGGGGGAACCGTTTTCCTCGGCACTTGGCAGGCGTTCTACAATAACATTCACGTGGCCCTTTGTGTTTTGGCTACAGCTGATTATTTTCTGAGCGGACGAGAGCAGGCTCTCTCTCAGAAAGCTATCCTGATCGGAATCTGGTGTGACATCATCAACTACGATTACTTCCGTCAAGGGAGCGGCCGATTGGCTTAGCATTTCCGTCTCCTTTATCGGAACGTCTTTTGGCACCACGCTTTGTTCCTGAGCGCCGGAGCTCTGCCCATGCTGTTGGAGGTCAGCGTTTTCAGACAGCACCGACTCGCTTCCTTGAGGCGTGTGCGCAACGGTGGAATCCGGTAAGCTGGCAGACTCGTTCTCTTCCTCAAATATGGGGTAGGAGCAGTCCACCTCCCCAGCGTGCTTCCAAGCGTGCGTTTTTAACATTCGCTGTTGGCCGCAGGTATAGCGACAGATCAGGCAGCGGTAAAGACCGTAGGCTTCGTAGGCGTACCATTTTTTTCTCGCTGGCTCGAGGTCTTTAGGACTAAGCGGCTTGTCTTCTTGTGGCTGGTCTTTACCCTGCGAAGGTGCGGCGACCTCCATTTCACAGTGCGTTTTAATGTGAGCTTCCAGCTCGCTGTGGGATTTAAAAGTCATGTGGCACTCTGAGCACATTAAGATTATTTCATTCTGCTGTCCGTGACTTTTCACATGGGCTGCAAGTGTTTCAAAAGAAGGAGACACAAACTTGCAAAGGCTGCACTGGTAGAACATGACTTTCCTGCTGCTTGGTGAAGGGATCTCCATCGTGTCGGTTGTCTCCTCCTTGACCCTCTTGGAGCCGACTTCAGGTAGGTCCGCCATTTTGGACACTGACTGCACTTCTTGCTCTTCTACTGGGTAGGAACGCTTTTTCCCTTCAAGAGCCCTAGCGGTCTCCTCGCCCTTTACCATGGCGGTCAGCTTCTGGATCACGCTAATCAAAGGGTCGTTACACTTCTGTTTCATCTCTGGCCTGGTATGGATCCTTGCATCTGGAGTCACGCGATCGTCTGAACCAACATCCACGCTTGACATCGGAATCCCACTTTCCTTATTGTCCATCACACCTAAAAATAAAAGGGACAAGAAAAAGTTAATTTACTGAAGAGGGCAAAAAAAATATGTAGAAGAATAAGTATCGGCCTAAACTGAGATAACTTTTTTTTTTTATGGGATATTTATTATAGCAAAAAGTAAAAAATATTGTGTTATTTTTTCAAAACGTACACCCTTTAAAAAATAAAAAATAAAATAAAAAAAACGCACAGGCGATCAAATACCACCAAAAGAAAGCTCTATTTTTTGGGGGGGGGAAGGACGTCAATTTTGTTTGGGAGGCACGTCGCACGACCGCGCAATTGTCAGTTAAAGCGACGCAGTGCCGGAAGCTGAAATTCATCTGGGCAGGAAGGGGGTTTATGTGCCCAGTAGGCAAGTGGTTGAATAGATTGCAGAGAAATTTTATGTGGCTGCAACAAAATATATAATAAGGTACACAGAGAGACCGCGAGACAAAAGGTGACAAATACAGCCACCAATCAAATCAGTGCTTCCACTTTTGAAGGATGATTATAAGTTGTGAGCAGAGGAATACTTTTCTTGTATCTAGCTCTATTCAGTGGAGGAAGCAGCATTCTAGGAATCAGTCGATCGGTAATTGAGGAATACACTCCCTAAAGCATGAACTTTTTTTTTTCTCCGCTTCCTTAAATGATTTACTCAACTGAGCAGAAAAGAAAACAAACCACATAATAAGAGTATTTGTAGGTTACAGGTCAGTGAACGTGTCAGGTACGGTTCCTCCAGCACGTGGGTATGGAATGCGGTCACAGATCAGCGCTTCGTGTGAGAACAAGAAACACACAAAGTAATCTTTGCCAGGAAGACACGACCTCTCCATGTAGTTACCATTCAACAAATTCTACCAGAGAGGTGCTCTGGGCAAACAAGGAGATTTTGCATTTAGAGTAGGGTGACCAGACATGCCCAGTTTCAAGGGACAGTCCCCTGATTGAGGACACTGTCCCTGGACCAAGTCTGTCCCTGGTTTTGTCCCCAGATTGGATTTAATAGGGGGCAGAGGCAATTTCAGAGACAGTCAGTGCAGAATTAAAATAAAAAAAAAATAGAATTACACCCCCCCCCCCACTCCGCCGTGCCTACCAGCATAGGGGGGTTGTATTTTTCCCATTATCTGTGCCACTTTCTGATGATCATGTGCTGGTCGGTGCGGAGGGAATATTTCTTCAGTTTCGGGTGCGTGCCCATCCAGCTCCACTCGCATGTTCTTCTGCCTTGGCTCAAATCGTGGCCAGCCACCTGCCTATCCCCTTGCCTTCCCTGGCGGAGTGATCTTCCTCCGCTCCCCATCCAGTAGTAGCCGGGGTCCGAAGAGCAAGTCCCCGGATTTCATTTTAAAAATCTGGTCACCTTAATTTAGAGACACTCAGGGAACACAGCCAGCCTGCACAGAGGTTCAAAACTACAACTTTGCACCATCCACAAGACCACCTGAGCAACCAATCACCAGCACCAGCTTTGTCATGTCATGTGGAGGGAGGGGTACCAGTCTCATGCTCCGCCCCCCCCCCCCCTACATCTGGAAGAGCCGGGGTATACTTCATCACCCTCAGTGGTCAATAGGGTGACCACAGTTCCAAACTACCATTCAGTGTATTTCAGCTACTTATCTGCATAACCCCCCGGAGCAATTTCTATTCTTTGTACTGGCCGTTCAACACCATTAAAGCAGAAGCAATGCCGGTCGATCTCTTACTCCTAAATAATAATAATGGGGAAATGGAAAGAAACTTGTTAAGAAAGTCGTTCCTCTTTTCCCGGCTGTAGTAACCACAGTGCAGCAAACCACCAACAATACTGTGGTATGTGAGGTTGGCTGGAGGTCAGGCCCAGGCTGCTTATCACCTCCAGGAATGTTAATTCCTTAAAAGGCTGCACAGCTGTACTGGCGATCGGAGGGAGCGGCTCCCTCACTCCGGTAATATAGGGGGACGTCTGATTTATAAGAATTCTTCTGAGGAAGTCATAGCAATCTTTTACACCGTCCTCGGTCACTGAGCCGCTATGGAGGAAAGCTTTGTGGGCACTTCTGTTCTCAGACACTTCTTCTGTGCCACTCATTGCAGCTGTGGGGCAACAACTGCTTTCAAAACCCAATTTTACATGTAAAGCGACAATAAAAAGGGGTTGTAAAGTCTCAAGGTTTGTCACCCTAATGCATTCCTATGGGGTGCGATTCCTGCTCGATTTGCATACGATTTCCCCCACCGCTCTTGTGTGCGCCCAAGGCTTGTCATAGTGGCTTCAGCCCAAATTCATACTGGAGTGGTGGGGGAAACCGAATGCAATTCAGACAGGAATCGCACCGCATTCCTGTTCAAAATCACATGCAGTTCATTGCAGTGCGATTTGACCCCATTCATTTTGTATGGGCTCAAATCACACCGTAAAGGTATTGGTTTCGGGACATTTGCATAAGTACTCCTAAAAATGCTTCATATAAGCACGGATACCCACGGATCCGCAAACCCCAGGTCGCCATGGCGACCAGACATTTCTACCTGGTGCCCTGGGATGCCCCCACCACTATATGCCAGGCTTTGCTTGCCCATCTGTAGGCCCGAGACCGGCATAGCAGGTGCTGCTGGGTAGAGGGAAAAGAGCGGACACGCGTACACTCCTCCCCTGCTAGTTGTTGACCCAGAAGTGACGTGTGATGTCACTTCCTGGTCCCCGTTCTTTCCCCCGGCCGGGAAAGAATGTAATGCGATGTGCATTGCATTACATTTCAGTGGAGCACAGAGGAGACATGCAGGGACTTTTATACCCCAGGTGTCTAATTAAAGGGGACGTCTAGTGTGTACTTCCTATCCCGCGCTGAAGAAGTCCCTCCCACAGGACGTAACGCGTACAGAGGGAGGAGTCACGCAGGACGTCACCCACGACCGCCGCTGATTGCTATGCCTGTATTGCTGACACTCGGCGTTGAGTGTTTTTAAATGTGAGTGTGTTCTTTTATCATTTCGATGCCTTAATAAATGGTCAGAGAGCATTAGAGCCCTGTTTCTCGTCTTCCCTTGCTGGTACAATGGAGAACGTTTGAGCCTGGATCTCAGTGCTTGCTACTGCCTATTAGCTTCCTATGGATGGCTCTCATATGTCTTTGGTTATTGCTGACATGCTCTGTGACCTGGTATAGGTCGAAGGGATAAGGTGAGAGGCCATCTATCACACGGTGGAGGATTTGTTTGGTGTCACTCTCTCACTTTCACTCCATGTGGATTTTTGGGATTTGCATCTTGAAAAAGTTTTCTCGTCTTTCCACAAGGACATCACCTTTCACATTCATGTGCACATGGACAATTAGACTTGTGCCTTTATTACCAATTCACCATTATTGTTATACTTTATATGTTTAGTATAATATTTGCGCTGCACGACTTTATCTTTACTATCGTTTTAGGATTTTTTATGAATTTATCCTCAAGTGCTGGCTTGCATATTTAGTTTTGTTATATTTATTATTTGTTCCAGCGCTGAATATCTTTCTTTTATTTGTCTAATTAAAAGAGAACCTGTCACCAAGAAAGGGTACAAAAAGTCCCCTGATGATCTATGTAATGGGAAAAAAATAAAAGGTGCACTTGCAGGACGGGAAAAAAGTCCTGCAAGCAGCATGTTTGGGGCGGTTGGGAGCGCTGTATACACCGCTCCTAAAAACGCCCTGCCCATTAAAATGAATGGGTAGCGCTTCAGCAGCACCATAACACTGGTGCTTTTAACCCTTTGGTTAAAAGTGCCCCACTAGCAGCCTAAAAGCATCACTAAAACTAGCGGGGCTTTACCACTGACGCACCCCCTGCCCCAGTGTGAAAGTAGCCTTAATGTTTTTTTTTTTACCTTTGTTGCAATATCGTGTGACATAAAAAAATGTAACTACTGCTATTTTATTCTCTAGGGCATTGATGGCAAAACGTTTTGAGCCCAAGTACCCAAACCGCAACACAAAACCAACTTAATATGTTCCAAGTGTTCACCAATTGCCAACACTGCAATTAGTGACAGGCACAGAGAATGGCTGCAAGGGCCTCCCACCAAGCAATACAGCAACACTTCCTCTGAACATGCCTTCTTGCTCTCGGTTGCCTATGGCGATACCTGCACCCGATCTGTCCCCTGGCTCATAGCGTGCTGCTCCAGTGTCTCTCCCTTGCAGCAATGAATCCCCTCTCTCTCTGGATGATGATGTTGCGCTGGACATTAAAATGGACCCATAGTCTTCTGGGACTACATGTCCCATGGTGCACTTGTCCTGGCTGACCGTCCGCGCTCGCTTCTCCCCTTGTCACAGCGCCACTGCACTTCTCACTCCCACAGCTTCGCCGTGTGGGGAGGATTAGAGAGTGCAGACAGTGGTGGCTGCTTCCCAGTATAGCTGGCATGAACACAGAAAAGGGCTCTGCGTGCCAACGGTTTGCAATCATGGCTCTAGGGTAGCGATAGTGAACCTTGGCACCCCAGATGTTTTGGAACTACATTTCCCATGATGCTCCACTACACTGCAGTGTGCATTAGCATCAGGGGAAATGTAGTTCCTAAATATCTGGGGTGCCAAGGTTCACCATCACAGACCTAGGGTGTCTGCTTTTAGAAAATATATAATGTTTGGGGAGTTTTATCTCATCTTTAGGCCTAAAATGATAAAAAAAAAAAAAAAATTTAAACGTCTGCAAAAACAGCTCTGGTCGTGAAAGGGTTGAAGGATAAGTTCACATTGGGAACATGTTACATGTCCCTCCTGTAAGCTTTGTAATAAAAAAAATAAAACACACACACAAACACAGTCTCCTAGATTCAAAGCAAATTTGTCAAGCCCTGAACACAACCCTACTAGTTTCCTTGAAAAATTTCTACCTAGACCCACAACCATCACTTCCCTATGGGCCCGAAACCAAACTAGATCTGGCAAAGATCTTCTGGCGCCCACTGGAACCGAAACGGTTAATTCTCTGCACTCCTGACATCGTCTCGGCTAAATATGCATCTTCAGTAATAGCTGAAAGGCACAATCTATTTACCTGTCTTAATTACCCCGCATTCCCTACTAAAAATTCCAAAAGCAGAATTTTAATTACACGAGCCTGCGGGCCCCGAAACTGTACTTCCAAATCAAAAATGCGTTTAGCTGCATTTAAGATTCTGTTTCAATTGCTGTGCAAAGCGGCTCCCTGTGTCTGCGCGGAGCGTGACACCTATACATTAAGTATACATAACAGGCAGCCAAGCGTACGTGAACAGAGAGCTAATCAACTGTCACTAATCGCCTTCCAAAGAAAAAACAGTCAGACGACTCGCCTAGTCAATGTAACTTAAACCCAACAAGTGGCTAAATGAGTGTTGGAAGAAGTAAACGCGGCGCCCGTCTCGTTATTTACACCGGAGGTAATCTAGCAGTACATAGAGAAGGTGGAGGGCCGAGATTTGGAAAGAATCGTTAATCAAAACACAAATCAGCCCAGAGACATGAGATGGGAGCAGGAGAAAGCGCCTCCGGCACTATGGCGGGTTACAGGGCCTGTCACAGCCTGCTGATAGGAGGAATACACCGAGTCCTTATTGCAGCTGTGCATTCCATCTCATAGAATACTGAGGTCACCACAGCAGCCAGGGATCAACCTATAAGACACACACAGGGGCAGCCAGGGATCAACCTATAAGACACACACAGGGGCAGCCAGGGATCAACCTATAAGACACACACAGGGGCGGCCAGGGATCAACCTATAAGACACACACAGGGGCAGCCAGGGATCAACCTATAAGACACACACAGGGGCAGCCAGGGATCAACCTATAAGACACACACAGGGGCAGCCAGGGATCAACCTATAAGACACACACAGGGGCAGCCAGGGATCAACCTATAAGACACACTCAGGGGAAGCCAGGGATCAACCTATAAGACACACTCAGGGGCAGCCAGGGATCAACCTATAAGACACACACAGGGGCAGCCAGGGATCAACCTATAAGACACACACAGGGGCAGCCAGGGATCAACCTATAAAGACACACACACAGGGGAAGCCAGGGATCAACCTATAAGACACACACACAGGGGCAGCCAGGGATCAACCTATAAGACACACACACAGGGGCAGCCAGGGATCAACCTATAAGACACACACACAGGGGAAGCCAGGGATCAACCTATAAGACACACAGGGGCAGCCAGGGATCAACCTATAAAGACACACACAGGGGCAGCCAGGGATCAACCTATAAGACACACACACAGGGGGAAGCCAGGGATCAACCTATAAGACACACACAGGGGCAGCCAGGGATCAACCTATAAGACACACACAGGGGCAGCCAGGGATCAACCTATAAGACACACACAGGGGCAGCCAGGGATCAACCTATAAGACACACACAGGGGCAGCCAGGGATCAACCTATAAGACACACACAGGGGCAGCCAGGGATCAACCTATAAGACACACACAGGGGCAGCCAGGGATCAACCTATAAGACACACACAGGGGCAGCCAGGGATCAACCTATAAGACACACACAGGGGCAGCCAGGGATCAACCTATAAGACACACACAGGGGCAGCCAGGGATCAACCTATAAGACACACACAGGGGCAGCCAGGGATCAACCTATAAGACACACACAGGGGCAGCCAGGGATCAACCTATAAGACACACACACGGGGGAAGCCAGGGATCAACCTATAAGACACACACACAGGGGAAGCCAGGGATCAACCTATAAGACACACACACAGGGGAAGCCAGGGATCAACCTATAAGACACACACAGGGGCGGCCAGGGATCAACCTATAAGACACACACAGGGGCGGCCAGGGATCAACCTATAAGACACACACAGGGGCAGCCAGGGATCAACCTATAAGACACACACAGGGGCAGCCAGGGATCAACCTATAAGACACACACAGGGGCAGCCAGGGATCAACCTATAAGACACACACAGGGGCAGCCAGGGATCAACCTATAAGACACACACAGGGGCAGCCAGGGATCAACCTATAAGACACACACAGGGGCAGCCAGGGATCAACCTATAAGACACACACAGGGGCAGCCAGGGATCAACCTATAAGACACACACAGGGGCAGCCAGGGATCAACCTATAAGACACACACAGGGGCAGCCAGGGATCAACCTATAAGACACACACACGGGGGAAGCCAGGGATCAACCTATAAGACACACACACAGGGGAAGCCAGGGATCAACCTATAAGACACACACAGGGGCAGCCAGGGATCAACCTATAAGACACACACACAGGGGAAGCCAGGGATCAACCTATAAGACACACACAGGGGCAGCCAGGGATCAACCTATAAGACACACACACGGGGGAAGCCAGGGATCAACCTATAAGACACACACACAGGGGAAGCCAGGGATCAACCTATAAGACACACACACAGGGGAAGCCAGGGATCAACCTATAAGACACACACACAGGGGAAGCCAGGGATCAACCTATAAGACACACACAGGGGCGGCCAGGGATCAACCTATAAGACACACACAGGGGCGGCCAGGGATCAACCTATAAGACACACACAGGGGCAGCCAGGGATCAACCTATAAGACACACACACACACAGGGGAAGCCAGGGATCAACCTATAAGACACACACACAGGGGAAGCCAGGGATCAACCTATAAGACACACACAGGGGCAGCCAGGGACCAACCTATAAGACACACACAGGGGCTGTCAGGGCGGTAAAAAAACTGTCTGCAGTTTTACCACCCACCTAAACTGTGGCATGCAGTCACTCAGGGCTATAACATGACGCAGCTGCAATGCTTTGCTGCAAAAATTAAACAGCACGTCGCGTTTAAGTGAATTGGGCCGCAGCATAAGCCACTCTGCAAACACATGGCAGTGCGGTGTGTCTGCATTTTGAGGGTTAAAACAAGAGAGGTGAGGAGGCAACATATTACCACCTGTCAAGTGACTCTGAAAAGTAATCCAAAGACTGGGCCGGCAGCCCCAATAGACCCGACTGGGCCGGCAGCCCCAATAGACCCGACTGGGCCGGCAGCCCCAATAGACCAGGAGGAGAAGGACTGCCAGGACTCGGGAGGAGAGACAGGGGGGGAAAATGGCTTCTCCCCCCCCCCCCCCCCCGTGTCTTGTAAACCTGGATGGGGTAAGTGCGGGGCTGGTGGGGAATGGTCAATGAATCGGCAATCGACTGATCGACAGGGGGGTGGGGTAAGCGGTGATCGATCTCTGGGGTAGTCAGGAAGTGAGGGGAAATCTCTGTATCGGAGCCAGATAGGAATTCTAATCTTTTCCCAACTCTACCCAAAACTGGAACCAAAAGCTTTGGCCCCCCCGACATAAAACTTTGATGGCACATTTGTAAAGTATTAAAACCTTGTATGAGCTAAAATCCCACCGCCGACCATTATACAAACATAAGGGACTCAATATAGATGCCGTTTACAAGCGCATTCAAAAGCTCCTGGATCCAGGACGAGGTGCGCCCATCATTATAATTACACGCCATCTCTGAAAACCGCTGCCTTGAAGAGCTCGGGAACGGTGCCAGTAATTATGTTCTTCCTCAGAAATTCTAAGCTTGGTTAAAAAAACAAAACAAAAAAAAATAACTTTTCAGACAGCGAGATCGGGGAAAGAATTGGGAAGTGCCGGTGTTGTGCGGCACAAAGGAAGAGCCGGCGTCCAGGAGAACAACAAGGAATGTGGGGTATGGCGCGGGGCCCCCAGTGCCACGTGTTTGGTTACATTACAGAAACTGTCACATCTTGAAGTCTGTGCAGCTGCTGAGAACCATCTACAGTGCGTTTCCGCAGAGATCGCAAGAACAAAACAAAAAAAGAAGAGGGAAGGGGGGGGGGGGGGAAGGGGCGAGGGAGGGAGGAAGGAGGATGCTATTTTTGGGCTGCTCAGAAGCTCCTATGCTAAAAGCAGAAAGACATTCATAGAGGGATGCAGATTCCAGGCGCACTCCACACACTCCGGCTGTTTCTGGACACTGAATATCGAGTATCGGGCTCCAGCGGGACCACAGAAACGCTTCCTATTTACTAGGCTTCAGCTCTAGCTGATGATTGCATGCGCGGCGCGGTGCTGCTTGTGTATCCCCGGGGGCACTTCTGACAAACTCTCAGGGCTCTTCTGACAGTTAAACATGAACATCCCACTCTAGTTTTTCTCTTTTTAGGGCACATTTACACATGCAGCGGGGGAGACGGTTAAAAAAAAAAAATGACATGGTTGCACCCAATTTTTACTACCCCTCAACGCGCCCCCCCACACCACCTCTTTTAGATGAAAAGAGATCAGCCAGGGGTGTACACATGGCATGGCTGAGCAGCTTTGTTTTCCGTTATACCCCCCGTTCAAGTTAATAGGGCAGCACTGCAACCGCGCCCAATGCACGCGGTTATTATGAGGCAGTACTGCAGCATTTAGGGGGTTAAAGCAGGCAAAACATCACCACCTCAAATGCCCTCTAAACCCCCCCCATTCACATCGGTGCTTTTGGACATGTCAAATCGCATGCCAAAAATCGCAGCCTATTGCCAGCAACGGTATAGTCTCAATCGGTGCAACGCCACTTCCAAAAGTAGTTCCTGCACTACTTTTGGCAACTTCAATAGACATCTGTGCATGAACCCGCACACGTCTTTCAAGTTGCCCCCCCAAACTCACACTGAAATGCCGGTTTGAAAACAAACCCGTGGTCAGTGTGAAGGAGGGCTGAAGAGCGATCCATGCACAGATTGCTAATCGGGGGAACTAGCCCCAAAGCTTTGAAAAGTTTAAAGCGGTTGTATACCCGCGATTTTTTTTTTTTTCAAACTGAAAGGCAAAAGCCATAAAGAGCTAGTATGCACCGTATACTAGCTCATTATAAAATACTTACCTCGGAACGAGGTGAAGAGAACTTACCTGGTCCACGTCGAGCGAGATTTCATCTTGACTCGGCGTGTCTTCTGGGTAGCGCCACTCCAGCGCTGTGACAGGTTTAGGAGATATTCTTTATACTTACAGGTAAGCCTTATTATAGGCTTACCTGTAAGTGAAAGTGGTAGTATAGAGTATACTACCACTTTAAGGAATGGTTGGAGCAATGATGGCCAACTTAAAGGGGTTGTAAAAGTTCATTTTTTTTTCTTTTTCTAAATACAGTATATACTCGAGTATAAGTCGAGGCACCTAATTTTACCACAAAAAAATGGGAAAACGTATTGACTTGAGTATAAGCCTAGAGTGTCCATCTGCATGCCTCACTGTGATGTAGTCCCAAGGGAGGGGGTGAGCACACTGACTAACCCCCAGCCAAAACGGCTCAGATGATGGGGGCAAGCCTACGAACAGACAAAAAAAAAAAACATTCAGATATAGCGCCTTTCATCCACAAGGAGACGCCAGATGTAATCCAGCCAACTTATGCACCTTTACAGCAATAGATCACACCAGGGACTACTTTGAAGTCACACAGATAAGAATGGTACTCATTGGAAATTCATGGGGTACGACTTGTCATGCGACTATGCAGTCCCAAGTCTCAGGACAAGTCACACAAGTGTGAAAGGGGCCGAAGAAAGAGAAGAAAGAAAGAAAAGAGAAGAAAGAAAGAAAAGAGAAGAAAGAAAGAAAAGGAAAGAAAAGAGAAGAAAGAAAGAAAAGGAAAGAAAAGAGAAGAAAGAAAGAAAAGGAAAGAAAAGAGAAGAAAGAAAGAAAAGAAAAGAAAAGAGAAGAAAGAAAGAAAAGGAAAGAAAAGAGAAGAAAGAAAGAAAAGAAAAGAAAAGAGAAGAAAGAAAGAAAAGAAAAGAGAAGAAAGAAAGAAAAGAAAAGAAAGAAAGAAAAGAAAAGAGAAGAAAGAAAGAAAAGAAAAGAGAAGAAAGAAAGAAAAGAAAATAGAAGAAAGAAAGAAAAGAAAAGAGAAGAAAGAAAGAAAAGAAAAGAGAAGAAAGAAAGAAAAGAAAAGAGAAGAAAGAAAGAAAAGGAAAGAAAAGAGAAGAAAGAAAGAAAAGGAAAGAAAAGAGAAGAAAGAAAGAAAAGAAAAGAAAAGAGAAGAAAGAAAGAAAAGAAAAGAGAAGAAAGAAAGAAAAGAAAAGAAAAGAGAAGAAAGAAAGAAAAGAAAAGAGAAGAAAGAAAAGAAAAGAGAAGAAAGAAAGAAAAGAAAAGAGAAGAAAGAAAGAAAAGAAAAGAGAAGAAAGAAAGAAAAGAGAAGAAAGAAAGAAAAAAGAGAAGAAAGAAAGAAAAGAAAAGAGAAGAAAGAAAGAAAAGAAAAGAGAAGAAAGAAAAGAAAAGAGAAGAAAAGAAAAGAAAAGAAAAGAAAAGAAAAAGAAAAGAAAAGAAAAAGAGAAGAAAGAAAAGAGAAGAAAGAAAGAAAAGAGAAGAAAGAAAAGAGAAGAAAGAAAGAAAAGAGAAGAAAGAAAGAAAAGAGAAGAAAGAAAGAAAAGAGAAGAAAGAAAGAAAAGAGAAGAAAGAAAGAAAAGAGAAGAAAGAAAGAAAAGAGAAGAAAGAAAGAAAAAAGAAGAAAGAAAGAAAAGAGAAGAAAATAATCCTTTGCAATCACTAACTCTTTTCTGACATCAGTGTTCCAGCTTTTATACTATTTTTGTTTCATGTGGTCGCTAATCCAGAATTCCCGCTCTGTTTACTAGGATTCCTGAGAACTCTCTCGTCTAGCTGCATGAAAGGCCAGTGATCATCCTGCTCATCCTCCGGAGACTCTCTTATCACTGGATTTTGGCACTTTCCTTGTGTAAGTGTGTACACAGCCTGGGAAAATGTTTGCACACAAATATCAACAGAGGAAAGTTTGCACTATATGAGAACACAGAACCTTTTCTTTAATCGGGTGAGAGGCGTACAATTCCTTCTAATGACACCAATAATGGGGCACAATTCCTTCAATGACACCAACGATGGGAAACAATTTCTTCCAATGACACCAATTCCTCCAAGTGAGTCCAGCAATGGGGCACAATTCCTCCCAATGACACCAATGATGGGGCACTACTTCTCCCACTGAGACAAACAATGGGACATTATTTTTCTCTCAAAGATGTTGGGACCTTTTCTACTCCCAATGGCCAAAGTCCAGCCCCCCTAAAATCTGAAAGGACAGTTAACCCGGCCCTTTGCTTAGAAAGTTTGTAGACCCCTGCTCTAGGCGATCTCCTGTGACAGGAAATCGCCTGTCCATTCGGGGAGCGCAGCGCGACTCATGCATGCGCAGCGTGTGCCCGGCCGTGGAGCCGAAAGCATCGCTGGACTGTGGAGCAGGCGAGTGTCTGTTTATTATAAGTCAGCAGCTACACTTTTTGTAGCTGCTGACTTTTAACAGTAAGAGGCTGGAAACTCTGCTTTAAGTACCTTTAGCCTCCCCAGGGGCTGGGGCACCTTGCAGTTGGGGACCATTTATTTTTTTGGTCTTTCCTCGCTCTCCTAACTGCTGTTCCTAATATGAATGCACATGGAGTGTCCAGAAAGTCCCCCCCCCCCCCCAATTATGGGAGTAATGCATTGTGCCTTGATGTACTGAACATAACCCCTATTGTTATCGCTCCCACATTTCTTTGACTGTAACTGTTACCATTTGACTGATTTCCAATGTGATGTTCTTTTATAGACACAGTAGGGCCTTTATTCTGTATTATAGGGTGACTATACTCACTCTTAGTACACAGAGGCTTTATAAGAAGGGGGTCCGGCCTGTCAGGCTCATTGGGGTCTTGTACAGAACATTCAGGCCCTTGTATTGGAGGGAGATTCCATTACTCGCTGATATTTGTCTAACATTGATATTTCTGCACTTTGTTAAAGGGGTTGTAAAGGATTTTTTTCCCCACTAAATATCTTCCTTTCCCTTAGTGCAGTCCTCCTTCACTTACCTCATCCTTCCATTTTGCTTTTAAATGCCCTTATTTCTTCTGAGAAATCCTCACTTCCTGTTCTTCTGTCTGTAACTCCACACAGTAATGCGAGGCTTTCTCCCTGGTGTGGAGTGTCGTGCTGCCCCCTCCCTTGGACTACAGGAGAGTCAGGATGCCCACTAACACTCAGCTCCTTTATCTGCAACGTAGAGAGCGCCCTGACTCTCCTGTAATCCAAGGGAGGGGGCGAGCACAACACTCCACACCAGGGAGAAAGCCTCGCATTACTGTGTGTAGTTACAGACAGAAGAACAGGAAGTGAGGATTTCTCAGAAGAAATAAGGACATTTAAAAGCAAAATGGAAGGATGAGGTAAGTGAAGGAGGACTGCACTGAGGGAAAGGAAGATATTTAGGAAAAAAATTATTCCTCTACAACCCCTTTAAACTTTTGAATAAAATAAAAAATCAATTGAAAAGAAAATGTGAACCCCGTTCTAAGAGTTTTATTTTTGTGCTCCAGTCCCAATTCCGCCGTCCATCTTCACACAGCGGCGGCATTTTCATTATTTTGCAAAAGTCCGACATCCAAAAGTGAAGGCGGCTCTGCTACTCTCTGTCATCTCAGCGGGACGGTGTTTGATTTGTTAGTAGTTTGGGTGGATCTCGGGGCAGATCCAGGATGTGGTTTGTAGGCAGCGCAGTGCCAGACCACAAGAAAAAAAGTTTGAAAAAGTTACTTTACATTTTAAAACAACAAAAACTTGAAAATCTGAGTTCTGCTAAGCCGGTTATGACACCCGCCACACGTATATGGGCTTCTGCTAAGCCGGTTATGACACCCGCCACACGTATATGGGCTACTACTAGCCGGTTGTGACACCCGCCACACATATATGGGCTACTACTAGCCGGTTGTGACACCCGCCACACATATATGGGCTACTACTAGCCGGTTGTGACACCCGCCACACATATATGGGCTACTACTAGCCGGTTGTGACACCCGCCACACATATATGGGCTACTACTAGCCGGTTGTGACACCCGCCACACATATATGGGCTACTACTAGCCGGTTGTGACACCGTCATATGCGATACCCGCCACACGTATATGGGCTACTACTAGCCGGTTGTGACACCGTCATATGCGACACCCGCCACACGTATATGGGCTACTACTAGCCGGTTGTGACATCGTCATATGCGACACCCGCCACACGTATATGGGCTACTACTAGCCGGTTGTGACATCGTCATATGCGACACCCGCCACACGTATATGGGCTACTACTAGCCGGTTGTGACACCGTCATATGCAATACCCGCCACACGTATATGGGCTACTACTAGCCGGTTGTGACACCGTCATATGCGACACCCGCCACACGTATATGGGCTACTACTAGCCGGTTGTGACACCGTCATATGCGACACCCGCCACACGTATATGGGCTACTACTAGCCGGTTGTGACATCGTCATATGCGACACCCGCCACACGTATATGGGCTACTACTAGCCGGTTGTGACACCGTCATATGCGATACCCGCCACACGTATATGGGCTACTACTAGCCGGTTGTGACATTGTCATATGTGACACCCGCCACACATATATGGGCTACTACTAGCCGGTTGTGACACCGTCATATGCGACACCCGCCACACATATATGGGCATCGGGGGCTCTCACAGGAGGTGACAGACTAAGCAGAGGATGCCAACACTGTACTAGTCAGAAACTTACAGCGCCCCCCAACACATCCCTGTGTGCCACGGAACCAGATGTCCTTCTCCATCCCACTAAACACCACATCTCAGCACTACAACGATCAGATGTGCCAGTACCCCCCCCCCCCCCTCTACGAACCACATGTCCCATGGCCCGCCACATGAAAGTGGAACTAAACCCTCATATAATTTACAGACAAGGAAGATGCCATCTTGGCCCCTGTTTGATCTGCAGTTGCCATGGTGATCAGTTATGACTCCAGACATTTTATGGTTTACAGTTCGGTTGAGGACACAAGAAAATGTGACAGTTATATTCCCAGCATTCCAGGAATGGAACCGTTTTGAAACAGTTAGATTGATGGGTTCCACAACTTTCAATAAAGCTAGTTTTCATTATGCCTGGCAGTCCCCAAACACTACAACTCCCAGCGTCCCTCACTGTCCCCGGACACTACAACTCCCAGCGTCCCTCACTGTCGCTCCGAACACTACAACTCCCAGCGTCCCTCACCGTCCCCGGACACTACAACTCCCAGCGTCCCTCACTGTCCCTTGCCACCCCCTGACACTACAACTCCTCCCAGCACTCTTCGCTGTCCCTGGACACTACAACTCCCAGCATCCCTCACTGTCTCCCTGGACACTACAACTCCCAGCATCCCTCACTGTCTCCCTGGACACTACAACTCCCAGCATCCCTCACTGTCTCCCTGGACACTACAACTCCCAGCATCCCTCACTGTCTCCCTGGACACTACAACTCCCAGCATCCCTCACTGTCTCCCTGGACACTACAACTCCCAGCATCCCTCACTGTCTCCCTGGACACTACAACTCCCAGCATCCCTCACTGTCTCCCTGGACACTACACTACTGTCTCCCTGGACACTACAACTCCCAGCATCCCTCACTGTCTCCCTGGACACTACAACTCCCAGCATCCCTCACTGTCTCCCTGGACACTACAACTCCCAGCATCCCTCACTGTCTCCCTGGACACTACAACTCCCAGCATCCCTCACTGTCTCCCTGGACACTACAACTCCCAGCATCCCTCACTGTCTCCCTGGACACTACAACTCCCAGGATCCCTCACTGTCTCCCTGGACACTACAACTCCCAGCATCCCTCACTGTCTCCCTGGACACTACAACTCCCAGGATCACACACCGTCCCTGGATACTGCAACTCCCTGGACACTACAACTCCCAGCATCCCTCACTGTCTCCCTGGACACTACAACTCCCAGCATCCCTCACTGTCTCCCTGGACACTACAACTCCCAGCATCCCTCACTGTCTCCCTGGACACTACAACTCCCAGCATCCCTCACTGTCTCCCTGGACACTACAACTCCCAGCATCCCTCACTGTCTCCCTGGACACTACAACTCCCAGCATCCCTCACTGTCTCCCTGGACACTACAACTCCCAGCATCCCTCACTGTCTCCCTGGACACTACAACTCCCAGCATCCCTCACTGTCTCCCTGGACACTACAACTCCCAGCATCCCTCACTGTCTCCCTGGACACTACAACTCCCAGCATCCCTCACTGTCTCCCTGGACACTACAACTCCCAGCATCCCTCACTGTCTCCCTGGACACTACAACTCCCAGGATCACACACCGTCCCTGGATACTGCAACTCCCTGGACACTACAACTCCCAGCATCCCTCACTGTCTCCCTGGACACTACAACTCCCAGCATCCCTCACTGTCTCCCTGGACACTACAACTCCCAGGATCACACATCGTCCCTGGATACTGCAATTCCCTGGACACTACAACTCCCAGCGCCCCTTGCCGTCCCCGGACACTACAACCCCCAGCATGCTGCATACAGAGCACCTTGGCATGGTCTCCCCTCACAGGTGAACGACAAGTCCCAGCCAGGTAATAACCACGCCCCTTCTGCTGCTGGCTGGTCTCCATGGTCACCCTACAACTGTTGCCAATAGCAACCACACCTTCCCCTCCCCCTGACCGGTTGCCATGGACACTGGCTGTCCCTTACCCCTCCCTCACCTTCTCATACATCACCCCAGCCTGTCAGGACGCGCTGGGACTTGTAGTCCTGCCCCCAGCAGCAGTCCAGCATGGCCGGGCCTTTGTTTTGAAGCCTGAGGGGAGGAATGCCCAGCCCCCCCTCCTCAGGAGAATCCCACACACAGAGCCCCCTCACACCATTACCGGACCCCCTCCCCTCACCCCGTCCTCTCACCCCCCTCAGAGCCGCCATGACCCGCACACAGCCGCCCCCCACACCTACTCACTTCTCTCTCCTCTCAGGCGTTCCAAAATGGCGGCGTGCAGGGCTCGGTCACGTGACCCGACTTGACAGATCAGGTGGGCCTGGGAAGAGGGGGGCGTGGCCGTCTGCGGGGGCTCGGCTGCGTCGTGAAAGGAGGAGGAGGGGGCGTGGCCGGCGGCTTCCCGGGGTTACCTGGCGTCGTGTAGGTGACGGGCGGCGTCACGTGACTGACTTCGCCCTCCGTGTGGAAAACCACAATAAAATAATAATAGAAAATAATAATAATAAAAATCATATTCAAATAAAGTGCAAATCATACGAGAACACGCAGCATCAGCAGCAGCAGCCTGTCTCCTCCTCACACAGGGCTGTGCTGTCATGGCTGTGCTCTCTGCTGTGTGTTCTATCCCCCCCCCCCCTCCCCTCCCCTCCTCTCCTCTCTCACATTGCAAACTCAATACCTGTGAGGTATTTTATTTTTCTCTACTCCCTCAGACCCCAATAAACATAAACCTGAAGTAAAACGCACTCTGAAAAGCGAAAATATCGCCGCAGGCGCCAAGCAAAAGTGCGGCCATGTTGTTTGTGAACAAACTTTTACCTCACGTCCTCTCGTCGCGTATTCCAAATTGCTAAAACCGGGACAGGTGGCTCATTACCCAGCACATTTTTTTACAAAAAAAATCGGCAAGCTATTTGTGTACCAAATTTGCTTTCCGGGCGGCGCAATAATGAGCCACAAGGCCCCGTTTTAGCATTCAGTATACGTGAGGAGAGGACGTGTGGTAAAAGTTTGTTCGCAAACAACATTGCCACACTTTTGCTTGATATTTCGCATTTTGGAGTGCAAATTGCGGCCACAAGTTTTTTTTAATTTATTTTTTTTAGTCCCCCCCCCCTCCCATCATGTCCTCCCCTCACCAGTCGCCTTTCCGGGCGGCGCAATAATAAACCACAAGGCCCCGTTTTATCATTCGGTATACGTGAGGAGAGGACGTGAGGTAAAAGTTTGTTCGCAAACAACATGGCCGCACTTTTGCTTGATATTTCGCATTTTGGAGTGCAAATTGCGGCCACAAGTTTTTTTTATTTATCTTTTTGCTTTTTTCGTCCCCCCCCCCCCTTCCATCATGTCCCCCCCTCACCAGTCGCCTGATTTATTATTCTTATTTTTTTATTTTATTTTTTAGGCGCGGCTGCGTTACCCAGCCCCGGCAGCCCTTGCAAGAGACTTTCCTGAAGGAAACGGAAAGCCTTTCATTATTTTCCCCCCGCAGCCAAGGCTTTTCAAATACAATAAACCGCAAAATACATCCAATTTGAGGGGATTTCAACAACTTCCCGATTAAATTTTGATGGAGGTTGAAGACCCTACCCAAAGCGGGATGATAACCTGACTGACATTCAGAATAATTATTGCTATTTAATTACGGTTTTTATGAGTGACACATCAGTCGAGCGGAGGGGGATAATTATTCGGTCGTGAGTGACAATTTTTTAAAAATGTATGCTTGTCAGTGACAATGATGGACACTTGCTAGGCGTACGAATCCACACCTGCCATGGTTTGTTGGCCAACATGACTGACGTTAAGGGTTTCCCGTACAAAAGCTGGAACTATAATGAATCGGTTATAATATTTATGAGTGACAATCTAACAATGCATAGGGGTCCCGGTGTGGACATGAGTGATAGTATTTAGATGTAAGTGAAAATTCGCATGCAATGAGGGATAGTCAAGTAGGGCTGCCTACCTCGCACTTTATTACCCACCTGTCAGCCAGAGCCAACATTTTTCATTAAATGTCACCCGGTGGCAGCTATGACAGCCGAAAAGTGAATGTGGCCTAAAGGTGCGCTTCAAGACAATATGCATAATATATTTCACCATACATTCGTATTTTAAAAAGAAGTAATTGCGCCGCATAGTAATATTCATGTCTTGCCAATGATTTTCAAGTTTTTCGATGGCAGGGAATAGAATTTTTTAAGGACCGAAAGCCGCTTTCTGACTAAAATACCATAACTATTAAAACCCGAGACGGTGTTAAAAAAAAAATGTTCTACATGTGCGGCTGTGTCTGCCTTTGCCACTTGATTAGCGGCGGCACGGGCCGCCGAGCGCACGCTTGAAAGGTAGATACGCGGGCTAGCAAACGAGAAAGCTTTTTTTTGCGACGAAGGCCTCTTTGGTGGGGAGGAAGCAAGTTTCACATCCCGGAGATTCTTCCTTTTCATTCGCTCGCGGCCCACATCGTTTTTTAAGGCTTCACGGCCTGCCCAAGAACAGCCGGAGCGTCTTGGGAAATGTCGAGTAAATGCAAAGTGGTAAAAGGCGAGGAGCGTCGAGGAAAGCTAAAATAGTAAAACTTCTGCATGTTTTGTGCGAGGCAAATGAGATGTATTTTTTTTTTTTTAATTCAAAGATTTAAAAGGCGAGAAGTGTCGAGGAAAGGCAAAATAGTAAAACTTTTGCAGGTTTTGTGCCGAGCAAATGAGATGTATTTTCTTATTTTTTTTTTATTTTTTATGCAAAGTGGTAAAAGGCGAGGAGTGTCGAGCAAAGGTAAAATGGTAAAACTTCTGGAGGTTTTGTGCAAGGCAAATAAAATGTATTTTTAATTTTTTTTGCTGCATAAAAAAATAATGCATTATATGAACTAACCTGATACCCTTAAAGCTAAAATACGAGGAGTCTGCTAGAAAATCAATGCAAAGTGTTAAAACTTATGAAGGAAGTGTCAAGGTAATGCAAATTGTTATGACTTCTGCAGATTTTGAGCAAGGCAAACAAGGTGTTTTTTATTTTTTTATTTATTATTTTATTGCTGCATAAAAAAATAATGCTTTACAGTATTTGAACTAACCTGATTCCCTTAAACCTAAAATACGAGGAGTCGTCTAGAATTTTTTTGAGTCACTGCAAAATGTTAAAACTTAGCAGGTATCAGGGAAATGCACATTGTTAAAACTCCTGCAGATTTTGTGAAAGGCAAACAAGGTTTTTATTTTTTTATTGCTGCATAAAAAAAAAAATGCTTTATAGCATATGAACTAACCTGATTCCCCTAAACCTAAAATACGAGGAGTCTACTAGAAATTATTTGAGTTAATGCAAAGTGTTAAAACGTAGGAAGTGTCAAGGTAATGCAAATTGTTTTGTGCAAAAGCAAACAAGATGTATTTTTTTGTTTTCTTCGTCTTCTTTTTTTTTTTTTTTTGCTGCAGAAAAAAATTATGCTTTATATGAACTAACCTGATATCCTAAACCTAAAATGCAAGGAGTCTGTTCAAAGTTTTTGAGTTAATGCAAAATGTTAAAACCTCTAGAGAAATTGTCAAAGAAATGCAAAATGTTAAATCTTCTGCAGGTTTTGAATGACGTAAATGAGTTGTGTTTATTTTTATTTTTTTTACAGTATAAAATATAATGCCTGATATGAACTACCATAATACCATTAAACCTAAAATACTTGAAGCCTGTTCGAAATTTTTGAGTTACTGCAAAGTGTTAAAACCTCTGGAGAAATTGTCAAAGAAATGCAAAAGCGTTAAAACTTCTGTAGGTTTTGAATGACGTGAACGAGTTGTATTTTTTTTTATACATACTATTTTTTATACGGCAAAAAAAAAAACAATGCCTGGTATGAACTACCATAATACCGTTAAACCTAAAATACTAGAAGTCTGTTAGACATGGAGAAATTGTCAAGAAACTGCAAAATGTTAAAACTTCTGCAGGTTTTGAATGACGTGAATGAGTTGTATTTTTTTTTCTTTTTACAGTATAAAATATAATGCCTGATATGAACTACCATAATACTATTAAACCTAAAATACTTGGAGTCTGTTTGAAATTTTTGAGTTAATGCAAAGTGTTAACTCAAAAAAATTGTCAAAGAAATGCAAAAGCGTTAAAACTTCTGTAGATTTT
Organism: Rana kukunoris; assembly: GCA_029574335.1. NCBI lineage: Eukaryota > Metazoa > Chordata > Amphibia > Anura > Ranidae > Rana > Rana kukunoris. The sequence goes on along the minus strand of CM056059.1, from coordinate 323,327,562 downwards.
GAATGACGTGAACGAGTTGTATTTTTTTTGTTTTTTGTATTTATACGGCATAAAAAATAACACCTGGTATAAACTACCATAATACCATTAAACCTAAAATACTAGAAGTCTGTTAGACGTGGAGAAATTGTCAAGAAACTGCAAATTGTTAACACATCTGCCGGTTTTGAATGACGTGAATGAGTTGTATTTTTTTTTAAAGCATAAAATATAATGCATGATATGAACTACCATAATATCATTAAATCTAAAATACTTGGAATCTGAAGACATGGTGGGACGAAGCGAATTTCACATCCTGGAGATTCCTCCTTATTATTCGATTGTGGCCCACATCATTTTTAAGTCTTTGCGGCCTACCCAATAAAAGCCAGAGCATCTTGGGAAATGTCGAGTTTTAAAAATGCAACGAGTGTTGAGGAAAGGCAAAATGATAAAACTTCTGCATGATTTGTGCAAGGCAAATGAGATGTTTTTTTTTTTTTTACCCAAACCTTGAACCTAAAATACGCAGAGTCTGCTAGAGAATTTTTGAGTCGCTGCAAAGTGTTAAAAACCTCTGGAGAACATGTCAGGGAAATGCAAAATGTTAAAACTTCTGCAGGTTTTGTGTGATGTAATTGAGTTGTTTTTTTTTTGTTTTTTTTACTTTACTACTGCATAAAAAATAATGATTTAAGTCTACTAGTTGCTGATGTCTAATGCACAATCGGACATTTGTCCGACCAAATTCACATCGGAATTACAACGGAATTCCATTGGAGGAAAATAGGACATGTTCTCTATGTAAACTCCAATGGAATTAATCAGAATTACTCTGATGGATCATACACACGGTCGGAATTTCCGATGGAAAAAGTCAGTCGGACTTTTTCCATCAGAAATTCCGATTGTGTGTACGAGGCATAAGAGAGGTTCTAAAACCATATAGAAACCATCTAAAACCTATATACAAACCATCTAAAAAATGTATCCTCTTTACTAAACATTAAGGGCCAGATCCAAAGAGGCAGTACGCCGGTGTATCTCCTGATACTGCAGCGTACTTTCAAATTACCCGCGTCGTATCATTAGTTTGAATCCTCAAACCATGATACGACGGCTTCGGGCTTCGATTCGACAGGCTTACGTCTTCGTACGCCTTCGGATCTACGCTGCAATCTTTTTGCGCCCGCTGGGTGGAGTTCGCGTCGTTTTCCGCGTCGGGCATGCAAATTAGCTTTTTACGGCTATCCACGAAGTTACGATCGGCCGTCGCATTCTCTAATGTCGACGGTAGTTGGCTTTTTCCGGCGTATAGTTAAAGCTGCTATTATCGGGTCTATAGTTAGACTGGCCATGTTAAGTATGGCCGTCGCTCCCGCGTCGAATTAGAATTTTTTTTTTTTTGCGTAAGTCGTCCGTGAATAGGAATGTACGTAAATTACGCTACCAAAAAAAAAATGACGTTCCGACGTAAACTCGCGCAATGCATGGCGGGAAATTTCAGAACGGAGCATGCGCAGTTCGATCGCCGCGGGGACGCGCCTAATTTAAATGATTCACGCTCCCTAATCGCGTATTTTGATTCCGCCGCGAGAAATACACTACGCCGCCAAACCTTACGGGCCTAAATCTTCCTGGATTCGACTTAGAGCCAAGTAAAGTACGGCGGCGTAGTGTATCTCTGATACTCTAAGCCGGGGCAATTGTATAAGGATCTGGACCTAAATATTTAAAACATTTAAACATCTTTTTATAATTTTTTTTAATGTTTTAATCTATTTTAGGCCAAAGGAGTCTTATCAATATCTACCCGAACTGTCTAAAAGTGGAAGTGCTTTAGTGTGCTAAATCAGAAGTCTGGTAGAGCTGGTTGCAAATAAGAAGCTTTTCCGCTGAAGGTCCTTAGCTTGCTGCAGTGGTAAGAGGAAGCAAGTTTCACATCTTGGAGATTCCTCTTTTTCATTTGCGGCCCACATCATTTTTAAGGCTTCCCGGCTTGCCCAGTAAGAGAGTCTTAGGAAATGTCAAGCAAAGTGTTAAAATCTAAAAAGTGTAGAGGAAAAAGAAAATGATACGACGCAAACAAGATTTTTTGTTTTAGGGATTTTTTTTTTTTAACTACCCTGATACGGTTAAACCCAAAATACACAGTTAGACATTTTTGAATCAATGCAAAGTCTTAAAAACCTTCGGAAAAAGTGTTGAGGAAAGGCAAAATTATAAAACGTCTGCAAGTTTTGTGCGAGGTAAACTAGTTGTATTTTTTTTTTTTAAACGTACGGAATGAAAACATAATGCTTTATATGAATTACCTTGATACCTTTAAACCTAAAATATTAGTTACCGATATCCAAGAGACGTTCTAACACCACATATACACACATACATAAAGATCCTCTGTAAAAAAAAAAAAAAAAAAAAAGGATATTTTACAATTTTAATATCTTTAAATAGATTTTCGTGTTCAATATTTTGTATTCATTTTAATCAAACGAGTATAAATACAGCAAGCCGCTTCAGGAATAAACATTGAAGATATGTAGTTTGACACTTTAAATATATTTTTATGTTTTTAGGCATTTTAGGTCAAGGAATGCTTTTTAAAAACCACTTGAACTATCTATAAGTGGGACCACTGGGCAGTAAGACAGCATAGTATAGGAAATATCTATTCCCGAAATCAAAAGTACGATGGGGCCAGTGGCAAACAAGAAGCTTTTGTGCTGAAGACTCTTTGCTTGGTGTGGCAGTGGAGGAAGCAAGTTTAACATCCCAGAGATTAGTCTTTATTGTTCGCTTACGGCCCACATTATTTTAAGATTTCGCGACCTGCCCAATAACAGCCAGAGCGTTTTAGGAAACGTTCTGAAGTTTTGAAACTGGTGGCAAAAAATAATTAGTTACGATGAAGGCCGTTTGCTTGCTAAGGCAGTGTGGAAAGCAGAGATTCCTCCTTTTCTTTTGTTTGCAGCCCACATCATTATCAGACTTGCAAAAAAAGGTTTCCCGACCTGCTGAATAACAGCCAGACTCAGTTTTTTTTTTTTTGCTGTTTAAGGCATAAAAAATGTAATGCTTTATACAAACATCCTTGAAGCCTAAAGTACGAGTTGCCTTATGGTTCTAATAACAAATGCACACACATAAGTAAAGATCCTCTGTATAAAACATAAGATATTTTACAATTTAAAGTTCCTAAAAATCTTAAAATTGTAATATTTAAAATATCTTAATGTTTTTAGCCATTTTAGGTTAAAATAGGCTTATCAAAATCTACCTGAGCAGCCTATAAGTAGAATTCCAAGGTGTTAAACAACATAAGTGAAGGAAACGTTTGTCCCCCAAATCAGAAGTCTGGTGGAGCTTGTGGCAAAGGATTTGCGATGAAGGTTATTTGCTCTCCAAGGTGGCGCGGCTTTTTATATCCCATTGTTTCTTGTTTATCACACGCTTGCTGCAGCCTGTAGTTCTTTTGGGGGGAGGGGGTTTCCTAGCGCGGTTTTTTGTTTCATATGGTAGGAAATATACTTTTTACATCCCAGAGATTCCTCCTTTTCATTTGTTCACGGACCACATAACTCCAGGCTTGTGAAAAAGGTTTCTTGACCTCCCAGATAACAGCCAAAGCCTGTTAGGAAATTTCAGGTTTATGCAAAGGGTTAAAACCTCTACAGGAAGTCTCACCTATATATTTCTGAACCTCTTGCCAGACGGCAGGAGTTCAAAGAGATCGTTTCTAGGGTGGGACGGGTCACTCACTATTTTGCCTGTAGTGCCCTGCTCCCAAAAGACTGGGCGCTATGTTAAATTTAGTGGGTGCCGATAATATGGCTCAGACTGTGATGATTTGTTCTAAATTAGCCTCTGCATTTTCCCACTGTTGCCTGTAGGTGGCGATACCACTACGGGCCAATGTTGGAACACAGGCAAGCCATAGATTATTGAGTCTCTTTCCTCGGGAACAGCCCAGTGGAAGTGGTGCCCCCCTGTGCATGCCGAGAAGGGATACTTAAGGGGCAGATGCCATATTATGAGGTCCTTTGCTTCATGGCCCTCCTGGTACGAGGCATGTGTTGCATGATTTTCACCCCCGGGACCACATTGGCCCGAGGCTGTATCTCTATCAGTAGGCCCAGTTATGCTGACTGGGACCTATGAATCATGAGGGATCCCAAGCTGTCCATCTAATCGAAGGGAACCAGGGGAGGACCTGCCCTGGAGGAGACCAAGTGGAAGGCTTATGTCTCGGGATAGGCCTGGTGACCTTATTAAGGAAGGATCCACAACTCAAGTTATCCTACAGTTTGCCGGGTCGGCTTAAAGGCTCTTTAACTGTACGGCTGGAAGTTCGGGTGTTACATCCTGTGGCAGAGGATTCCGGACTGTTCAATTTTCTCTCGATTAGTCTGTGGCAGAGACTGTTATTAAATTGGTTCGTGCTTCATTCTGGCTGATAGGCCATGTGAGAGGGGTCTATCCGGGTGAGCAATACCAACTCAGGAGGGAGTGGTGAATGACTTTGGAGTAAAGCGTTTTTAACTCAGTGATCTATACTGAGCACCTGAACCTCCCTCCCTTCTTCATCCTTCTACCTTCATCACAAGTTTTGAGCAAAAGTATAAAACCTGACAGCTAAAGGTTTTACATCTTGTGTGGACATTGGAGTTCTTTCAGACTTTCTTCCCCTACGGCAGTGTTTTTCAACTCCAGTCCTCAAGGCACACCAACAGGTCAAGTTTTCAGGATTTCCCTCAGATGAAATGGCTGTGGTGATTACTAAGGCAGTGAAACTGATCAAATCACCTGTGCAAAATAATGGAAAGCCTGAAAACATGACCCGTTGGTGTGCCTTGAGGACTGGAGTTGAAAAACCCTGCCCTAGGCGTCAAATGTTGAGGTAACATGCAAGACCCAAATCTAAACCAGCAGCTCCTACGGGGGTAGTGCTACATGCCTTTCCTGATTTTTTTTTTTTACTTTGTGGCGTAAAAAAAAAATTCAAAAAGATTTTAATGTCTAAAATTTGTAAGGTCCTCAATATATTTTCCAATGTTTGCAATGATAAGGTTTGAGACTTATCAAAGTGTACCTGCAGTGATTTGTGGTGGGATCACTGGACAGTAAGACAGCTTTGTGTAGGAAATGTCTCGCTACTTTTTTTTTTTTAGAAGAGTCTTGTAAACTCCTAAAACGCTTTTGTCTTTTTTTTTGGAAGAACCATTGGACCAACTTTTCCACTAACAAGCTGGGAATTCAATTTGTAGGCCCTTTGAGTTGACCTTGATACCAGACATTCCTCAGGAAAGTTCGTTTCACACAGACTTCCCTCACCCTGTCTCTCTCCTGTGGCCTTATTTGTCAAAAAAAGTGGAGCGCTCTGAGCAAGATGGAAGGAAAAACAGAACGGCATAGAAATCCACAGTATGTGCTAAAGATGGAACTGTAGGTAAGGTGACAAAAAACAACGACATATTTTCACAAAAATTGCCTTTTATTCCAGCCTGGTGGGTACATATGACTATAGTCCTCTATAGTGGTTTTGTCCGGTTTGTCTCTTAGTCTTGACACCTACATAACAGGGAATACGAAGGGCAGAAGATCTTTGTATCATCATAAACCACACATAAATGTCATATTGCCAGCAGCAGTAAAACGTCACTTTTGTTCCCTTTAAAAAATGTGCTGAGTTTGAATAACAGTAAGCGGCGAGCCTGTACTTTTTTCTCAAATACAAAATTGCCCCGTACCGACGTATCACAAGTTACACCAAGGTCCCTGTCAGAGCTTTTTTTCTCAGAAAATAGGTGCAGGAACTCAACCACGACCCGTTCAGATTTCACAAACAGTAGAAGGGTCTTAAATGGGCATTAAATACCAGAATTGCATTACATACAGTGTGCAGAGTTCAGGGGGTTACAAAGCAGTCACTTGTAAACACAGAAACCAGACTTCTGTGTTCACTTCTGTGTTCACAAGTGATTGTGGTGAGCGGGCACCAAAGGGTCTGAGCCAAAGGTGGTGGAACTGAGTTCCCCCAAGTTCCCCCAGAAAAAAAGCCCTGGTCCCTGTACTGTTCATTGTCCCCGTACTTCTCTTTTTATTTTCTTACCACAATATAACTCCAAATTCTTTTTAAGGCCCCTTTCACATGTCCGCTCCGTTCGTCCGCTCATTACAAGTCAGTTTACGGACTTATAATGGGCCCCTATGGGGGCGGATCCGTTAGGGGATGATGCATCCGCTAACGTCCGCAAGATCCGCATCCGTTTTTTCGGGCGGAAGAATGTCCTATTTTTCTTCCGTCCGGCGGATCGGATCGGATGCAAACGGACAGACGGTCCGTTTCCATCCGATTCCCCATAGGGGATAGCGGAGGAGAGACAGGGCCGTCCCTGCATAGTGTGCGGGGACCGCCCTGTCCGCCCGACAGCTCAGCGGAGACCCCCCGCTGACCCGACGGACACACGGAGTGGACCGAAAAACGGACTGCTCCGCGTGAAAGAGGCCTAAATCAGATTTTATATTTTGCCAAGGTTTTGTTTAAAGCGGAATCACACCCAAAAGTGGAACTTTCGCTTTAAGCACTCCTCACCCCCTTACATGCCACATTTGGCATGTCATTTTTTTGGGGGGGGCTTCAGCAGGTGTGGGACTTCCTGTTCCACTTCCTACTTCCACTTACGGGCCGCCTAGGCGACTCCTCCTCTTGCATTAGGCGGCCCCTCCCTCTAGGCGATCTCCTTGGACACGTAATGCCGCGTACACACGATCGGTCCATCCGATGAGAACGGTCTGATGGACCGTTTTCATTGGTTAACCGATGAAGCTGACTGATGGTCAGTCGTGCCCACACACCATCAGTTAAAAAACCGATCGGGACAGAACGCGGTGACTTAAAACACGACGTGCTGAAAAAAATGAAGTTCAATGCTTCCGAGCATGAGTCGACTTGATTCTGAGCATGCGTGGATTTTTAACCAATGGTAGTGCCTACTAGCGATCGTTTTTTTTTTCTATCGGTTAGGTATAAATTTAAAACA